>CM053405.1:80274189-80325817 GCA_028644305.1 Xerus rutilus | reverse complement strand
CCAATCTGGAAAGCAGTATGGAGATTCCTTAGAAAACTTGGAATGGAACCACCATTTGAGCCTGCTATCCCACTCCTCGGTCTATACCCAGAAGACTTAAAAACAGCAAACTACAGTGCTGCAGCCACTTCAATGTTTATAGCAGCTCAATTCATAATAGCTAAACTGTGGAACCAACCTAGATGCCCTTCGATAGATGAATGGATAAAGAAACTGTGGTATATATACACAATGGAATATTACTCAGCAATAAAAGAGAATAAAATTATGGCTTTTGCATGTAAATGGATGGAGTTGGAGAATATCATGCTAAGTGAAGTAAGCCAATCTCAGAAAACCAAATGCTGAATGTACTCATTGATAAGTGGGTGCTGATTCATGATGTGGGAAAGGACATGGGAACAATGGTGGAACTCTGTTCACAGGGGTATAAAAGGGGATGGGACATGGGGACAGTAAGGGTGGTGGAATATGATGGTCATCATAGCCCTAACTTTATGTATGACTGCATATGTGTTGTGATTCTATACAACTTACAACTAGAGAATTGATATGTTATCCTCTATCAAAGTACAATGAATCAAATTGCAGTCTGTTATCATGTAAGCTTAAATAGAACAAATAAATAAATCAAACATGAAAAAAAAAACAAAACTAAAAACCTTCTTCTCAGCAAAAGAAACAATCAATGAAGTGAACAGAGAGCCTACATTCTGGAAGCAAATTTTTGCCACACACATATCAAACAGAGCACTAATCTCCAGGATATATAAAGAATTCAAAAAATGTAACACCAAAAAAACAAGTAACCCAATTAATAAATGGGCTAAGGAGCTGAATAGATACTTCTAAGAAGAAGATATACAATCAATAAGCAAACATATGAAAAAATGTTTAACATCTCTAGCAATTAGAAAAATGCAAATCAAAACTACTCTAAGATTTCATCTCATGCCAGTCAGAATGGCAGTTATCAAGAATACAAACAGCAATAAGTATTGGTGAGATTGTGGGAGAAACGGCATGCTCAAACATTGCTTGTGGAACTGCAAATTGATGTAACCAATCTGGAAAGCAGTGTGGAGATTCCTTAGAAACCTTGGAATGGAACCACCATTTGACACAGCTATTCCACTCCTCCCTCTCTACCCAAAAGACTTAAAAACAGCATACTACAGTGATGCAGCCACTTCAATGTTTATAGAAGCTCAAATCACAATAGCTAAACTGTGGAACCAACCTAGATGCCCTTTGATAGATGAATGGATAAAGAAACTGTGGTATATATACACAATGGAATATCAACAATAAAAGAGAATAAAATTATGTCATTTGCAGGTAAATGGCTGGAACTGGAGAACATCATACTAAATGAAGTAAGCCAATCACAAAAAAACAAAGGCTGAATGTTCTCCTCTGATACGTGGATGCTGATCCATAATGGAGGAGGAGACATAGGAAGAATGGAGAAACTTTGGTCAAAGGGGAGGGAGAGGAGTGGGGGACATGGGAGAAGAAAAGATGGTGGAATGCGATGGATTATCATTGTGCTAGGTTCATATATGACTGCACATATGGTGTGACTCTGCATCATGTACAACCAGAGAAATGAAAAGTTGTGCTCAAAAAAAAAAAAAGAACTTATAACTTTAAAAAAACAGAAAGATATACAACTTGTCAAATGCATGGAAACAAACAAAATATACTCTAGGCAGCAAATAAAACAAAGGAAACAGAAAAAAATAGAATATGGAGAGATAAGCCATAGAATGAAGAAAAACATTTTCAAATTTTGTATTTAATAAATGTATCTTATGTAAATGTAAAAAGAAATCTTCCAATTTGAAAATATTTAAAAATCAATTTTACAATGGGCAAAGCTTTAGATACAAATGGAAAATACGAACATGAAAAATTTCTCAACCCTATTTGATATTCAGACAATGAAAATTATAACCACTATGAGACATACTGCATACTCACTAATATGACTATGATAAACACCACAATTACCAGTGTTGGGGAACACAAGAAGAAACAAAAACTTATGCTCCTGCTGGTGGAAATGCAAACTAGTACAATCACTTTGGAAAACAGTTTGGCAGTTACTGAAATTTTTAAACATAGGCTTACCATGTGACCCAGCAGTTTCACTCCTTGATATTTACCCAAAAGAAATGAAAACATATGTCTACACAAAGATTTGTTTATCAATGTTTATAACAGAATTTTTCATCATAACTGTAAAAATGGAAACAATCCAAATATCTATGCTTCTGAGCAGGTAAACAAAATGTACTATACATTGTAAGAAATGAATTATTTCCAATAAAAGATCAAATTACTAATACATACAACACAGATGTAACTAAAAAGCATTATACCTGCATACTATATCATTCCATTTACATGATATTTCTAGAAAAGGACAACCTATAGGGGCGGAGAGCTGATTGATGATCATCTGGGGTGGGGGTAGGAGTAGGGGTAACATGCATGAGGAAATTTTTCAGGGTAACAAAAATACTCTAGAACAAGATTTATACAATTGCATAAATTTACCCAAAACTGTCCAACTTTACATTTACAATGCATAAATTGAAATATGTTTTATGTCAATTATATCTCTATAAAGCTGTTTAAAAATCATAATGGTCTCATTACCTATAGTTATAATTATAACCTAAATATTAAGTATTAATTAAATTATTTTCACCAATTTTAGTTTCATTTTCTAAGATAAAATCCCAATTAGACATTGTATCCATATTAATTCTGATGTTGATGCATCTGCTTTATATGCTTTCACCTCAAGTGGCCTCTTTTCAGCACCAATTATCCTCAGATAATGAAGACATTTTATATGGATATTACTTCATGGTGTGCTGTATTGCTTAGACATAGTTTAGAATACAAGTATTATAAATCCCAGTATACAATAGTATAAAATTAAGTGAGTTTTTTTGTTTGTTTGCTTACTTTATGCAATAGGAATTCTAGATATAGGAGGCTACTGGTTCAACCTAAAACTAGATGTTGCTTCAGTTTCAAGCAATATTTGAGCATTTGAAACTGCAATACCAGGAGGGGGAAGTGCAAGGAAGAAAGAAAACATCCCCAAATAATTCCACTAAAATGCTGGTTATCCCTCTGTTAATTAGAGCTAAGTACTTGATCACCTCTTGCTGGGGAGGAGGCTGAGGAATAAACTGTAGGTTCCCAACTGGTAATGAAGAAGGAAATGGAGAAGATTCAATCTAGCCAGTAAATGGTGACTATCACCTGTACCAAAATGTCATTTGGCAAATGTTAGAATAGAAGCTGCCTGGATAAAATTTAGCTCTCAGGATATAGGATGCTAATGATAATCCATATAAGAAATGAAATGGAGACAAAATTATAATAATCCACAGTATCATCACCACCTGGAGAACTACGACTACAAAAGAAAACTAATCCCATTATATTAATCTAACACTATAATTTTACGTATGCAGAATTTGTGGTCCAGGAGATTACCTGACTTTTCCAAAGCTGCCTAGCAAAAAACTAGCACACATGAATCCATCTCCGTTTCATGCTTCATCATACTATAATAATTAATTTTCCCTTCATGATTGCTTTTATTTTATCTGTATAATTAGACTTTAAGGGAATGAATGTTTCTACCTTTTCCCAATTCCTTTGATTGTGTACATAGTTCTGATCACATATACACTTGAGAAATATTTAGCTGAGTCATCATGTGATAAAAGTAACAAGAACCCTCATTCACTCAATGAAATGAATGAAAATTATCATCGTAATGTTAAACTTTTATATGGAAATTTTCTACTGATGGTGTTCATTGACAGAATTGAATTCTTGAGATTTCTACCTTGAAGACTTTGTTCACTAATGTTACTAGGGTGGATTTATTTAAAAGTACTTTTTCTTGGCATAAGTTTCCAAAGGACTTTTACTGAGACCCTTGGAAGCCTCCTACGAGTTGCAGTTTTAGAGTTTTCCTTTAGAAAGCCATTTGTTAAACATTTTCTGCATCTGATCCACCTTTCTTTTCTGATTCAGTGAAGCCTGAATTTCAGTGCAAAGAAGATACTGTTTATGTGTGATGAATAAGAGAAAATCAACCAAGCAAGTTACAGTACACAAAATAAAATACTTTTTTTTGTCTTTTCAGTAACTGGAGTCTTGATTCAGTCATGCCACCTAGCCCCTGACATTGAAGACCATCTCAGTCAAATGACCAAACACTGGAGTTTGAATTTGGGATGAAAGAATGAACATTGAAAGCCAAGGTTTATAAGCCTCATTATAAGGAAGTTTGTATCTTATAGAGCATGGCAGCAGTGATTACATTTGCAGATAAAAGTTTCAACAGAAAGCAAGTCTATCACACATTTTCATGAGATATAGAGAAATCTGGTGGATAAGATAGAGCTAAAGAATAATCATTTGCATGTGATTCCAGTGCATTTGAAACATTGCAAGTCCAATGATTCTCTTCACTTTTGTTTCAGAAATCAAACATTCTAATGAATGTTTCACTTCTCAATAAAATACTTCCTTATAATATCAATGGCTGCATATAAATGCCATGGTTTAAATTACTCAAGTCTCTCGTGGAAACAATTTAATTGGTTTAAATTCTGAAACATTTGAGAGTACCAATATGCATACCCATCTCTGCTCCATCAGGGTGTAGAGATTATTAATGTTATTATGTAATTACAATTTGCTAATGCAAAGCAAAGCATTAGAAAATTGTTAATTATATGACATTAATATAAACTTTATATATGACATCTGTATGATAAAGATTACAATACACAGAAATATCAGACGTAGGAAAGAAGAAAAAAAGTTGGTAACTATTAATCAGCTTTCTGTCACTATAATAAAATACCTGAGAAGGACAACTTATAAAGAGGAAAGATTTATTTAGGCTCCTGATTTCAGAAATTTCATTGGAGTCACTTGACTCCATTGTTTCTGGATGTGTGGTGAGGCAGAACATGATAGCAAGGAAGGTGTGTGACAGAGCAAATATGCTCACCTCATGGCAGCTAAGAGCAAAGAAAGAGTAAGAAAAAGACCAGAGACAAAATATTACCTTCATCTGGGTTCAGTGGCTCATGCCTGTAAGCCCAGTGATTTGGGAGTCTGAGGCAGGAGAATCTAAGTTCATAGCAAGCCTCATTAACTTAGTGAGACCCTAAGCAACTTAGAAAGACCCTGTCTCAAAATAAAAAAGAGAAAGGGCTAGGAATGTGACTCAGTGTTTAAGTACTTCTGAGCTCAATCCTTAGTACCAAAAATCAAAAAAGAAAAAAAAAATATCCTTCAAGGACATACCCCCCAGTGACCTACTTTCTCTAACTAGGCCCCACCTCCTAAAGTTTCCATCACCTCTCAATAGCTTCACCAGGTGGGGATCAAATTTTCAGCACATGAACATTTGGAGGATATTCCAGATGCAAACTCTAACAGTACCTTAAAATAACAGGTACTCAAATTTCTCCTTGAGTAATACTCAAATTACCAGAATTATACTCCTTGAATAATACTCAAATCACCAATTATACTGAAGAAACTACATGCCAGGTATGTGCCCACTAGCTAAACATAAATATTGAAGTAGAACTAGACTTAGATGAAAAGATGCAATGTACAGAGATGACACAGGACATTTCTGAAGGCCAAGACAAGGACTGCTTTAATTTGGGGGTAATAAAATACTTCTTGAACTTTTGGTTTTCCATGTTACACACATGATTCACTGACAGTATCTTTCAATCATAACTACTAGTCACCATGTAAGAGATGAAGTGTGGTCTGCTGGAAAGTACTCACAAGTTTACAGGCCACACTGAGAGCCTTTGTATTAGAGAATCATTCTAGGACTCGTATCTCACCTCCCCAAAGTTCTTATTAGGTGATACTATTCATTGTAGGTCTTATATCCAAAACCCTCCTTCCCCTTCTTTCCTTGTTCCTTATAGACATAAAATGCCAACTTTATGTTGTTTACTTTGTATATTATTTGTAAACTCTACTGGGTATTTTCACTTCAGTTTCGGGTTCCTAAAACTTCGAAACAATTTTAAAGCATCCAGTGTTTTGTTTGCCCAGAATGACCCTTCTTCATTCCTCTGGCTTAACTCTTCCCTTCTTTGGGGAACTTGACTTCCGTGTTTTCTGTGACCATAATGGGACTTCTAACTACAATATTTATCTACTCTCTTTCTCTCTACCGCCATATCAGAAATTAAACCCAGAGATTCTTTACCACTGAGTGACATTCCCAGCCCTTTTTAAAAATTTTTTTTTTTATTTTGTGACAAGTACTTGCTAAGTTGCTGGGATCAACCTTGAACTTATGATCCCCTTGCCTCAGCCTTCCTGGTTGCTGGGGTTATAGGTCTGCACCACCACACCCAGCTATTTTCTCCTTTTTCGACAAAAAACATCTAGAACAGTGATTTACACAATGGTAGAATTATTTCTTAATATTTTATGTGTAATATTGGAAAGGGGTCTTTTCCTCTAGACTTTGAACTGTAAATATACATTTCCAAAACTGCAATAGCCTGGTTATACCAGTTTTTCTCCATTTCAAATGTTGAGGAATATATGGAACAACTAAAAATTTTCATTCACTGCTCATAGTAAAATAGTATAAGTACTTTGGAAAATAATTTGGCCAATTCTTTAAATGTTAAACATATACGTACAATATGACCCAGACATCCCACCTCTGGATAATTATACAAAAGAAATAAAAGCATTAATAAAGAAATAAGAGTGGATGTGCAAATATTGATAAGCCAGCTAGGACTTTCATTTGTAATACCCCCGAACTGGAAACAACTCAAATGCTCAAATGCTCATAAGATGCTAAATAAATAAATTGTGGTATATTGCTTAGTGGAATGCTACCGAATAAAAACTACTCATACATAGTAAAAGCATTAATGAATCTGAAATAATTATGCTGAGTAAAAGAATTAAGAAATAAAACAATACCTAAGATATGATTATACTTTTATATAATTCTAGAAAAAGCAAGTCAATCTATAGTTGTTTGGGAAGAGCTGTGAAGGCCAGTATGGAAGAAAAAGAAATGAGTGCAAGGAAAGTTTCAAGAGTTTACAAGTGATCAAAAGTCATACATTCTTGTGAATGGGACTGTGTGTGTGTGTGTATGTGTGTGTGTGTGTGTGTGTGTGTGTGTGTATGGAGAGAGAGATGTTTCTCCAATCTTATTTGATTTGTAGCATAGGCAAATTTTGGTTCTTCAATTGTAAAATATGCAACATATAAAATATAATCAACTAGTCAGTTGATCAGTGTGTGTACTGCTCAGCACCTATACATCTTAGAAATATAATTCTAGATTTTGAAGATATGCAGTTACATCTATTACATATTGTTAAACTGTTAGGGAAAGAATATAGAGATGTCTGGGAGTGGTACTGGCCAAATTATATTGTTATATTTTATGCATGTATGAATATGTAACAACAAATCCCATCATTAAGTACAACTATAATGAACCAATAGAAATGTGGGAAATTAAGGCGCTAAGACCCTGTCTCTAAATAAAAACACAAAATAAGACTGGAAATGTGGCTCAGTGGTCAAGTACCCCTGAGTTCAATCCCCAGTACCCAAAAAAAAAGTAGGAAAAAACATTAAAATTTTTTTTATAAAAAAAGCTCAGGCAAATAAAAAAAAAGAATATGGAAATGTTTAATATTATATACTAAAAAGCTTACCCCCAACAGGTTTTCACTAAAGGAACTTCTAAAACATATATTTATATCTCAGAATAAAAGACTGAGATAGTTTGTCTACCACTATGGAAGCCAAAAATATCAATTTAGCTCTCCTGATTCCTGCCAGTGGAGGCACGGGGTGCTGCCTCCTGGAACTTTTAATATTGGTAGAGTGACACAAAGAACATGGAACAGTTCAGAATTCAGTCTGATGATGGCAGAGACAAAACAACAGCACTTGGTAAACAGTGGCAGCTCTGCCTGAGGGGGGCACTGGCACCAGCAGTTTGCCCAATGTTAAGTAGGAAGCAAGGGCCAATGGTGGTCTGAGAACCCAGCAACAGGGATGGTATAGTCAACAGTATTCCAACTACGGTATGACTTTAGCAGTAGTTCTCATCTACAATGGTCATTGTTTACGTCTCTAGTCAGCCTTTGCTTCTAGTAAAGCTACCCATTATCCTTCCAATAAATGTATCATATGCTTACATTGGAGAAGAAAAGTGGAAATTAATAAAAATATTTGAGTCTGAATAATGCACATTCTGATGAACTGACCAGTCAACTATGTTTTATATTTTGTGTACTTTAGAAATGAACAACCAAATTTTGCCCATGATGAAAATCAAAGAGGACTGAAGAAACATGATTGAAAACAGATGCGAAAGTAACCAGATAAAAGAGGCCAGTAAAAGCTGTGTTGTCAGAAGAATGAGAAGTTAGACTTCATTTATTGATGATGTGTTAAAATACATTCTACTGCCATGTATAACTAGTTAGAACAAATTAAAAAATTAAAAAAGAAAAAAATGCTGTGTTGTATGCTTCATTTGAATGGAGGATAACATTTGAGTTCTCCAGGATGGCAGGAATCCCAAATAGCACACCTTAAAATCTATGTAGCAGATATAAGGGCATTGCAAGGTACACATTGGGATTAAAGTCTCCTTTGAGGAAGCTGGGCATTGCAAGTTGACTAGTTTAATGCTAATGGTCCAAAGAAAGGTAGGAAGCAAGGAGTCCAGACATGTGAGGTCAGCCAAACAGGAAGAAGTTCATAACTTTTTAAGGGTTTCTTAAGAACCTAGGTATCTTTATGTCTCTAACAACTGAAGATTTTAACAGGCATTTAATTACTTGCTGTGAACTTTATGTAACTTATTTCATGTGTAAGAACAATAAAAATCATAGCAACATCTCCAAGAGACCAAGCAATGACATTTATTTTGGCACTGTCTATTGATTTAATTTCTCATTGTGTGAGTTGCATGTAAGCAATTTTTTGTTTCCAAGATAAATAATCATAAAAGCTCCATTTACACATTCAGGCTTTTAGAATGCCAAACAGAATACTTTTGGACAAATGAAAGTACTTGAGGAAATGATGGACTCAGAGCCTTAAGGGAGTCCCCAGAGATGGGCAAGTATAAAATTAGACAAGATGTTAAACGTTTTTTTTGGGGGGGGGAGCAAATTTTTTCATTTCTACCTCTAAAACATATCCCAAGTCTGTTCATTTTCTGCACCTTCTGGACCCCTTTTGCTGTCATCTGTATTAGTGGCAACTGGTTAGCCTAATGTCACTTTTGTCCACAAAAATCCACTTGCAAAAAAAAAAAAAAACCTAAAATGATCTTTAGAAATGTCTATCATATTCTGTCACTTCCCTGATTATGACATTTAAATGACTTCTCAGTAGTTTTGGAATAAAATCAAATTTTCTGACTAGGGCCTATAATATTCAAAATGGCATGCCCCCTCGTCCCCTGACTCCCAATCTGAGCCCTTACCATTCTTCCTGTGCTAACTCTGCTCCAGCCACACTGGGCTTCTTTCTGTTCCTTGATTATACTGAGCTCTCACGTGAAGTTATTTGTGCATGCTATTTCCTCTGATTGGAATAATTGTCATTACATCCTCAGGTAAGTAGATAGATTCCTACTTATGAATCAGCTTTCTTTAGCTCCTCAGATGCCATCAAGGTGCTCAGTCCTTCCAAGGAAGCTAAGGCTGCATTGGGGTGAGGCTATCACAGCATGCAGACAACTAGGTTAGTGCCTGGCAGCCCACATCATGATTCCTACTTATGAATCAGGGGTTAATGTAAATATTTGTCCCCTGAGAAGTATTCCTTGACTACCCAATGTAAACTATCCCCAACATATGACTGCTTTATCACCATTATAAGCAACTATCACTCTCTGAGACTAGGTTCTTTTCAAAATTTGTTTTCTTGGTTATTATCTAATGTTCCCAGTAGAATTAAGTTATTTGAGAATAAAGATCTTGTCTGTTTTAATTATCACTGCATCTCCAGTGTTTACAACAGTGTTTGACACATAATAGATATTCCTTAATTATATATTTTATGAGTTAATAAATAAAACAGCAGAAGGAAGAATGAATCCTAGTTGCATTCACTATTGCTTGAAAGCTCACTTGAAGTAGAAATAGTATTAGCCTGTTGGCAGCTTACTATTGTTAAAGAATAATTATATAATGATGCATGTTTAAAAAAAGTAAAGGAGACTTTATTCAGCCCCATCACAATAGGTGTAGGGTCTTGCAGTGGGAGAGAGAAATGAGACTCAACTCTATATACAGCATGGACAAGTGGGAAATCAGCTAAGGAGCCTTGTGGGGATCCAAAAATAGAAAATTAGTAAGAAGAAACACTTGGGTAAGAGGGATTCTGGCTAAATCAGCCTAACAAGATCTTGCTGAAGGCCAGGGTGATCAGACAGCACCTGAGAGATGGGGCAGGATGAGGAACTTGATCAGATATCAGGGGAGATCAGATATCTAGTATGTGGGCTGATGGTAAGGGGGATGGTTCTTGCTAAACTGAATTAGTAGGATTCTTGCTGAAACTAGGTTTTTCAAGAAAGTGCACAAATGAATCTAAAAGAAAGCTCAGAAGACTGAATAAAGCTTAGCTAAGTTAAAGAATCTTTGTCACTATGCAAAAAAATATTTTTTAGATTTAACTTTGACACCATTGTTGATTCGCTTCATGCCTTACCCCTGGGCAGTAAATTGCTAATGACACTTAATAGATTATCCAAAATCGAGAATTTCAATGCACAGCATATGACTTTTCATCAAGTGCAAGTGTTGACTTATAATTAACTATCAGAGCAAAGAGAAATTTTAGGTATATAAATAAAATATAAAATTAACAACCACAATCAATATCTAACATTTATTGCATGTATTTTATGTTCCAGTCACTGTTCGAACTCCTTTGTAAGCATCATTATATTTAATTTCCATAACTCCACAAGGAAGGTACCAGCCATATGCTAACTTGTCCCCTGCAACATAGCTAGTCAGGGTCAAAACATGGCTGGCTGGCATATGCAGAGCACTCAATCTGCCAATTCACCCTCCCTTCCATTCTGAACATAGACATGGATATTTGGCCCAAGTACTCTTTTTGTGAGCCAAAATGGGGCCTCTCAACTTCTATTAGTATAGTGGTTTAGGTAGGATTTGCCAATAGAGTGGGATTGGTACCTAAAAAAAATTTAACCATTACAGTTTCAGAGGTGATCTATGCCAACCTTCTCATTGTACAGATAAGGAAATAAAACTCCAAGAAGGTTAAGCAATTTTTCTGAGGTCACACAGTGGCAGATCAGGAACCTAATGAAATCCTCTATTCACAAAACATCACAAATATCCATCAGGGAATGGTAAACAATGGAGCAAGTGTGTTGATTTTCGGGATAGAAAGAGTCATGCCTAATGTGAAAAGATGGCAATAAACTGCCATGGTATACTGTTCTGTTAAGGAAGTTTGGAATCTGCCTATCCTCTGTTCTAAATAGACCCTACTGCAGATATCGCAGGTTCAAATCACTCTGTTTTGTTTTGATTAATACAGAGGGAAATAGCACCACTGAGTAAAGTATACAAATATTTATTAAACATTCCATGCCCAGTGCCCTACTAAGTGGTGGTATGAGCTCAGATGAAAGCAGGTGAGATGAAAATTGGTCCCTGGTCTCCTGCAAGGCAAAACAGAATGGTTTTCTTCTGCCAGGCAGAGAAGATAAATGCAGTGAACAGGAAGTGGAGATATTATCCTTCCAGGAACTGGTAATGGCTTTCAGACGTGTAGGCAGCTGGGCATGAGCTTTCCAGATGAATTGTTTAAAAACTACTTAGGGTGCATCTTTTTTTCCTCATTTCTTCCTTTATTTGCAATTCTCCTGTTACCTTTTGGAAACCATTAAGAAAAAAGAACAAATCAAAGTAGGTAGGCTTTGTTTGAGCTCATACAGAGTCAGCAAGATGAGCCTTAAGTGTATTTGTGGGACAAATGTGCAGGGCAGAGCATAATGCCTGCTTCCTCGCTCACATCATCTAGCGCAGTCCACTCTTACCTGCCAAGGCCCCAGGATTTGATCTCTGATAGGTTCTAGGAGGCTACTTTGCTGATTCTACATTGGTAAAAGAGAATATCTGCTAAAGCTCCAGAGAACTGCTAAAGCTCTTCTGCTGACCTTGTACTTTATCTCCAAAAGTAACTGTAAGGGAAAACCTTTGCCTAATTTACTGGAACCATAACAAATATTTATTGAATAAATGCACAGGTCAGTTTCATCTTCCTAGTAATTACTGCTAAACCAAAAAAGCAACATAGTGTGTCTGTGTAGAAAGTTCTGAATTCTAAAAAGCTTTCTTTCAACCTGTCTCCTTTGTAGCAAATGCTCATATAACCTTAGAGGACCAGCTTGGTGAAAGCCCCCAATTTTCCTACTTTCTTATAATGGAAGAGAATAAAACGAAGTCTGAAAAATATTTACAACCATCTGACTCCAGTGAAGACAAGAGGAAACCCAGATTGCCATATATATATACATATATAATTCTCCAAATTTAGAGCAAGTTGCCGAGTTTCACAGGATGGCTTTTGGCCTTATCTGCCAAGGCATATAACCCAGAGCAGTGTGAGCTACAAGGCAAGCAGGAGGAAGAAAAGTTGATTATCATTTGTAATTTAAAAAACAAAAAACTCAGGAATGCAAAGTGCTGTGGTTCTTAAAATGGGAGCCACATGTTGCTTGCCATAACCACCCAGTGTCTTCCTGAGCCTGGGATGCTCCCTCCATTCATTCGCCAAGCATTTCCTAAAAGCTACTGTGTGCCAGGTACCAAGGATACAGAAATAAGTCACAGCATTTGCCTTTAAAGAGCTAACATTCTGGTAAAAAGGAGGAACCTACAAGCAAGTAACTGCAACACATTAGGAAAAGCACATTGATTGAAATATGTTCTCCTAACACAAAATGCTGTGGGAACATACTTTGAAACCTGCGAACTCTGCAGTCTGAACATATCTGTGTCTGCATATGGTAGAAAGACTTGGACTCTCCAACAAGAAAAACACTTCTGCTTCAAAATTGTTAGTATAATTATTAGTAATGAAGGAATATCAGTAGTCATTATTTTATTCATTTGTATTGATATCTAGTCACGAGGCAAATAGCTGAATTCTCATATTTTTCCAATGAAGAAATCAAGGCTCAGAATTTAATAAGTGCTTAACAATAACAACAAAAAAATTGTCTTTACAGTGAGTGTTTCTAGGGGAATTCAAGCCATTACAACTTTGAAAACATATGAAAGAATTAGTTTCTGCCATCATGATGACAAAGGAGACCTGTGACAAAGAGGAGAGCAACAAACAACAAAAACAACAGCACAACATAACAAGACTCCCCAAACAGGAATTTGCTGCTGCCAACAGAGAATGCACAAGGAGTATGAAGATGGGGTCAAGGATCTTCAACAGCTATAACTCCAGTCATTCTGCAGTTACTGGGAAACTTTGTGCACTTCCAACTATCCTAGCTGCTTCTCCTAAAACCAGTCTGAAAAGAACAAAAGAGAGAAATGAAAAAAAAAAAAAAAGGCAGGGAGAAAGTGTCCAGAATCCACTACCTGGGACTTCTCAAGAATTGTGAGACAGCATCCCTCTTTCTTCCTCCCAGCAAAATTGGTTGTGACCTTGTTGTTCTTTCACCGTCCTATTACATGGCACGTGGGCCATTAATGCAGGAGTCAGAACTGGTTGCTAAATAAGCGAAGTTATCTTGGTTGGCCATACCAAGGTCCAATATGTTGGATAAGTGGGATATAATTAAGGAACTGCTGAGGAAACAAAACATATTTCCTGAATCTTGCCATTCTCCCATACTTGGGTTCTTTTGGAGGCACCTTCCACTATCACCAGGGTATTTTGCCCTTTTGAGATTATAATGTTCTTTTCTGAGTTACTATAAGTGCTACATCATCTACATCTTCAGTCACATGTTAAAGACATTATTGCTAAAAATCCAAACAGAAAATATTAATTCAGTGGTTCCAAGCAGCAGTATTTAGGTGGTGAATTCAGAACAACTCTGGTAACATAGCCTGTTCTGCTACTGTCCACCTCTGTGTGACCTGG
Source organism: Xerus rutilus (assembly GCA_028644305.1). Taxonomy (NCBI): domain Eukaryota; kingdom Metazoa; phylum Chordata; class Mammalia; order Rodentia; family Sciuridae; genus Xerus; species Xerus rutilus. Next base: position 80,311,582 of record CM053405.1, on the reverse strand, counting down.
AAGGTTGCCTTAACTCCTCTGACCCTTAATTTCTCTGATTGTAAAGTGTAGCATTTGGACTAGTTTAATGCTCTCTAAATACAATTCATAGGACAGCAGCATATGAGTAACTTAAAAGAATTTCCTAAATCATTGTAAATATTTAGGGGTAAGTCTCAAGATTTCAGATTTGTTTGAAAGTCCCACCAGAGATGGGATGTACGATAGTTTGTAAAACCATGCTATCCCTTTCAGCTTTGTCAAACAACAGTTTGATGTGAGGGACAAGCACAAAAATGAATCTGGGAAGAAATGGTAATTTCCCATTTTTCACAGTGTCAAGTCTGCACTGAAGCTCAGTTTTCTAAGAGTAACCCACAGGCTATATAGATTTCATCATCTTACTACTAAGCAAAGCTATCTTCATGAAATCAAAAATGAGTAGTTCCCTAATGAGTTGTAGGGACAATACTTAGTTAAAAATTTTCTACTTTAAAGGGGTTTTAATAACTGAAATATTACCTTTTCAGGTCACCGTCGAAAAAAAGAGCAAATCCAGCAATTAAGAGCAAGGCAATTTAGTTTGGGCTTATGATGAAGACAGAATTTTATAAAGACAGAGGCATTCCCAACCAATAAAGCAGGTGCACTGATCAGCAAGCATAGTTAAGAAAGAAAATTGAATTCTTTGAAAACAATTTGGAAAGGAACTTGGAAACCGTATCCAAACAATACTCTGGGGTTGACATTTCAAAAATGCATTTGCTCTTTATTCTAATCCCTTTGGTACTGTTTTCAAAGTGAAAGCATGACATATGGAACCAAAAATATTCAGTGAGATGAAGGAGTAGTCAGATGCACATGATTGGAAGAGGCCCAGAGATTACAATCTGGCTCACCTTATACATCCAATCTCAGCTCCCTCTGGGTTCATAAGAGCTGTCATTTATGGAGAGTCTGTAGTAGAACTGTACCAGGTAGCTTTCTCTATCCTCAAAGGAGCTCTAAGGAGACCAATATCTGGAGAGATTAACTGTTTTACATAAGGTCTCGGTGTTGAGAAGCAATGAAGTCGGTATTAGAACCCAGTTCTGTCACTTCCTGCTGTTTCTGAGCTTGACTCCCTTCTGACTATCATTCTAACATTATTTCTGCCCTATTGACATCCAAGAGTATAGGTAAATGTTAGCAGGATCAGCGTTCCCTCGGCTTTTTTCAGAGGATTGCAGATGGAATTACTATAGAGAAGCTGTACACCAACGCAGTGTTATTGAAGGAACACTTTTCCTATTGTTTTCTTGTCCTTATAGTTTTCACTCGAGTAGACAAGCCCTTCCTCAGCATGCTCACTGGAGAGCAAGAGTAGAAGGAATAAGTGCCCAGGGAAGCTGGGCTTTGCCTGTGTGGGAAACCTAAGACTTACCCAGAAGATGCATCTTTGGGGACTCCTGTGATCATCAGAGCCAAAAGTGGCTGCATAAACTGACTGACTCTTCTGCGGACCAGGATGTGGGACATGCAGGCTGGAGATGCGCACATCTGAAAGTCTCTGATGCCAGTTCCTTTTGTTTTCATGAAACTACTTAATGAGATTCTTCATGCATAAAATTAATTTTTGCCCTTTTCTATCAGCTTTTACCACTAAAGGATTTACTTACAATTTTGTCAGATTTTATTTATACGTGCAATAAAGGGGACCCGAATCATAATGAAGGCTGTTATGGGCAATGATGGGAGATACAAAGGGAAGCTGAGAGCAGGCAGCCATCCAGGCTCCCTTTGGATGCCAGATGCATTATGCAGGAGCTACCCCCTGCAGAAATACACAAGGCTGTCCCTATCCAGAGCAGTACCTCAAGTCAGATCCTAATTTGTTGCTGGGGGAGAGGGGCAGGAGCAGAGCTATTAATAAACTGTGCAAATAATTAGGCTTTATGGGAATTTGGTTGTTTTCTTACATACTAGATTTGCTCTCAAACCTGTCTCAAATGTGTCCTGCTCCCCTGCTTTGCAGCTAGTGGATTGCTGCATTCATTGCCCACTGGGAAGCTCTCTAGAGCTGGAATGGGAGAAAAGCTGGACAACATGCTGTTTGTAACAACTGCTCTTGTTCTCTGAGCATCCTTTAAGGCCAGGCTCTGTGGCAGGCACAATGTGGTCATGATTTTACCCAGTCGTCAAAACAGCTGGTAGGGTAGCTATTGTGGCTCTCACATTAAAGAGAAGGAAACTAAGGCTCAGAGAGGTTCTAGAATTGCCTAAGATCACATACCAGTACTTGCACAATTTCTCCTCCCTTTTGTAGAATGAGAAATTCACTCCCTTCTCCCCACACCATTCTAAGCCATGATTCCTCCTCAAGGCTAAAAAGGAGAGTCACGTGGTATTTAGAATGAGCACTATACTGGAAACAGGACCTGGATTTTAGTCCTACTCTCATTTTTATTACTAAATGCTCTGTGACCTTGAGCAAACAATCTCACTTCTCTGGCTGTCACATTCTTCTGTTGAAAAATGAGACTATGATCTCAAGGAGCCTGTTCAGCTCTGGCATTTTTATTCCAGGACACTATCTTCACATAGTTAACACCAGAGTGTGCGCAAAGTGCATATGTTAGCTCACAGACAGAAACCAAGCTCATTTTTCAGAGCTAAAACACTTGGAGCTCTGCCACTGCACAGAGAACACAGGGACGGTCTCCGATTTCCAAAGCTGTGAGTGACTGCCAAGCTGCCATGGAACATCAGAGACTTTTTTTTTCTTCTTCACCCTGCTCTTGCCAACATTAGAGATTAAGAATCACAAAGACAACTGAATTGAAAGTTGCGTGAAGAGACTAAGTGCTAGAAACAGGAGATGAAGAGCAGGATGGTGCTGTTTAGCCCTTTCCATGATGGACACCCTACTATGAAATCCCAGAGGCTATGTGGGGATTTCATTTTCAGGAAAGCTTGACGCTATTGGCATCTCACACTTCCAACAGGGAAAAGATGTCACTGGCCATTTGAATCACAAGGAGGGACATCTAGGACACTGTGTGACCTTTGTCCCTGCAATAGGTTCTTGTCTTTGATGCTGCAACAGAAGGACCACAGGCACAATCCACTTAGCAAATGCCCACTGAGATCCTACTGTGCTCTAAGCCCCATGCCAGGTGTCCAGGATAAAAAGGAAGGAAAGTGCTGAAAAGTCCTGAAAATGTTCACATAGTGAAAAAATAAATAAATAATTACCATGCAAGATGTTGAGGATCATGGTAAAGAGGTTATGGCAAGTGTTTGGAGGATGACCATGTAACAAAATAGCTATGGGCAATGGGGAAAGTCTTCATTGAGTTAAGGCAGAAGAAATAACTAATTCCAGGAATAGGTATTTGAGCTGCCTTGAAGGATGAGGGAAAATTAGTCAGGTAAGTGAGTAAGGGGACAGTGTCCTAATAGAGAGAAAAATAGATGACTCTTCACTGATCATGTTAAGCCCAATGAGAAAAAGTGCTGCTTAAACACAAGGTCAGGACACTCTTTCCTTAGAGGAGTTTTCAGTCACTGCTCTACAGAATGCTTAGGTCTCCAATATATGCAGTTTTCTCCTTCCTAAATGCATCTCATTTTCCTTTCCTTCCTAGGAAACTGATTGTGAAATAGCTTCCTAGTTTTCTGTGAAAACTCTTCAATGAAGGAGGATCCACAGATGTTGTATATCTGCGTGAAAAAGGGAGGAGACACATGATGGGAGGAATAGAAGAGACTGGCATCCAGCAATCCTCAGCCACATCCAGATGCTTCATAAAGTCAAGTCCCAGTATCAGTAAAGCCAAGGATTGATTCCCCAAAGAAAGACTCAGGGAGAGAAAACAAGAGGATGTTGGCAAGGCAGCAGAATTCCACTAAATTCCGCTAAGAAACTCTTAGCTCTGATGTTGAGTCAGCAGGGGAAAGAGAAAGGGTAGGGAGTATAGAAAAGACATCTCTGCTCTCTGTGTAGTTGTTAAGAAATAAATGTAACAGATAGAAATAGGTTGCTGAAAGGTAACAGCCAGACTCAAGTAAAGCCAAAAATGAGATGTGTCTTCCATGTATCATGGCAAGGGGAGGAAGATACTGGGCATCATTTAGGGAATTACTAGTGGTGGGGAACATGACAGGAGATGAGTGATCTTCTCCTCTTAAGTTCATGCTCAATCACAAAATGTTAATCTACCAGATATGGGAAAAGGAAAGAGGAACAGTAGAGTCTCTAAATTAGGAGTCAGTATCATAAAGCTAGACCAAGTATTTCATAGTCCCCTCCGTGGACTACCTTAATACAACTGTAGCAACAGTAGGGATGAGATGAGGTAGGGGTTCTGTAAAATTAAAAAAAAAAAGACTTGATGGAAATAAGAATAATAAAACATTGAATGATTTTTTGTGATTCACATGCAGAGAGAAAATGTTTTCATGGAAGAAAGCCAGAGGAGTGCCTCATGGGACGCATTGAGATTTTCTTTTGCACTACTATTATTATTCTAATAGTTTTTCTGATTACTGAAGTGGTGGAGGTTCTTTTTATAATATTTAGAATGTACACAAAAGCACACAAAAGAAAACAAAAATAATTTACTATCTTAAAAGCATTAGTAACATTTTAATTCTTACAGACCAAAGATTTTTAAGAGAAACACACAAGAAAAAAAGAGGTAACAAAAATCTATGAGAATTTTGGCCCCTAAATTAGATGGCAAATAATTTAGTGACATAAATAAAAATCCCCATTAATGAATACATAGAGAATTATATAAATAATTCTCAGACATTTCATCACTATAAGTAAAGATGATTCAAATAGGCTATTTTGAGATGGCAGTCATTTACATCAAAATGTCAATTTAGTGTTATGACAAGAATCATACCCAATAGAAACCCCTGCCACACACTACACAGGAAACTACTTCCCTCCTTTGTAGTAGTGGCAAGAAGAGGTTCACCAAGAGAGGGAATGTCAAGGAAGAAATAAAATTGTCAAAAGTAATTTTAGAACAAATAAAAATGCTATATAAAGCTTCTCCTCTGAAACTCCTTTAAAAATGTAGATATGAAACCTGGGTAGATCAGGGAAGGCTTTGCTGAGGCTCAGGAGATTCTCTGCTGTTGGCTCCTGTTCTTGACTTTTACTCTCAAGCAAAGGATGCTGCTGCAGTCCTTGGGCAGGGTAGGCTACTTCCAGCCCTCTACATGATGGTTGTCTCCTAACAATAGAGATTTTACACCTGACCATGGCCCAAGGAATACCTTACATTGCCCAATCATAGGCTGACAACTGGATCAGGTCAAGCCCAGGCCTAAATTATGGGTTTGCCCCCACTGGCTGCCACAAGTATTAACCAGTTCTACCCTATGAGACTTCATGTTCTCATATGATTTTCTGATATCACTTTTACTGTCAAACCATGAATGACTAGGAAGGGCAAAGTGACGCCATAGTTCATAGAGGTCAAGTGCACTCACTCTTAGGGAAGAACTCTGAAGTGCACTCATTCTTAGGAAGGAGCTCTGGTATCAATCACTATACTACACAAGAATTGTGGCTTGTAACATGGGTTCACTGGTTCACTCTTAAGGGACACTCAACAATGTAACATAGAAAGATTACCAAGAATATAGGGAGATTCTCTTTCCTGAAGGCACCCTTGTTACAAATTTCTAGGTAAACTCATCAACCTATGGCCTAGAGATGACAGAGGAATATCTTTTCAATTTCCAGACAAAGTGAGGGGAAATAACCTAATTTCTTATCAGAACTGACAAAGGGGTTAACATGTATCTCATGTTAAAAATACATAAATTGACAGTAAGTTATTGTCTTACTCTGCTTTGTGCTGCTATAAGAAAATACCACAGACTAGTTAATTTATTGAGAAAAGAAATTCATTTCTCACAGTTCTTCATATTGAGAAGTTCAAGAGTAAGATTCTGGCATCTAGCTAGGGCCTGGGGCCAAACTAGTCCTTTTGTAAAGAACTCATCCCTGCAAAAACAGCACTGATCCATTCATGAGTGTGTTGGTCCCAGGACCCAAACCACTCCCAATAGCCCTCACATTCTAGCATCATCTTGTTGAGGATCAAGTTTCCAACACATGAATTTTGGAGAACACATCCAAACCATAACTATATGCCAGATAGTTATAGCCTGTGTGTGCATGTTGTAAGTCAGCTAAATTGAAAATTCTCAAGAACTTATTAATCCACACTGCTGAGCTATGTCTCTCATGCGTCCACATCCACTTTACTTGCTTATTTGTTAATTAATCCATTTATTCAATTTAAAATGTATTGATCACCTGACAAGTCATGCTAGTTTCCAAAATTAATAAGTGAATTCTTTCTTAAATACAGCCAAAATTTAATAAAGAAAACTAATATTATCAATAATAACAACACAAATAGTGCTCATTGCCCGATTATCATGTGTAAGGTATTAGCCTTAGGGTTTTATGGCTTTTTACTCAGTTAATACTCACCTTGAACCTACGAGGTAATATTGTCACAGTTTTAGAGATTAGTAAACTGAGGTAAATAGGGTTCACTAGCCCAAGACTACCCAGAACAAACAAGGGGTCTACCTGTAAAGTCTACCTCTGGAGCCCCGTCTTTGTTAACCTGCAACTGAAATATGTTCTTTGAGTAACTTAGGGGGAAATAACCATTTCCCAGGCTAATGTCCAGGCTAGATCTCAAGGACTGAGAAGAAGACTCAGTAGCAGACTCATTCCCTCAGTCACTGTAGCTTTAACTCCCATAGGATATGGTGAGATTCCATGCAGGCCTGTGCAGGAGACAAGACGTGATCCTAAGCTTGACTCTGAGAACAAATGTCACCAGAAATGGCCCTGACTCAGAATGCTGCTTGCCTAGGAATGAGTCTGAATTGTTTGACCAGTCAACAGATAATAAGCTTAAGAAGGAAGCAAGTTTATTCAGGAAGAATCTTTCTTCCAAGACATTGCTGGGGATTTGAAATCGGCAGAGTGATTCCAAAAAGTGAACCAGCCATATAGCAATATTTCCTGGAGCATCCAACCCAAACAGGACATTATCTTGCTTAGTTCTCTGAAGTCACAGCAAGACTTAAGAAATTAAGGATTTTTTTTAAAGTTTTTGTCTGTGGTACCTAGCTTACTAATCCAAAAGCTCAGCTCAGTTTTCTTTCATAAATCCAGATTAATTCACGTTTGGACAATTGCTATGTTGGGTAAAACTGATATTTTCTACAAAAAAGACTAATTTTGGATTTTCAGTATATGGGGGTCGTCTTCTGCTATCTCATTCCCCAATATAGCCAAAGACTCGATATTTTTTCTTTTTGCATGTGTGTGTGTGTTTTGGAGTCCCTGTTTTGTTTTCAGTAAAATGCAAATAGTGCATATATTTAGAATGACTTAGTAAATAATTTACAGCCTATACAGTAAATTATTTATTTATTCCAGGCATACATATTTAGAATACAAGCATAAATATTTTATAGTCTGTGGCATTGCTAATGAAAAAAATTAAATCAGCTTGCTCCCAACTTTGAATTATACTGTACATATACTCTGCATATTCAGGGGCCTGCAAGCAATCATACATTTCAAAAGTTACTGCATTTGCAGGATTTTCTAAACATTTAGGCTTTGAAGTCTGTTTCAAGCTCTCCTTTTCCTTACATTGCCTTCCAGCCTTCTCCTCTTTCCTCTTTTTCCTTCCTGTAGTTAGCAGGTTTCTGATAAACTCCTTATCAATAAACATTTTTATGGAGTGCTGACAATATATAATGTTTTCTTGGGACTGAGAAGGAATATGGGAGGAATATTAACTATGGGCTTTCCTAGAAGAATGTGTATCTGGCTAAGTCATATATAAACTTCACAAAACAAAATAAATAAAAATTAAAAAGCTACAACACTCTAAGCAATTGGTATGTGTATTAGCATTTAAACAAACTATAGGAATATCATTTGGCTAAAAATACAGTTTGAGTTTATAGGGGGAAGAATTTGTAACCTCTAGCTAAAATGGCCTTTTTTGAACTTCAGATCCACTCCAGAAACCTTGGTAAAGTCACCATGCAGGAGCAACTCTCATTACCAACATGCTCAAAATGTAGAATACAATTGTAAGAGTCCCAAAGGGAAAAAGATCATGATGGAAGAACTAGAAGTAGAATCTCTTAGTATTAAATATTTTTTAATATTTACACTCTGACATACAGGCTAGAAGTTAAAAAAGAAATTGAAATCATATGAAATCATAAAAATTAGGGACATGTTGAATCCAAGTTTATTTTCCAAATACATGGGAACAGTTTTTTGAAGACTCTCTTCTTTACAACCTGGGTGAGGTAAGTATTTTAAAAATGCATAGGTACCATTTCCTAAGCAGCTTGTATATTCCAAGTCTTCAACATTCATCATTTATTATAATCTTCACAGTATTCTTGCAAGGTAACTGCTGTTAGTACCAGAGCAGTTGGTAAGCTGAGGAAATTGACTTACTCCCAAAGGATAGAAAGCCCTAAGTGACAGACTTCAAGAAGCTTAGGCTCTAAAGTCCTGAAATGTGACCTCTCTTCCACATTGTCTCTCTGTAGAGTACTCCGTCACTTAGTGGGGGATAGACATTAAATGATCATTACCCCTTCACTCTCCAAAATAGTTTTGCTGGCAAGAAAACAATGAAAGTTTTTGCCAGTTGTTTTTTGGAAAACCACTAAGATTTTTTCATTGATTCTTTTTAGTTATACCTGACAACAGAATCCATTGTAGTATAATTATATAAGCATGATTATATATTAGTCTAATTAGAGTCCATTCTTATGGATGAACATAAGATTTACATAAGATGAACACAGTGGTGGGATTCACTATTTTTTTCTTCATATATGTACATGGAAAAATTATGTCAGATTCTTTCCACTGTCTTTTCTTTGCTTATCTTTCCTCCCTTCCCTCTATTTCCCATTTTCTAATCTCCTTCACTTCCATTCTTCCTCTCATCCTCACTTATTATGGGTTGGCTTTCACATATTAAAGAAAGCATTTGACCTTTGATTTTTTTTTAGGACCAGCTTATTTTGTTTAGCATGATAGTCACCAGATCCTTCCATTTGCTGGCAAAAGTCATAAAGTCATTCTTCCATTGTGAATGTATACCACATTTTCTTTATCCATTCATCTATTGAAGGACACCTAGGTTGGTTCCATAACTTGGCTATTGTGAATTAAGCTACTATAAACATTGATGTGGCTGCATCATTGTCGTATGCTGATTTTATGTCAAGTGGTGGTTCCATTCCATGTTTTTTGAGGACTCTCCATACTGCTTTTCAGAGTGGTTGCACTAATTTGCATTCCTACCACCAGCAATGTGTAGGATACTTTTTTCCCCACATCCTTGCCAACATTTACTGTTATATGTATTCTTAATAATTGTCATTCTGACTGAAGTGAGATGGATTCTCAGTGCACTTTTAATTTGCATTTCTCTAATTGCTAGAGATGTTGAACATTTTTTTCATATATTTGTTGACTATTCGTATTTTTTCTATGAAGTGTCTGTTCAGTTCCTTTGCTCATTTACTGAAAGCCACGAAGCTTAATAGTGCTTGTATCCAACTCTGTAGATTGTTTTAACAAAATTGTCTTCAGCCTTGTTTTCAAAAGAGCTTTGTGACCAGCGTGAAAGACAAATATGCATTCAAATAAGTCCTAAGAATGAGGAGAACATAAGTGATGAGAAAGATTATGGGGAGAAAAATGTCCCTGAAGGAATGGGTGGCCACGTGTCCAAGAGTTTAGACTGCACTAGAGTTCTACAGTGAGAGGCAGTCGGGGTAGCCATTGCTTTTACAGGTGGTTTTCCAAAGTTCTTGGCTTTGTTGATCTGTTCAATTGAAGATTTGCTTCTAACTTGATAGAATGCTTTGCTTTATAGTCCAGTATGTGGTTAATTTTTAAAATTTTTTTTTAGTTTTAGATGAATACAATAGCTTTATTTATTTTATGTGGTGCTGAGGATCAAACCTAGTACCTCATATATGCGAGGCAAGCGCTCAACCCCTGAGCCACAACCCTCAGCCCTGTGGTTAACTTTTATAAGTGTTATCTGTTTTTGAAAATAGTGAGACCCCTGCCTTTGTTGGGTTGAAATGCCCTTATATATCTATGATTCTGAGCTTAGGAGTTGTGCTGTTAAAACTTGTAGCTTTTTGAATAGATTTATTTTGTCTGCTTTATCTATCAGTTTGTGTGAGAAGTATGTTAAACACCTCTGGATTAAATTATGGACTTGTCTAATTCTTCTTGTAGTTCTGTCACTTTGTGATTTAAAATATATGAAGCTACATTAATAAGTGCATGAAAATTTTAAATTGTTATAAATTCTTGGTGAATTAAACCTTTTATCATTATGAAGTGTCACTCTATCTCAATGACTTTTTCATTATAGTCTATTTTGTCTGAATTTCATATGACTACCCAAACTTTCACTCATGCTTTTATCTTATACCCAGCTATTTTAGATGTTTTACCAGGAAATTCACTCCAGTAATTTTACCCAGAATGTTGCAAATTCAGAATGCTGTTATTTATCAATATAATGTGGTTTCTTATATTACTTTTTATTGTTTTCCTGATCTTCTTTCCAACCTTCTTACTTTAGCACTATTCCAATAAAAATGTCATATAATCTTCCTAAAATTGAGTGATTATCATCTATAAATTATATCTTTGAGGTTAGTGTAGCAAGAAAGGAATAAAGTGACTATAAATACACACATCTGCTCCTCTTTTCTCTTTCCAAGGACTGAAGCGCACCTCCATTTCATAGTTCATTTTTGGAAAATTCTAATGTTTTCCTTCCACTACACTTAATAGAAATATCTTACACTGAACTCTTAAATTTGGAATAATGTCCTGAAAATTCCTAATTCATAAATCACTGGTGCCAAATAAAAATAAAATTGTGAGCCAAGCAAAAGACCTCCAGCCAAAAACAGAATCAAAGAAGTGAATGGAACTCACCAGAGAAGGTTGCCTGCTCTGTACTTGTGCTCTTTTTTTCCTCTTTTCTGGCACAATAAAGTCAGACCCATGCCAAGTAGGTCTGCGTTCTTCCCAGAATTAGAACTCAGCCTGGCACTACTAAAACTCTGCAGCACGAGAGGGCAAATCCTCATTTCCCACCTACCTTTTATTTAATACGATTATATTCCTCAGGTGTTCCATATTTACTTTGTTTCCTATATAAAACAAAAACAGCAGAAACCTCACCAGGATACTTAAGAAATTGGAGAAGAAAACCACAAAGTTCCTGGAAATACCAAATAGCATGTTACTAGCTCACAAAATAACTTGGAATTGAATTCGACCCCTCAATATTGCTCCTGGGTTCCCTTTCTAAAGATTGGATTAGTGAAACTCTGAGTCTTAGGAACACTTTTTAAAAACAACACCTAACATGCTTTCTAGTTCATGTTTTAATTTAGATTGATGTTTACCAGGTATACAATAGTGTGCAGATACACAAACACATACATTTGTTTAAAAACACACATGTGCACCTGTGTGGGGGTTTGCACAGCCATGTGCAGCCATGCACACCCCCACAAACTACCCCAAACTATTAAATTGTAATTTGTAAATTCCAAATTTGAAAGTGATGTAATTATCTATTTTCATTAAGGATAAACAATAAAACACCACTGAGCTCTGCATAGCAATATATGGGGCTTTGAATAGGATCGGTTTTCCTTGCAATTGATCTGCTTTTTACTAGGCAATAAGAGTCTGTGTAACTATATTAATTAAATTAATGCAAATACTGAGACCTATTTTGTCTAGAAAGAATTAATGTGATTTAGAAAGAAAGTAACTGTCTTTTAGTCCCCAGAGACTCAGAAAGAAAGCAAATTTTAGGTCATCTACTTAAAGGAAACAATTCTCGACAGTATCAAGTTTAGGGTGGCACATTTCCAAATCAAGGAATTTAGCAAGCCGTCTCTTAATAAATGGGCTCTACTCACTCCAGTTGCAGATAATTATCCCAATGGGTAGGAACTGAAAACTCTCTTTCCACTGAGAGAAATGGGGGAAGGAAATGGCCCTCCTGGGAAAATTCTGATTGTAAAAATTATCTACATTAAAGCAAATTCTGAACAAAAATTTTGGGGGGTTCTGGACAACAAAGAGTGCTGAGTGAACTGCTTTTAATAGATTGATAACAGGAACCTAGAATTTTTCTTAGTACAAATATTCATGAAACGGAAAGCAAGTTATATACTTAGAATAAAGTGCTGTAAAGTAGAATTATGCATAGTTGAAATTTATTTCCTCATTAAAATAAAGTGGTATAATGAGTTGAAGTTCCTAAACAAGTTTGTGCTACCCAGCAAATACAGAAATTACCATTAACATTCTATTTTACAAACTCTAACTAGTATCCTTGCAGAAGATGAAGTTTTCTAATGTGTATTTGCATCAAAATTGCAGTAAAACTCACTAGTCAATTACATCAAATTTAACTTAACAGAATGTAGTTTACCATGCAAATCTCTTAGCTTCATTTTTCACAGTTTTTATTTTTACTTTCTCCAGTCAGAAACCATTAGAGTCCTTGATAAGAATCAATGCAAAAATCCATACTGAGATATTTTTGTAGTCAACCTAAGAGGAGGTACAGCCATGTTGAGTCACTTTAGAAACAGTTTAGAGTTCCTGTTCCATTTTTATTCCAGCTCATTTTTCTCTTTGTACACATAGTGAACCCTGGGATTGGGGATAAAGTTCTTGGTCATTTTGCTGCCTCACAGAGTTTTTATGCTTTCTTCAGTTGACAGATCATTATCACTAACAATGGTGGTTTACATCTTAATTAATGATAAGACAATTCTGACTTAAATCTATGACTCAGCCATTACCTCCATTTAATTGTTTTGTTTGAAGAAAAGTCACAGTCAAAGGATTCCATTCACGCAAACAAACCAAGTCTATCTGCTTTATAATTCTACATTGGTTCTCAAAATAAGTACAAAGACACAAGAACTCTATTGCATATTTTAGTCATTTTAATAGGATATATTACTATAAAGAAATTGTATTTTTCATTAAAGTACATGAAAATTATACAACTAAATTATATAATTCTATTATTTGGAACAGTAGACCTTTAAAAGAGATGACACCATATAAACAACAAACATTGCCCTAAAATGGGATGTCCTAGTTTAATTTTTAAAATTGTTTCATGTAAGATTATGGCCAGGAATCTTAATATTTTCTACCCCAAATTTCCTGCATCTTTGAAATGAGTAATTGAATTGGAGGATGTGTAAGGTACTCTCCAGTGCTATAATGCTGTGATTCTAGTCTCACTTATTTAAGTAATGTTTCCATTATTAATGTTAAAGTATTTGTATAATTCACCCTCATAACTAAATTTGGAGAATCTGCTGCCTCTCCCAAAACATCATGGTCTTTCCTTCCCTTGGAACATGTGTTCCTTGGCTGCTTGGAGTTGTTTTTTCTTCACCTGGTTTTAACTAGTGTCCCTTGCCCTGTGTTAGCCCCAGTGGGAGCCCATGACTAGGGTGGTTAATAGCAAAAGAGGACTTAGATGGAGCCTGGGCAGGTTGTTGGATTGGGTTCTGGATAGCAAGCAATTGGCTTTATCCCCTGTTCCCCACTTCCTTAGTCTAAGTGCTGTGAGGTAGGGACCATGCGTAGGTTGTGTGAGCTAGAGAAATGAGGGGAATTGTGAGAATTGATGAGATAATGTGAGAATTCCTGGCACCATGTTATACTGTGAATGCTCATCAAACATGAATTAAATCTGGATCTGACATCAGTGTCACTGACTTAGCACTCAAACTCTGAGCATTGCTTACAGGCAAGGACTGTGAGCACTTGTTAAATTCCTGTACTTCAGTTGCTACCCGTGAGTGATGTTAGAGTTCACAGGGATTTGCAACAAGGGTCCCATAAAGCAATAATCTGTTTCCCAGGGAGACTCAAACAGAGACTGATCTCCTCCTTGGGATTTATTGACAGAGATTATGCAGTAAACAGTAGCTGAACTGTCACCTTGTTTAAGGTCATCTGCTACCCAAGTCAGCTGTTACTATTTAAAAATGTGTGAGGATTTTCCATTTCAGAGTCTGTGAGGGAGAAAGAACACGCTTCTGAAATAGGTTAGGAAAATGTGCTAATAGATTGTTCTCTCCTTTAAAGAGTAAATGCCAATTAGCATCTATCTACTGGAGGAGGCAGAGTTCTGGACAAGAGCCAAAAGAATGGGCTGAGGCTAGGATTGGTGTATTTCAATACAATATCAATGTGATATTCTGGTCAAAGATCAATAAATATAAGCTCCAAATTGGGATTTTGAGCTTTGGCCTGTTGATCTCATGCCTCAGTATTTAATTTTATTTCATGTCTTAAGGGACATAATGATAAAGCAGATGGTGCAGCAGCATGGACAACTGAGCACTTGCTGTTGAAAGAGAATGTATTCTTCTGTGTAAAGAGGGCATGTATGAGGCTAGGCAGAGCCCAAGTCTTGGAAGCTGAGGAGCATTGTATTCATTTTTTTTTTGGCTTCTGTAACACATTGCAACAAACTTGGAAGTGAAAGAAACACAAATTTATTAACTTACATTCTGGATGTAGAAAGTCTAACGGGGTCTTAGTGGACTAAAATCAGGGTTTGGGCAGCACTGATTCCTTCTAAAGATTCTAGGGGAAAATCTGTTGCTTTTTTCCTGTTTCTTAAGGCTGTCACATTCCTTGGCTTGTGTCCCTTTTCCATCTGCAAGGCCAGCAAAAGTAAATCAAGTCTTTCTCTTATCACATCACTCTGACACTGGCTTTTTTGACACTCTTTCACTTATGAGGACTCTTGTGGCTATGGTGAGTCTTCCTGTATACCCCTGAGTAGTCTCCTTGCTTTAATTTCAGCCGATTAGTGACCTTAAGTCCCCATTGCCATGACAGATAATATAGTCACAGATTCTGAAGAGTAGAACATGGACATCTTTTATGCAGGCACATTATTCCACCTACCTGTGTGTTGTGAACATGAGCACAAAACTGGGAAGGGCAATGCATCATGTCAGGGATTTTAATATATGAATTTGTTTCTAGAAAGCCACAAGATTAAAATTATCCCTGAAGATGAAGTCTGAATAGCAAAAGATAGAAGCGTGTAAATAGCCACCAGACTTCTAAGAGAGTTACTCCTTGGAGAGAAGGTAATACTTCATTTCCAATAGTTCACATCCTTCAATACAATGATTTCAGTTTAGAAACCCAGTCTAAATGCAATGGGGTTAAAGATTTGTGAATGCATATCTTCAGCATGATGCCACTGAAAATAAGCAAGATGTCCAATGATGGAAGACTGTTAAACATAACACAGCATTATCCATATGGCTGCATTTCATATAGCCATAAAATATCATTTTTGAAAAATAAATTTTACTCCCAATTCTTATTGAATTCATTTGAACTCTCCCTCAAGTTGCTCTCTGTTTTTATTTTTTCTACCTTTCATCAACTCAAAAGAAAAAATAAGAAAAACCTGAGTAACTACTAAATGTTGTAGTTGATAGAATTCGCTAGCAAATATTCCAGACCAGGTTTCTACAGAGTTTAAACACCACACACACACACACACACACACACACAAAACCCAGACACTACACAAGATACTTTAAGTCTGATGAGTTTTTTGAAATAGGTAGTGTAAGATGCTTGAGGAATTAACCAACAGAAATCTGCCTGGGAGTCTTTCAAAACACTGAGACCTCATCCTCTGGCCTGAGCCTGATTATCCTATCCTTATCAGGGCTTAAGGGCAGATGATAAAATGTCAGAGGTTGTGCTTTAGAATCCAGAACTATCCAAGGAATCATTTTCCACACTCTATTCCTCATTCCATCATTTGACACTTGCTTGATCTTTTTTAAATTGATTGCTTGATCTTTTTAAATTTTCATCTGTGTCCAATAAATGTTATCTTGTAGTATTTTACATAGCTCATAGACAGACCACCTTAAAGCCTTTCTGAAACAAGATGGGATAAATTGATTAAAATTTGAAAATACCAAGAACTGCACCCATGAGATAAGTGTGCATCAGCAAATGGGCTGCAAGCATATGTTCTCCTAGTTCTTTCCTGTTGCTTCTAGTTCCATTTATTCCTGAAGCAGAAGGGCATCCAGTTCTCCTGAGGTGTGGAAAACTGGGAGGGTCAGTTCATAGCATCAGGGTTCTTAAAAATAATCTAATAGTATAGATTATCCTAGTTTTCCCAAATCCCTTGACTTCTCCATGGATTTGTCTAAGGAATGGAAAATATATACCTACCTTCCTCTTCTGCAGAATAACAGAGATTAGAAGTACATATATTTCTTATGTATGTCAGAGAGTCTCTGGATATAACAGCACTTTTTTTTTTCACTTTATTTTGTCAGGAAAAGGAGACACTTTCATAGGATCACTGGATGAAATACTTTCCCTGAACCCCAGTATCTGCTGCAGCTGCACAATCCTGGGGGTTGTTTTGAAAAGATCTATAGGTTTCATCATTATTTACCCTCTTTTATGGAGGACACCATGGGTCATACTCTTTCTTGCTCTCCATTACTGCACTTGAAAAACTTTACTGAAATGGAAAAGTGCTTAACCCAGATAATATTTAGTTAAAAAGGAGAATTACAAGCCATAATGTACCCAAATTTTAGCAGGGACATCTCTGGCTAAAATATCATCAAAATTAATTTGTGGAAAATTTTTCTCACCTTATTTCCTCAATGTATACAGTAATCCAGACCAAGATCTCAAACTTTCTTTAGATTTCCCCCAAAGTATTCATTCAGTAAAAAAAAAGACTGGAAAAGGAAGAAGTTAACAAAATTCGGAACATTTTCTGGGGGAAATTCAGGATATTTTGTTCCTATTTTAAGAGCAATAGAATTAATTAAAATATTTTACTTAGAATCTTATATGTATTTTGGAAAAATAACCCTGAATTTATGGGCAAATCAGCTTTGGGGGACCAAGATGAGACAACCTAGGAGGTTAATGAGATATAATGCTAGACTATGATGGTGGCTTGGATGAGAGTGGTGGTGGTAATAGAGATAGAGTCTTGCTAAGTTGCTTAGGGTACAACTGAAATTGCTGAGACTGGCTTTGAACTTGAGATCTCCTGTCTCAGCCTTCCAAGCCACTGGGATTATAGGCGTTTATGACCATGCCCACCGCCATCTGCCTACATTCCTATAATTCATCTCATGATGATTCCAAAATGTTTGTACTTGTCAAAGATGTCATAGTTATTGTAAAATTTACCGAAGATATAATCCTTCAATGTTTGTTATTGCTGCTGTAAAAAATACCACAAATTTATCATCTTAAGCAGTTATCTTCTGGTTCTAGAGATTAGCAATATAACACAGGTCTCACTGGGTATTTGCAAGGCTGTATTCCTTTCTGAAAGTTCTGGAGAATCTACTTCCTGTCTCTAAGTTCCAGAGGCCATACACATTTCTTGCCTCTTGGCCCTCTTCTACCATCTTCAAAATGGTCACATCACATCACTCTGACCTTTCCTCCATTGTCTCAACTCTCTTTGACCCAGTCATAAAGGTTTCTACATTCAAGGACTCCTGATTAAACTGGACCTACCCACACAAACCAGGACAAACTTCTTATCTCAAAGTCCTTTTTCTTGAACACTTCTGTAGTGTCCCTTTTCTATGGAAGGTAAAATATTCACTGATTCTGGAAACTAGAACATGGACATCTTTAGGGGACCATTATTCTTTCTTGTCATACTTTTGAAGGTATAAACTTTTACTAACATATTTCTTGACCTAATAGTTTCTCAGTTGCTCTATAATAATTTAATATAGGACTTGAAAAAGACATGTTAGTTAAATAGCACTGCATGAAGGGAAGAGATTTCTTCTACTCCTAACTGCCAACTCCCAGCTGCTGTCTATATTTCTCTTTCCCAGTGTATTAATTGGTTCAGGTCTTTATTTTTTTGAGAATGGCTCTTTTTACTAACCATCTCAGGTAACTTAAAAATCCAAGATTCATGGCTTTGGAGAATTTCAATTTTTGAATCTTTCTAAATTGGAAAGTAACATCAAATAATGCAAGAAGTGTCAGGGAAGTCTGAGACCCAAATGTCGTGCCCCCCCCACCGCAGTCCTCCACCCCACAAAAGAACTTTGCCTGTGAAAAATTAAAATTAAATGTTTATTAAAAATCAACATTTCCTGCATAGAAAGTGGAAGTTCATCTGAGGTTGTTAACATTTGTCTGGGAAGTTGCAGAGGGAGGTTAAAAGGGCTTACAGCAAAGGGTCTCTCCTGTGTAATAAATGGGCTCAAATGAACCTTTTAGAGGTGAAGAACTGGGTCATTAAAAATCACTTCTTTCTGTAGGATCTTATTTTTAATCTGATTGCAGTCATTTAATCGGCATGCCAATGGACACAGGTGTTGCCAGAGTCAGTCTTTCCTAGATCTTTCTGTCACATGGCAGATATCCTTTTATTTGGTACCAAAATTTGCCTTCATAGTCTTTATGATATTTCTAAATATAATTTTAAAAAACCTACTACAAAACAAAACAAAAAAACCCTTCACCTCTTTTCCTCTCTATCCCATTTGTAAAACAGTGTAACCATTTCTCATTCTCCAACATAATCTACTCCATCTAAAAGCCAGATTTTTAATGAGTTAGCTGGCTCAGTCTCTCACACAGAGTATGAGGAAAGCTTGCTGATAACCTAGCATTTGAACTTGATGTTTAATTCTTTCAGGGAAGCTATTGCAGTACTGTAAGGAGAACCATCTACCTGTTTAATGAGTCAAGCAGAGAAGATCAGATTTTCTAGTCTCTGAATAATATTAGAGACATTTCCTGTTGAGTGCTCTCTTCAGGGATATATCTTGTCTAATATCCTTGAAAATCCTTGATTTACAATGAAAATGGTGGCATCTTCTTCCTCCATCTCTTTCTTGAAATGATTCCCCATGCACATGTTATCTTTCTGAAAGGCAGCTGTTTCCAGAAGCCCAAGAATCAAATTTTTGCATAATATAGAGAAACAAGAACTGGAAAAGTGCCAGTCACACAACTTTCTCCTTTTCCCCATGCTTTACTACATCAGATGCTGTTTTAATCCTGATTTAGACTGGTAAGTAAGTTCCAATTAAAGACAGATGATCACTTCCCTATATCATACCATACTTCTCATATTCATAACCAGGCAGACTGAATTTAAGCTACTGAAATGTAACAGGTTATATGCAAAATTCTACCTTCAAGACAAAAAATAGATTTCATATGTACAATTTTCCATGTTCTACTGACGTCTCCTTCCACCAAGCCTTTTCTTCTTTCATTTTTCCACATAGTGGTAAATGGTTACATCATATTTTTTATTGATTAAGCCTCAAATGTAGGAGCCATTTATTATACCTCTGTTTTCCTCACTTTCCACATTAGCAAGTCCTTTTGTCTGTACCTAAAAATATATCCCAAATTCATCCTGTTTAAGAAAACAATGAGGAATGGAATCATTCAAAAACTCACTCATGCCATTCTCCTCCCTGTAGGATGGGGATAATTGTACCAAAAGTTATCCCTGATAGCCTTGGGAATAAAGCATCTCAAAATAATAGAAGTCAGGTGATAATAGCTATCCATCAGCAAAGCAGAAAGAATGGCAACCACTGGCCCACAGAAAGGAGTGGAACATGGAGTTGCTAGAAAAAAAATATGTGGTAGCCAAAAGATTGTTTAATTTGCATGTTTGAAAGGAAAGTGGAAGATTAGGAAGTCTAAGGCATTCACTTCAATGAAAAGTCATGATCCATTGTCCATATTTTTGCATTTAGCTCATTCTTAGACCCAGAAGCCAAACCAGACAATTTAGTAAAAACCAGCAGTGGTGTACTTGGGTGAATAGCATGGATTAATGCTATCATTAGAGACCTAAAGAATTTTCTGGGTGGTATTACACATCATATATCCATTTAATTCACCAGCTTGATGTATATTAAAAACTACTTGGAAGACAACAATGAATCTCTAAAATATGTCCTCCATATTCACACTTTCAATTGCCAGTTGTGAAATCTTCAGTAGAGAATATTAGTATGGTTTTAGATACCTGGCGTGTAACCTAGTATATGGCAAATCAGAAGGGAGGAGCAAAAACAATTTGCCCTCAAGATTTACATTTTACACTTACAGTCTTATCTTTGTGTTAACTCTCTTGCTATCTGAATAATATAGTTCTAAGGGACCTACACTTTTTGAACATTGCTTTAGTCTATTTCCTACAGATATAAAAGGGTAACAAAGACTGAGTAATTCATAAAGAACTGAAATTTATTCCCTCACATTTGTGGAGGCTGTGAAGTCCAAGATCAAGGCATTGGTATCTAATGACGGCTTTCTGGTTTTTTCTCAGCTGGCAGAAGATAGAAGGGAAAAAGGGAGATGAACATGTTATCCTCACTTGTCAGAAGGCTTTAAGAGGGCTAACCCACTTCTGCAAGCCCTTTTATAGATGCATAAATCCTAATGCCACATAAACCTTCCATTAGGCCCTACTCTCAACACAGTTGCATTGGGGATTAAGTTTCCAGCATATGAATTGATGAGGAGGGTGGCACTTTCAGACTATAGAATACTTGCAACAGAATATTGTTTTGGTCCATATATCTACGACATCATATTAATCAAACTGGATGAGCAAGAAGTGGCAAAAATGTTGAAGGTCTTAGTAAGACACACGTGCTCCTGGTAGTGGTAAATAAAACTTACAAAGATTCAGAGTCCTTTCATATCAGTTAACTTTTTAAAGGCAGAGTAATCAGAGACCTACTAGGATATTATCATTCAAAGTAAAAGGCAAATCATTGCATTTCAAGATTTTCATGATTGAAAAAGAAGTTCAATGTCTATTTGGCTTCTTTGGGTTCTAGAACCAGTATATTTTACTCTTAGTAATATTGCTCTGGCTACTTTTGAGTGACACAGATGGCTGCCAGCTGTAGGTCCAGGCCAGGAAAGGCTTCTGGTGTAGGTCTTAGTTGTGGTATAAGTAGCCCTACTTTTTGGCCTATACAACCCAGCAAACTCAATGACATTAGAGATATCTGTAGTGAGAGATGCTCTTTGGCATATACTATAAAATTTACTAGCAGAACCATAACATTGAACCCTGAAGTGCAAGAGGAAAGTCATTCCAGGGTTTCACAATCTTAAAAAAAGCTTCTTACATGCTATTAGGCTTTGGGGAGGTGGAGCAACTAATAATGGGACACAAATGACCATAGGGCCAGATTGACTGCTGTGAACTGGTTTATCTCAAATCTACCAAGTCAAAAGTTTGGGTAAAACAGAATTCTTAAGATGGAAAATATACATTGAAAACTGGCCGAAACAACTGGAGGACAGAAATAAGCTTTATATACAGGTATTTATAATTCTTATGACATCTATCTCTAAAGCACTGCTGTGTCCCTTATCTCACATCCATGGCAGCACAGGAGTCTTTTATAAAAAATAATTCCTATAAGATTGGCTTATGAATGGGTTGGCTAGGTGTGTTGGTACAAGCCAAAAATGATTTGCTATTGTACTATATGTGCTGAAAGATAATAGAAAGAAACTTTCCCAATCAATAAGGCTTCAAGTAGTGAATTTGATCATCCATGTTCTGCAGATAGAAAAGTTTATACTAACATTGATAGCAATGAATGGCTTGGCTAGTTAATCTGAGGATCAGATCAACAAAAAATCATGACAAGGAAGCCTTGAAAGGGGTACATGAATATCCTGTGAAAGCAGATACAAAGGATGAAGATCTTCATATTGTATATGAATGGCCACTAAAATTTATCCATTACGAAAGAGACTCAATGATCCAACTTGATGTAACAACTTAGTTCATTTCAACCTATCTTCATCGTCAGCCATTTAGTGTTTGTACCATGGTACATTAATGCAAACACTTTGGTGTTTAAAGAGAAGCTGTACACGGGACACAAAGACAAAATCTTCCTAGTTGCTGTTATTGCCAGAAAAACAAAAACAAGAACAAACAGAAAACAATGTTGAGTGCTGATATAATATCATCCCAAGAGGATCCTGACTAGTCTTTTATTGGTGGGTTCATTATATTAAAGTGCTTTCATTCTTGTGGAGTCACTAGAAGGGTTAGTATTTTATCTACAGCAAAACTGATACACATTATTTGAAGGTGATATGCATATTAAAAAGGGCTCATTTGGCCAAAGTATCTGAAGATGTGGAGTTTGATTCACTGAAGTAGGATCTTGTATAACCAAGCATCTATCTAATGATACTGCTTTACAGTAAAAGATGTGTGTGTGGAAATGTGGAAACGAGTATATGACTCTGACTGCCACTCATCCTATCACATATAATAGCCCTTAGAAACTGTCCAATGATAGAGAAATCAAGTGGCTTTTGGAAGGCACAGCTGAGGTGCCATCTGGGTTATGATATTCCATGATACTCAAACATCAGAACAGAGTGTTGGCCCTAATTTAAATATTATATAAGATGCTACATCCCCGGTATGTGAAACCAAGAGATAGAAGTAGTTGTCCTGCCTACCTTTTTTCCCAGTGACTCACTTAGAGAATGTTTTTTCTCCCAACAATTCTGGGCTCTGTGTCTATAGAAGGCTGGGTTCTTAAAATATTTTCCACCAGGAGACACAGGGAGTCATTAAGGAGTCAAATTTTAAGGTATGTCTGCCAACTTATTAGTTCAGGTTCCTGGTGCCAAAAGAC
Organism: Xerus rutilus; assembly: GCA_028644305.1. NCBI lineage: Eukaryota > Metazoa > Chordata > Mammalia > Rodentia > Sciuridae > Xerus > Xerus rutilus. Next base: position 80,288,737 of record CM053405.1, on the reverse strand, counting down.
AAGCGGGGAAGAGTTAACATCTTTCAGGGCTCAGATGCCCTAGTCATAAGGAGAAGAGGGGTTCGCTGTAACACAGTAGGGGTAAAGCTAGGTGATTCACTAGGGTGTCCTTTGCACTCCCCTGCTCAATTCAATCAACAAAATGGACAACTGTAGCAAACATGGCCCAAGAAGGTATAGTAACTATGACCTCCAACCTTCAGTGATGAGGGTTCAATTTGTCTTATCAAAAAATCCACCTAAACCAACAGAGGTGCTGATAATATGGAGACTCTAAATTGGTTAATAGAAGAGAATGAAAATGAGTAAGAACTGCATCTCAGAAATGAGTTTCAGTAGCAGAAGTCTCCAGTTTGTGCCACTAAAACTCTTTATTTCCCTAGGAAGTGAACCCAATCACAATCCTGGAGGATTTTGGCTTGTACCAACATGTTATCCAAGCCATTCATAAGCCACAACCCATCCCCTGTTCCCTAGTGGAATGGACATTTCATATGACACAAGTGGATATGAGTGGCATAATAAATGGACTATAATGACAGCTGTAGGGTGCCACCCAGATCCCCCAAGACACTCCTTCCCCAGCTTCCAGGAGTGTTGTAGCCAAGAGAACAGATTGAAAATTGACCTCAGCTGAAGCTGTTGGCATCGTTCAAGCTTCTGCTTCCTCCCGAGGAGCAGGCCTCACAGATGATTGGTTGATGTGAGGGTACAAAGACCCAATCTCTTTGCCTCTATTGGGTCAATTTAGAAGGGCCATTAGAGCTCTAATGCTCCCTGTGCAGTATAGACTGAGGCTTCTGCTGCACTTGCATATATGTAGACATTTCCCTTTGTGTACCTCTGCTTCCCTCAGTACCGCACTGTTGCTATTCTTGGAGGCACTCCTCACTCTTCACAAGTGAAACTATGTTGGGATCTACTTCCCAAGGATAACTGACCTGAGATAAACACCAATCGAATCCTTATTTACTATATACTCAAAAAACAGAGGTAACAAAAGCTCATTCTCTGTACTTACAACACCATGACTTGAGCAATGTTCTAGGCCCTGTGTTTAAGAGGCTGTGATAAATTGGAATGAAATATCTAGAAAAAACATCTCATAAAATTAGTCCAAGAGTTCAGATTTTTAACCAGAGTACATTAGATTTAGGTAGATAGTGATAGCTGTCATTAGATCATTGAAACACTAACACATAAAAGAAGGATTGGGGATTTTTAAAATGTTATTCCATAATACAGATCTAAGATCAATGAGTAAAAATTACAGAGAAGATTTCAACTTACTACTAAAACTTAATACTAAAAAAAAATGCCTAATAATTAAAATATTTTCAAAAATGTAATGAACTACTCAGAGAAGGAGTTCCCTGATATTAATAATATATGTCATAGTACATTCAGGATCGTATAACATAAGTACCATAAACTACATTATAAACCATAGAAATGTGTTACTTATGGTTCTGAAGACTGGGAAGGCCAAGATCAAGTGTCTAGGGAGGATCAGTGTCTAGGGAGGACCAGCTTTTAATGATGGCACCTTCTGGCTGTATTCCTTACATGTGGAAGGGTCAAGGCAGCTCTCTGGTGTATTCAGTAGGGGCACCTAAGAGATCTCATTCCTAAGAGTACTCATGTCCTACTCACCTCTAAAAGGCCCTACCTTCCAATACCATCATCTTGGGGATGGGATTACAACACACCAATCTGGGGGCAGAAGACATGTTCACGCGTTGGCCTTGCACAACCAAGCTGCATCATTATTTTTGTGAGCATTGTCAGTACCATAAACTGAATGAACTATGAGGTATATATTAGTTCTCTATTATTCTACATCAATTTACCACAAAATTGGCAGCTTTAAACAAAAAAAAAATGTGATGTCTCCATTTCCATGGGTTGGAAGTATGGATGTACTTTAGCTGAGTATCACCAGGTTAACATCAATAAGCCATCCAGGTCTGGAGTCTGATGCCTAGAGCCCTCTTCTATGCTCACTCAGGTTGGACGGGGGCAAGGTGCACAGTTCTTTACAACTCCTTAACTGACCCTTATTCTTGATGGCCAGGGGTCATTCCAAATTAATAGAGGATACTCTTAGTTCCTTATCACATGGCCTTTAGCAGGCTCTCTGAAATTCTTAGGACTCAAATATCTCTTTTAGCAAAGTTCAAGAGTTTTCAAGTGTTAACTGGATTAGGTTAGTCCCATTCAAATAAGTGGATTTGTAGCATTATCATAGGAGAGATAACCCATCCTATGCACAGATTTAAACATACTAAATGGCAGTGTAATATACAAGGATGTGTGCTAGAGGACAGGATTCCTGGGATTCTGCCTACAACAAAATGCTTTCCATCTCTACATGTCTGGAGTTCAAGTCACAATGACCATCAATGGGAGAACACTAAGTTAATTGTCTCCTGAGTTATCAAAGTGTGCCTCCTGGGTCTGATTTGGGTTATAAAAATATGGAATTATATAACCCAAATTAGCCCCAGAAGTAACTGAGAAGAGGCCATCTCCAGGTTAGAAACGCTTCAGAGTTTCTGTGGAGGATGGAGTAGGGTCTGTATGCTTAGAGCAGTGCTCATGGCACTGCAGCCTCCCACAGATACCTCAGAAGCATCATGGATCTGATGTAAGCTGGAAACTCTAGGATGTCTGAGACCCAAAAAGAATTGGTAACAGCCAGGACAGTGTCTGACACTAGGAGATATACATTTCTGGAATAGACCAGCATTTTTCAGTGAGAAGACAAGAAAAGTTTCCAATTCTCCTCTTTCTATTCTTTCTCTGTTTTTAGCTCTTCATATGGAGACTAAAGGGTTAATATTTTGTGCAGAATTATAATAGTGGCTCAACTGAGACTCTTTTCTGAAGGGAGGAGGGAAGAATTACCGGGCAGGAGTTTAGATATGGAAAGCCATACACTCTAAGAATCTGGCTACAAACGCCTCCAGGCCCTGAAGGAAATGATGCGGGGACAATTATCTGTCACCCACAATGGGCCAGCCTAATCTGCTCTCATTGTATGTGACTGCTGCCTCGTGTGACCAAACCCCTCCAAATCAGACTGAAAAGAACTCATTTGGCTTCACCAAGGTGAGAAACTGGGAGAAACACTGGCTCTTCTGACATTTTGGCTTCCAGTTTCTGGATCCTTGGCACTGAGAGAGCTGAGCCAAGCAAATAGATCTTTATCTTTGCTCAGTGAGCTGCTCATTTCATCCCTGAGCAGGAACCCAGCAACCTTTCAAATGAAGGTATACTGTTGGGCAGACCCGAAACAATGAGCCATGCTTTTTACAGAGATTCTAAGGACATGGATCCTCTGTATAAAATTATGACCACTGAACACTGATCTGTACTAATATTCAAACAGAATCAAAGCACATTATTTTCTAGGATAAACTGTTAACGTATTTGAGCTAAACTTTTAAATTTTATTTCTAAACTTATACCCACAGAATTTGAAATATGCTTCATCTCCACTTCTTATTTATTCTGTGGGCATACATGTTTGTACATATTAGTCTGCATACATGTGATTGTTCTGATAACAGATAATTATAGAAAATATAGAAAACCTTTGAAAAAAGTTATTGATCTTTTCTGTATTCAGAGATCACCATGATAATGCTTTGAATTATGCCTATGATATCTTTGATATATTTCATATGTATCAAGTATAATGTTTAGTAGATTGAATTTTTAAGATAAAAATATACCATGTATAGTGGGCCCAGTGATTTATGCCTATAATCTCAGTGGCTCAGGAGGATTTAAGTTCAAGGTCAGTCTAAGCAACTTAGTGAGGCCCTAAGTAAGTTAGTGGCACCCTTTCTCAAAATAAAAACTAAAATAAGGCTGGGGATGTGGCTCAGTGATAAAGCACCCTTGGGTTCACAAACTCCCAAAACCTCAGATTTATACTCCCGTTATTACTATTAGACTTTAGCGCTAAGCCTCTTTGCAGAATCCCATTCTCAATGAATTTACCCATAGTCAGTAAGGGACCTTGTCAGTCCCTCTAGTTTAGGATTAGACCAAAATGCCCATTCCCCATCTCCCCATCACTAACTTTTAGAGAGAATCTAGAGATAAAAGAATTCTAAAAGCTGAGTTTGAAAATTCAAAGGGAGTTAACTAAGCAGATATCAGAATTCTTATATTTTTCTCTGGTCAGAATATAAAGTCCTCTGGTAGAATGGTGAAGTAGTGCCCTCCCATATAGAAAGTTCTTTCCATGAGAAGAGCGAAAAACCTTTGCAGTTCCTCCTTATCCCCCAAAGATGATCAGTAAATACCATTTTTATGAGCATTTTCTAGATTAGCTCTTTGGAAACTCACTTTTCATGATGACAGAGTAGCCCATTGTTTGGATGAACCACACTCCTACTATGTGGAAGTATTAATTTCCCCCTTTTTTTCTTTATGTATAAGGCTATGCTAAATATCTATGTATATTATTCTTTCAATGTTTTATCCATCACTTCAAAAGACTTTTTAACAAAAAGAGAAAGAGAAAGAAATTAAAGCATACCATTACAAAAAATATCAATACATCACAAAGGAAGATAGCAAGAGAAGAAAAAAAGAACAAAGGAACTAAAGTCAGTTGGAAAATAATTTGCAAAAAGGCAATAGTAACTCTTTACCTATCAATAAGGATAGTTGTTGAATTACAGACTCCAAAAGACATAGAGTGGGTGGATGGGTAAATAAAAACAAGATCCAACAACAAACTGCCTGCAAGAGATTCAAAGCTGCCTTGAAGACGTATAAACTGTAAGTGAAAGGCTAAATACAGATAGTCTGTGCAAATGGTAACCAAATGAGAACAGGGATAGCTATACATAGACAAAATAAACTTTTGGTCAAAATCCTTCACAATAAACAAAAATATTATTATATAATGGTAAAGAGATCAGTTTATCAAGAGGATATAACACACACACAACACATACACAGCATTGAAGCACTTAAATACATAATATATTAACAGAATTAAAGGGATAAATAGATAGCAATATAATGATAGCAGGAGACCCACTTTCAACCATTGTTGAAAATAATCCATATAGAAAATCAATATGGAAACAGTGTATTTGGATAATTTTATAGATCAAGTGGACCCAACAGACATATATATAAAACATTCTCTCCAGCAGAGCAGAATACAATACATTCTTCTCAAGTGCACACAGAACGTTCTCCATTGCAAATCATTTGTTAGTGCATGAAGCAAGTCTTAACGAACTTAAGAAGACTAAAGTCAGATCAAATACTTTTAGGGCCACAGTGTTATAAAATTAGAAGTTAATGACAGGAAGGATTTTGAAAAATTCACAAATATGAGCAAGTTAAACAACATGCTCCTGAGCAACACATGTGTCAAAGAAGAAATCCAAAGGGAAATCAGAAAGTATCTTGAGTCAAATGAAAATAGAATTACAACATGCCAAAACTCACAGTATGCAGCAAATTTAGTCCTAAGAGGGAAGTTTGTAGTGATAAATGTCAATGTGAAGAGGAAAAGAAAAACCTTAAACAACAACCTACTTCATGCCCCAGGGAACCAAGAAAAAGAAGGATGGATTAAGCCCAAAGTCAGCAGAAGAAAAGAAATAATACCCACTAGAACAATTGACTACATCAAACTAACGAAAAGCTTCTGTACTACAAAGGAAACAACAGAATTTAAAGAAAACATGAAATGGAAGAAAATATTTGCAACCCATATACCTGATAAGGGGTAACTATCCAATATATAAGGAACTCATATAACACCAAGGGAAAGAGCAAGCAAGAAAGAAAGAGACAGGATGAGGGAGACAGAAAGATAGATGGAGGAAGAAAGAAGGCAGGGAAGAAGAAAGAAAGTGAAGGTCTGATTTAAAAAATAAGTGAAAGCAGGTAAGAGGAATAAGTTCTGGTGTTCTATTACACAGAAGGGTGACTGTAGTAAAAAATATTGTATCATATAATTCAAAATTTGCACTGAAGTGATAAACATTAGAGATGATGAATCACCTAAATATTCTGACTTGATCAGTACATTATGTATAAATGTACTGAAAGATCACATTGTTCCCCATAAAGATGTACAATATAATCAATTAACTAAAGGCAAATGTCCTAAACAGACATATCCCAGAAGACATACAAATGGCCAACAGGTACATTCATTTAATGAAGTTCTCAGCTTCACTATTCAGTAGGGAAATGCAAATCAAAACCACACAATATCACCTTACATCATTTAGGATGACTGTCATCAAAATAATAAGAGATGGCCAGGATATGAAGAACGAGGATTCTTGTACAATGTTGGTAGAAATTTAAGTTGGTATAGTCATTATGAAAAATGGTATGGAGGCTCCTCAAAATATTAAAAGTTTTAAACTACCATACCATCCAACAATCCCTCATCTTTGTTTATATCCAGAGGAAATGGAATCAGTATCTCACAAAGAGATCATATCTCTATGTTTACAATAGCATTATTAGTAGTCAACCTAATTATTCATTGATGAATGAATGGATAAGGGGATTGTGGGATACACATAATGTATATTATTCAAAGACAAGAAGGAAAATATACATCTTCAGCAACACATGAACATAAAAGACACTAAAAATAATACATCAGAAACAGAAAGAAAGACAAAGACTCAATAATGTGACATATATGTGGCATGTAAACAAATCAAACTGATATGGTGAAAGTAAAATGGTGGTTCCCAGGGGCCAGGATACAGAGTAAATGAAGACTTGTTGGTTGGAAGTTTAGAATTTTTGGTTATAAGATGAATAAGTTCTAAGGCTCTCATGTAAAGCTACAATACACAGGCTGTGGATATAGCTCAGTTGGTAGAGTGCTTGCCTCGCATGCATAAGGCCCTGGGTTCAATCCCCAGCACCCTGCCCAAAAAGCTATAATACATGCATAGTAGATGTATTATTACATGTTTCTGTAATTAATAAAACTCTATTGCTTACTTGAAACTTGATAAGACAGCAGATATTACATGTACTTCACACATACACAGTGGTAACCATGGTGATGATAGATGTGTTAATTTGACAATAGTAATCATTACACAATGGACCTAGATATCATCACATCGTACACCCTGAATGTCAATTAAATTCAAGGTATACAATATGGTGATATGATACATTGAATAATGATTATCCAATTTTTGTCAATTAAATATTTTAAAATTTAAGAAAATGGTTTATCCTAACTTTTAAAGACTAAATACAAAATGAATTGGCCAAACTCAAAGGAGAAAGTTTTTTGTCAGGGCAGCACAGAGACAAAGAGGTTTGAGAGAAATCTAGAAAGTAGGAATAGCAGAAACTGGGAGAAGACAATGCTGGCTCTGAGACAGTAAGGGCACCCTCTACCAGGACACTTCTCCCTATCACCAGGGAGACATAGATGCAAATTTTAAGTTGAAGTTTTTGTTCATTTAAATAGAAGACGAGGGGCTGGGATTGTGGCTCAGTGGTAAAGCGCTTGCCTTGCATGCGTGAGGCACTGGGTACAATCCTCAGCACCACATAAAAATAAATAAATAAAGATATTGTGTCCATCTACAACTAAAAAAGAAATTAAAAAAAAAATAGAAGGCGAATATGGTTCATGAAGATACCTCTAACTATGCAAGGGCGGACAGGGAGACAGGTTGCTGCTTGTGCTGCTTGTCCCTCCTTTCAGCTCACCCCTCAGGCTTCCTCTTTCTGGGAAAACAATCAAAACATGTTCAAAGTGTGGTGTAAATATCATCCCAGAGAATAACTCTGGAACTAATATGTCTGTTGTAAATAGATAGGTTAATCATATTCCCCAAATCGTAGTGTCAGTGCCAAATTATGTCAGGAGTATTGGGAGAGGGGATCAAAGGGAAGGGATGGTCTCTTAAGTCAATACAGCCAAACACTGGAAACAACAAAATACATATCTAGTGTATGTAACTACTGTTGAGCCTTTCCCGTAACTGATGCCACAGACGAAATTACCTTGAAATACGCATTCCTTCCTACCTACTTTCTCCCTGCAGTTCCAATGTGTTGTCCACAGTGGTATAGGGTCCCATCCAGAAATACTATAGTATGTGTTTATGTAAAAATACTGCACTCTGAAGATAATGAAAGGGGGCTTCCTTAAAAAGAACTAACAGGTAGTAAGAATAGAGCTGAACTGAAATTGGGATATTTTGGTTTCTAATTTTAATTCAGTCTGTAATTAAATCTAAAGGTTTAACCAAGTTAAAAAAAATCTAAGCCCCAATTTACCTGTTTGTAAATAAGCAGTTTGGGCAACATACTTTCTTTTTTTTAATTTAGATATACATGACAATACAGTATATTTGGACATGTAAGACATACATAGAGTATATCTTATTCTAATTAGATTCCCTTGCTTGTGGTTATACATGATATGAATTCATATACATGAATACATGATATTCACATACTTTCTAAGACCTTTTAGTTCTACTCTTTTTTTTGTATTATTTTATTTTATTTTATTTTATTTTTTAGTTCTACTCTTATATGTGTCTGATTGATAACAGTGAAAGTTCTTTCAACACTGTGATCCATGAAGCTTTGCCTTATTTTTTTATTTTATGAAGTTCTTTCTTTAAACTCTTCAATTAAAAAGTCACTTTTTGGGAAAATCCACAAACAGTATGGGGAGAAAATGCATTAAAAATAAGCTAACATATTCATTTGTATTTCCTGAGACATTCAAATTTTAAGTTGAATTTTTTGTTTATTTAAATAGAAGACAAATATGGTTCATGAAGATACCTCTAACTATGCAAGGGCGGACAGAGGAACACTGCTGAGAAAGTTGCCTAAGGGAAAAGTAGACATTTCTTAAAACCTAGTGGTTCTCAATCAAAGGTAATTTTATCCCCAGAAGATATTTGGCGATGCCTAGTGACATCTTTGGTTGTCACAATCAGTGGGAGCTATTTGTATCTATACAGTAGAGGCAAGGGATGTTGTTAAGTATACACTAACACACAAGACAGCCCCATAAAACAAACAATTATCCTGCCACAAAATGTCAGTAGTACTGAAATTGAAAAACCCTGATATAACCTTCTCATGTTCCCAAATCATATTATACCACATTTGAAATACCCATTCAATTCATTTGATTCTGTTCTTTTCAGTTTTGCCAAAAGAATAAGCCATCCTCTTACATGAAATTCTCTAAAGATCTTAGGCAAAAATGTCTTTGCTTTTATACATGCAGGTACTCATTCCTGTATTCTGAGTTAAAAATCTAGCAACTCAGCTATTTTGTGTTTCATATATTGCATTTCATATCCTGATTTCTAAATTATTTTCCAATCAGTAGTAAAAAAATGTTAAAATGTAGCTAATGTTAGTTATGGTCATTTTGAGAAATACCAAAATCCAAAAAGCTAGTCAGATTTTCAAGCATTCCTGAGCACTAGCAAATCAGGAGGTATTGATGTAAAGCCATGCTATGGCTTCAAGTGCCCCATTTCAAACTAGTTGTGTCACCGTGCTAGAAATCAGCCTTCTCTGTATATCAAATAGTCACTGAGTAACCGACATTTACAAAGGAGAAATTGATTATTCAAAGATGGAGTAGTCTCTAAAAGCTCTGAAATGAACACAGAAGATGACATTAACCAAAGACCAGATCTCTGATATTACACATTTCTACTTTCAGGCCTCTTTCTTCGTTAATTATAATTTGGAGACAGGTAGGCAAAGATGTCCACCCTCAGTTCATCCCTTTCCTATCCGTGGGTGTCACTCTGCTGTCCAGTAGAATATATTCATTCTCTTACTCTTGAATACGGTCTAGTCTTCAGTTGGTTTGACTGTTAATATACAGCAGAAATGATGTCCAGTTGGAGCTTATTCTTTAAGAAGCCTACCAGTTTCTGCTAAACAGAAGCCCAAGTAGCTGCATGGACAGGCCCAAATGAAGAAGAACCAAGACCTATAGCCAACAGACCCAACTGAGCTACCAGCTGACAGCAGCAATAAAATTTTTACCACTGAGTCCCCTAGCCTAGCTATGGATCTGTCAGTATTGCCTAGGTTGATACCACATAGAACAGAGACAAACTGACCACATCTACTTCTGCCCAAATTAAAATTTCCATTGTAAGTTGAATTGTAACTGACAAATTACAAACTCAAGTGAATAACTTTTCTTATTTTAAACCACTTAATTTTGGGTAGATTTTATACCCCAATAGACTACCAGAGTGTACATCTAAGTCTTAATTAAAAAGTGTCTACTGGGAACAGCTTGTTAACATCATATGAAGAAATTCCAGTGATAGGGATATAGCCAAGTGGAAGAGCACTTGCATGTTGGCATGTGCAAGGCTTTGGGTTTAATCCCTAAAACACACACACACACACACACACACGACCTATTTGTACTAATGCCAAATGTCTCGAGGTATTATCTTTCTTATAAATTAGATTATTTGGGAGTGTTGAGATGGCAACATATAAATAATTCTACCTGCAAAACTGTTAGTGAGATATGTACATGGCTTGTGCTGCAGTACATGTAGTTTCCAGCCTGTTCTTGCCACACTGTTCCACATCCAGCATTAGGTCCTCTCTGTGATGGCCCAGGCAAACAAGGACATGACACCACATGAACTTAGAAGACCACACCTTTCTAGGGCCATCTTCCTGACTCCTCCACTCAACAAACTATGGATTCATATTCTGTGGAAAAGCAGAGAAAGTTAGCGAAGAAGCACCATGCAAAGCCACCCAAATTCCTCTTTGTAGGAGGGAGTCACACTCCTTGTTATTTCACACTAACCAATATTTTATATTTTAAGTATAACTTAAGGAGTCTATGTTGGACAGAAAGCATTAAGGGATTTTGAAAATGTGTCTTTCCCTTGCTATGTAAGAATATCCAGAACATTCATAATTTTTGTCAATTTTAGTTGATTGTTCTGATGCCCTTCAAGGTGTAATTCACACTGATAAAGATTGACTTTATCAGAAACTACAATCATATTCAATGGCAACACTTTTTCTTTAATTTTTACAACTGCAATACCATGTCAGGAGATCAGGGGTCATGGACTATAGTCCCATGTATCTAAATCTCATGCAATTTAGAAAAGATAAAACAATCTATGAGAACATTTACAGCAGACTTTTAATGTAAGTGTGTAAGTTGCATTTATTTTTTGAATCATCATATCCTAAATATGGCAGGCATAGGCAAAATTAAAAAATAAGACCCTTGTATCAGGGAAATGCATGCTTTTCACTTTCTAGCTGCAATAGCTGGAACCACAGAAGTATTGAGTAGCAGCTATTTCTGTTGATTTCTCTCTGGCCTTTGTGTGACCTGGTAGTTATTTGAACAGAAGAAAATGGAAAGTTTCAATTCCACCCCGCTCAAGGAAGGCACTCACAGTGAATGTAACTAGACTTTTATTTCAGAGACAAGAACTTGATGTTTCATAAAACTTTGTGACGTGTGGCTACTACAAGAGTTAGAGTAGTTTGAAGAGAAAGTTATTACTTCTAAAGGCAGCTGAGAGAGAGGTCAGCAGAATGGATCATTGGAGTAGTTTGGCCAAGAAACCTGAAAATGTCCACTGAACCAATCAACTTGGAACTGAAATGATGCAGTTTATTTGAGGATACCTGATTCCAAAGAATCAATCTCATTGTACATGGATTTGCTTAATAATGCCTTCAACAAATCAGTTACATACATACCACTGGAGTGCATTCAATTCATACATTGGATGGCCTTTCAAAGTCCCCTTTGGAAATAATCACATAAAAATAATCATAATATATGATAAATATTTAGGAAATATAATCTATTCACCACTTGACCCAAGCAGTTAGTTCTGCCATGACAGTGTGGACATTTGCATCTCTATGGGTGTTTTGTCAGAAAGTCAATTGCTGCTTAGGTTTTCATTTTGTCTTGTTTTATTTTTATCTTAGTAAGAGCAAATTTTTAAGAGTACAATACAGCATTCTTAACCATAGGCCAATTGCTTATGTTTCTATCCAGTTTTCTTACATTGTAACCAGCAGAAAATTTATGCCTCATAAAATCAGGAAAAACATCTCTTCTTTGGTCAAATTTGATATACAATCTCCTAGGACATGACCATAAACACAACCGGTACCAAACAGATGGGAGATAATTGTGATGTCAATAAAAGTGTTCCGTTCCTCACTTGGTAAGGGAACAAGCACTACCTGAGCAATGGAGTGCACCCATAATTCCCATAAGAGCATGGACTCTGAGCTGGGTTTGCCCCTTGCTCTCCCATCTTTTTTTTTTTTTTAATATTTTTTTAGTTGTTGATGGATCTTTATTTTATTCATTTATTATTTATATGTGGTGCTGAGAACCGAACCCAGTGCCTCATGCATGCTAGGCAAGCACTCTGCCACTGAGCTACAGCCCCAGCCCCTCTTGCTCTCCCATCTGAGGGGCTATGTTTCCTCATGCATTTTTAGTTCTGTAGCGATTGTATCCTTGTCTGTAGAAAGGTGATAACAACTTATAGGTTATTTTGATGACTCAATGAGAAAATGAATGTGTGAAGAATATTAACGTAAATATTTATAACCTTTCCCCTTTCTGCCCCATCAAGGATAGTGTATGCATAAAAACAGCTTAGGTTTTCTGCGATAACAAACTGCTTTCAACTCTCACACAACTTCTCCTTGCTAAACTCTCTGCAAATACCTCTCTGAGGAGCCGTTCTCCATTTTGGCCCAGTATTTCAGCCTCTTTTGATCTTATGGTACCTCCACCTCAATACATGCCTACACAATCCCTGGCAGAACAGAGGCTGGAGAATCAAGCACCCATGGTTGGTATTTCTGCCCACAACAAACCCATGTCTCTTTCGTTTTCATTGTATTAGTCAAACAAACTGCATTTAGCAAAAAAGTTCAAGGGGTTTAGGAAGTGCAATATTCTGTGTATTTGGAAAGGGAGGAGAAACAGATTTCAGTGAACATTAGTAATATCTACCACGTTAATTTGTACTCCACTGTGGCTCCTGGGGTTACTAAGGTAGTATACGTGTGAAATGGAAAACTAGGGAGCTAGCTGAAAGAACCTTCTATGAACCTGAAAGAAATTTTTTATCCTTATAAAAGGAAGCAAAGTACTTTTGTCTTCCCTTTCCAGTAAGAGGACAATAAATTATAACAGCCCTAAATGATAGATGGGCAGATAGGGAGAGAGGAGACCATGAGCCCCTAATATCATAAACATCTATGTGTTTTTGATAGACACATACTTATACTTGTGTTCATTGATCTAATGTATACATGTATGTAAACACATGGATCAACATATATTACCCAAAAAAACATGAATTGCATTTTATTTTAATGATTTTTTGTGTGTCTGCTTTCATTCTTTGGCCTTGTCCTCATAAATCATAGGCATCTGGAGCTACTTAGTGTGAGGAAAAACAAAGCTGTGCAGGGTTCATGGTGACTAGCATTGTTATGACAAACACAGTGATTTAAAAGAAAACAGCAATAGTTAGAGGTCTGCTCAAGTTAATGACCCCCACCCCCCCATTGGTTTACTTGTCAAAGAGAACATGCAATGGCTAGTTTGGTCCCTATGAGACCTTCTTTGAAGACAGGAAGTACTATTTTCCAACTTTCCAGCATATTTTTTTATGAGCACTGGCTGATTTATACCTCACATCCAGCATAGCATACAAACACTAGAAAGTACACCTGGAGAAAAATAATATGATATACGCTCAGTCCAATTATTGGTTTTTTGAACCTGTAGGCAAATTGCAGCCTGTCATTCCCATACAATTGAGATGAGAATCTCAGTTTGAGTAAATAAGAATTTTATACTTTTACAATACAAGTTAGAAATGTGACAGAATTGTTACAAGATCCATGTTTAAGGGCATGGACTCTTAACTTCAAGAGAAATAGAAGAAAGCAGTTTCAGGAAGAGATAAGAAGACAACATTTGACATGCCATCAGGGTATGAAGTAACATTTCTCTGCTAAAGTATAGAGCAATGGAAAGAATGAAAGTAGGTAATAAAGTATGTAATCTGCCAGCGCCCGCGCCAGCACAAAGGGAATCCGAGTCAGGCGAGGGAGCCGCGGATGAAAAATCACTCACACACACACACACACAGAACAAGGCAAGAGACTTCCTTTATTGAACTCACACACACTCACAGGGCAAGATCCGGTTTCCAGAGTTCTTCCTCCAGACTCAGGTCCTTCTATATATATGCTAAGAGGCCCTTTGTCCTCGAAGGGCTATGGGGCGCATAGGGTGTGACTATTCTATTAGCATCCGCTACAGGGTGCATAGGGTATGACTATTCTTTTAGCATCTGGTGACTATGCTATTAGCATCCTGTGGCTACTCACAGGAATGTGGAACTTGTTACAAGATGGAACTATGGCCAAAGCTATATGATTGACAAACCTGATATTTGTTGCATATTATGTACTGTGGATGCGC
>CM053405.1:80250202-80273689 GCA_028644305.1 Xerus rutilus | reverse complement strand
TTAGCATCCGCTACAGGGTGCATAGGGTATGACTATTCTTTTAGCATCTGGTGACTATGCTATTAGCATCCTGTGGCTACTCACAGGAATGTGGAACTTGTTACAAGATGGAACTATGGCCAAAGCTATATGATTGACAAACCTGATATTTGTTGCATATTATGTACTGTGGATGCGCCCAGGCCAGCTCTCTCTCACAGTAATCTCCTTAGAAAAAACGTCTCTAACAGAAGCAGTTAAATATGAAGAAATGTTTGAAATTCAGAAACTCAGCTATCTTAAACTGAATAAATTAAACATCATTGTGACTTGTCATGATTTTGTCCTAAGTAGACAAATGACAAAATGAGATACTCTATAGGCCCTGCCTTACAACATTACACATTGTACTGAAATCAATGCGGGCACCTTCTTTCATAACTCAATTTCTTCCCTGTATTACTATCTATTCTCCTACATGCTCAGCTTTCTGACCTTTCTAACCTTGCCTCATTTCTTCCCTTGTCAAATCTTCCTTTGATGCTATATACTTGGCAAACTCACCTTCCTTTTTCTGAATTCTATCCCTTTTATACAAATAGTAATAGCTTCTACCTATTGAACACTTGCCAGGTGCTCAGAGTTTTGCCTATTTAATATCCATAGCAATGTTATGAGGTCAACAATTTATTATATCCATTTTATGGATAGGAAAATAAAGTCTTGAAAGGATTAAGTAGCTTTCCTAAAGTAATATAGCTACTAAATTGGAAAACTGAGATTTGGACCCATCTGTCCAATTCTAAACTTTCTAATCTTCCCACTCTGTTTAAATACTCTCCTCTTGCTATTTTATGACACTAAATTAAATCACACCAAAACACATGCATTGAGCACTTTAATTAAGTGCAAGACACCTGGTATGGTTGGAATCTGAAATGTCGTTCAAACACCATGTGCTAAGGGCTTCATCACCAGCCTGTGGTACTATTGGGAGGTGGTGTAACCCGTGGATGGTAGATTTTTGTGAAAGGAAGTGAGGTAACTAGGGGCTTGAAGAGGTTATTGGGACCTGGCCCCTCCTTTCTCTCTTTATTTTCTGGCCACCATGAGATGAGTAGCTTTCCTTTGCCATGCACTTCTGCACTGATACACTGCCTCACGACAGGACCAAAAACAATGGGGCCAAACAACCATAGCCTGAAATCATAAGCCAAAATAAACACTTCGCTTCTTTTAAGTTGTTTATCTCAGATATTTTGTCACAGCAATGGGAAACTTATTAACATAATTTTAGCATCAGAGGCAAAAGTGCCACATGCCAGGAGAGTTATTGAGTTTGTCAGGGTACAGTCAGGAGACAAAGACCTTACCAGTTACTTTAGCAGATAGAATGTCATATACGGAATGTTTAGAAGAGTGAACTAGCTATTTGAGATCTGAAAAGGGATGAACGTCACACCCAGATATCACAAAAGCTATAAAACAGAGCTTTCATCCCTGGGATTGAAGGAACAGAAAAGAATGGGATTTCTAAAACAGAATCTTGGAGATAGCAATTCAGTTCTGTAACACAGACCCCTAAGAAGTCAGTCTGAACACGAATGTCTCAGCTCAGAAGGACTGTGTGGGCTGTGGAGAAGGAGGGCTTGGCTGGCCCACAAGGATCTGTGACAAGATATACTGTTGATTTTATAAATTAGAAAACTGCAAATTTATATCAAAAGTTTCCACCAGAATGACCTGGAACATTTGGGATGCAAAAGCTTTGCTAGGGTGAAACTGACAAGAACAGGAAGCAAGCAAGAAGTAAGTATTCCCTCTTTTTCTAACCTTCCATTTCCCTCTAGTTTCCCTATTGTCAGAACCTAAAAGAGTCATCTGGACAAGGCAAACCTGTGACTGTAGAGTCTCAGCTTTCACATCACAGAACAGAGCTTCAAGGGGCAAGTTTGAAGCTCAGACAATTCACTTATTAATTAGCAACTCACAGCTTACAATCTATTAGAATGACTTTCACAAACGATCATGGAAGGTATCACACAGTCGCCAGAACACAGAAAAAAGTTAGAAGGTTTGATAGCATCCTGTAAACCCTTGTATGTAGGAAATACTACATGTATTCTCTTTAAATAAATTTAAATTCAATTCTGAGTTCAGTTGCAGTCATCATAGGGTTCCTCCTTTCCCTGAGGTTTTGCAAATATCATTTGCCTCACTATAGCATGCAAGAGGTTGCACTGGCTGTTCCAGAGAGACTCATTTTTCCCTCCTTCCTCCGAGACATCAGAGTCATTTCTTCGAAGAAGTTAGAGCTTTATAAAAATCAGGAGAAAAAAACAGACTTTACATTTTATTTTGCTTTTGGTGCTACAAAAAACACCTTAAAACTTGAAAATACAAAGGGTTGGAAAATAAAATTGAAAAAGCAAACAAAAATTAATATTACAACACACTCACTTGCTTCACAAGTACAATGCCTATAGGCTTAGAACAACTTAATTATGTTCAAAGAAATGTAAGTGAAAAAATGGTATGTATGCCAAAGTTATACAACACGTCACACTCAGTACCTATGGGGAGCTGTTCTGAGCATTTCAGCCCCTGAGGATAGGTACTAAATCTAGAATGTTCCTCCTGTTATTTCATGGAAAGAGAGCAAATGAGATAATGTTCTTCAAGTTGAACACTTGATGAGATTTACCTGTTAAATCATGTATGTTACTGAGAAAAGAGAGTAACCTTTTGTTATTAATCATTAGTAGTATAAATTCCTGGTTTCACAAGGGATAACATTCTCTAATCATAGTATTATTGTTTTCCATGAAAATATTTCCAATTCTTTGCTATTTTCTTCAAAGCAGAACAAAAATCTCTACTTAATTTCCAGTACTAGTTTCAAGGTCTCAAGAGATAATGAACATGCCATGTAATTTATACTTTAAATGTTCTTTGCTAGCATGATTTGTGCTCTTGAGTGCAATTGTATAGTTAGGACCTGTGTTAGAGTGTTGTCTCTAGAGCCTCTGTTTAGGAAAGGTCTTGGGAAAAGAGAGTCATGTTCTGCAAAGGGTGCCAGGGACATCTAGTACTGGTAGGTGTGAAGACTTCCAGGGGTGCTGTGATCACCAAGTGATATTGGGCAAATTACATTATTGTTTTACGTGCATGTATGAATATGTAACAGCAAATCCTGTTCAGTATGTATAACTATATTGTACCAATAAAAGTGTGGAAAGGAAAAAAAAGAAGAAATCTCTTTTCAAGGAACTTCCTGGAGCTTTGCATCTCTGACACTCCTCAGAGTTCAATAAGATGTTAAAGCATTCACACTTTCAGTTTGGTCTGTGCTAGAAATTAGATTTTAGTAACTGTGGCACTCCAGGGTTAATTGGACATAATAATAATAAAAAGATTACATCATATTTCTGTGAAATGGAACAATATGTCATTATCAGAAACAAACCACAGTTTGCATGCTTCATGTCTTTTTTTTTAGCACATCTCAAACAAAGGAGAGATAAGAGTCCAAAGAGGCTATTCTTTTCTACTTGGTTTTTATATTTTGAACCTTCTCCCCAAAAGTCATAAAAATCTTAGTAACAAAGTTGACTACATGATACATCTCTGCCTATTTTGTCATTACTATGAACTCAAAATTACTTCATCTATCACACACTATTACTTAGATCCCAAAACTTAATAGTCATAAAAGAATACCCATGAAAATGCTTTTCTTCAGTTTATCCCAACACAACATAGTACATAACCATTCAAAGCACCAGACTAGTGTCCTGGTGTTTGTATGCAGTTCAAAAGAAAATTAATAGAGTTGCAAGACTTCTCATGCAATTATGCACAAAGGAATTTTATTCAGTCTTTTCAATAACGAGAAAATGCATGATGATAAGTTACCCTTGAATCCTATCTTTACAAACTTTTTTTTCAAAACAAGAGTAGTGCTCTTTGTAATAAAGTTTCTCCCTCCTACCAGACCTCAGTGGCATCCAGAAAAAAATAATAAATTAAAGTTTGTGCCCATGAATCACTAAGATTTTTCCAGCCTCTCTCTGAGGCAAAGAGATTTATGTGATGAAACAATAGCTTTTTGCAACCTGTCTTACAGTGTGCATTGTCTGCACAAAAAGATACGTCTTTCTCTCTTCTTCTTTGCTAGCTCGCCTCCAAAGGTCACAAAAACTAAATCCAAATATAATGGCATCCAGTAGCATCTCTATTGCCAAGAGACCACTAGCCAACCATAATGCAATGTATTCATTAATGCACAGTAACATTTCTCTTAGCATTTATTATACTCCTGTGCATAGACTCAAAACAGTTTATGTTTGCTCTAAAGAATAAGCTATTCTAGACTGAAAGAAAATGGAAGTGTTAATCATCATAACCATTATCATAAAGCTAGGTTGGACTTTGTTGTTTGTTTAGCTTAGGTAAGAAATTTCAGAAGAAATTGCCCAATAGATGGCTGTGTTTTAATCCCAAGAGCCACTCCTGTGTATAGATTTAAAAAAATATATTTATTCCCATGAGAAGTGGATATTACCTTACATGAAACTCTAAATTGAATTCCCAATTGAGCTATTAGTCTAGGTGCTCATTAACCTGTAGGAGCTCAGAAATCCCTCAGACTGAAAGTCTGTTTTGGTCATACCACTGGCACTGAGGATAGCTTAAAGGACAGCATTGGAGTCCACTCCTCAAGCATTAAGGAAAGAGTGAAGAGGTTTCTTTCTCAATGTTGTTATTTTCCTCTGTTCTGAAACCAGCAATTTTTCTTATTCTTTGTACAATCCAACCTCTTTAGAGAGACTGAGACCTGGCAGCTAACTTCTCATGAAGACTAAAATTAACTACAATCACTTTGTAAGATATATTATTTGAAATCCCATATTAGTCCAATGCAAATGGAAACCCTTCCTCTCTCCTTCTCTCATAATACCATAGATAAAATAAAAATTAAAAACATACATTTCCCTTTCCAATGGGGACTCTTTAATAATAAAATGCAGATTTCAGCCTTCCTTGTTGCAGTGGCTCTCACGCCTACCTAATTTAATGATACTGAAAATCTATAGTAGTTGCACTCCACAGAAAACACATTAAAGTATAGCTCTGGGTGAGAAATAACCTGACATCAAAGCCTCTCAGGAAAAACACATTCATTACACATGAAAACAGCAAGAGAGAAAAGTTCAAGTTTGTCCTCGAAAGAAGCCTGGAGTGTCAAGATTCTGAGGTCACACTAAATCCTAGAGAGCCAAGAACAACCTTCTATCTTTGATAAAGCTGCTTTGGTGTAAAGGAGTTGAACACTTAAAGAATTATGCAACATTTAACCTGGATCACAGGTTATGATCTCCACCGAACATTCATACTTAAGTTCCAACCCATCAAGTCCCCTGAGGAGAAATAAAAACAGTGCTATCTGCTAATGATGTGACTCTCAAGCCTGTCAGGGAGGAAGTAGCTAATGCAACAAACCTTCCTCTAAGGAGAAAAAGAAGCCATTTAAATAGCTTCCAGCTTCTGAAGGATCAGGCACAAAGTGAGATGAATAAATTTACTATTTACTATTGAGGAAGGAGGTAGACTCAAAACCAAAGATCCTAGTTTTCATTCCCACTTTTATGTCTGGCTCATTAAAATATTCAAGAGCAACAGATTCACTTTGCTTACTTTGGTTTCCTATTTATTAAATCCTAAAATGCATGATACTCCGGTAGTTTCCAAGTCACTCAGTCCTTCCAAAAGGACTACTAGCACTATTCTGACCATCATTAAGTTTCTAAATAGTAAATATAAAATCTAGATATGAAACATTTTTGCTAGGCCGGAACTATATCCTTCAGATCTCCCTTCCTTGTATGGATCAGGTTAAAATTGATAACAAGAGAAATTTGCATAATAGTTGGAGATATAATAGTACTATACTGAATAATATAATAGTATTATTCAAATTTTACAAGTTTTTACATATTTTATCCTTAAAATTTATGAAATATTATAACATATCACATACCTATCCCCATAATCAGAATATAAGATTGCTCTTCCACCCCAAAGAAACTTCTTCATTGTATTCCTTTAGAGTCACCCTTCCCCATACCTATCAAAGTCAGCCCAACATGTGTAGTCCAATGGGAAGAAGATGATAGCAATGAAAAGTTCCATCCAGAAAAAGGGAGAATGAGAAGCACACCACAGACATTAATCCATAGCAATGACGTAACTCTATAGAGTAGATCTTCTGAAGTCTCTTTTCTATGACAGCAGGACATGTTCTTTAATAAGATACTGATTTTGTTGTTTGAGACTATCACAAGAAGCCAGAAGCAGATGCTTTGGATAAAGTTTGCTAGAAAATGCTTTTGGGAACAACATCTGTATAGAATAGATAAAAAAGCAGGATTAGAAAGATAGAGAACACTATTTGTGATATGGTCTCAGTGGAAGCCTCAGCCACCTGATGAGTATTTCTACAGATGGGATGTCCTTTTAGCATAATTCTGAGATTGATTAAAAGAATGGGGCCTTTGTACACCTCCATAGTGAACATTTTGGATGTGAGAAAGTGGCATGACCTTGGGCCAGTCAGCTGAAGGCTGTCAGCCACCAACACTCCCAGCACCAGGTATAACACATTCTATAATCTGAAATGGAAGTCCAAATGGAGCATCTCAGCATTCATCATGGAAAAGGAATTATCTTTTAGATTTTGTTGCTGGACACAAGGGTTCTTTAAACTTTATGAAACATTAGAGCACAAAGCACTATCCAGATATTTTTGTGTTTTTAGATGAATGAGGTAAGCATTTCAGATGAGGAGGAGAGTGGTCTACATATGGGTACAAAGTATGTAAGTGCGTTTGGGGACCAGTGGGGAGACTTGGCAGATAGGTAGCTCCTTACTTTAGGAATGCAGAGTTATCCCCGGGAATTGCCTGTCCAGGCTTCATTTCTCATGTGACCGATTCCCAGCAGTTCAGGTGGCCCTGTTCTGTCTAGTGGGATAAACAGAAATGATGGACACTACATCTAACCCAGGCCTATCATGCCTCCCAGAAGTGCTCCTCCAAACTCTTTACCCTTCTGGCTGGATGCAAGGTATTCAAACCTCCAGGGTAACTTTGGAGGCCATGGGTTGGGACCTTTACTCAGCCAGGGTCCCAGATAATGGAAAGCAGAAGTGCCTTCCCCCATCCAGTTCACCTGTCAAATACTGTCCATGTGAGCAAGAAGTTAACTTGAGACCTCATACTTCTTTGGTATTTTTGTTATGGCAGCTAGCTCTACCTGTTCTAATACAGCATGCATGCATGTACATGCACAAAAATAATTGTGAAAAGGTAATTTTAAAATATGTAATTTATAGTAGCCACAATGATATAGTTTCTTGGAAGAAATCTAACAAAATTCACAAGACTTTAATGGAGAAAATTAAAGTTCATTACAAGACATTAAGGAGAACTTAAGCGAGAGAGGTATAAAAGAAGTGCAGAAAAGGAGAGGGACAGAGACAGAGAATAAGAATATTAGAGCTTGACCATGTAGAGGAAGATACAATACTATAAGCAATACATGTTGCTTTTCCTGAATTTATACAAAATTTTAAGTACAAATTCTATCAGTTGTCAATGAGATGTTTCATTATATTTGATGTTATTTTAAATGGACATAGACTAAAAATGGCCCCAATTAATCAATACATTTATTAATAAAAACAGGGTAGGACAATTCCTCTTTTAGATCACATGATTTTTTAAAATTATTAAGTTTAAGATAACATGGCATTAGTGCAGAGACAGAAAAAGACCAATGCACCAGAATATAGAGCCCTGAAATAGACTCATCATATATTGAAACAATGAATAAGTGGAATTGAAGAATTTGCCATCCAAAATTAGACTTGACTTGAAGAGGGAAGCAAAGCCTTTTAAAACTTTCAGAAGAAATATAAAATAATATATTTATAAAGGTAGGAAATAATTTTTAAAGAAAGCATATGACAGATGAGCCATAAAATAAATGACTGAATACATTAAAATTATAAACCTCTTTATGAAGCTACAAAATCCTATAAAACCAATAAGAAAAAGTCAATCTTATTTAAAAATGATCAAAATATATGAGTACATATGAGTCAATAGGAATACATATATTCTGCTGATGGCAGTATTAATTAACAAAAGCTGAAAAACAAAGTCAAAAACCCCTGAATATCTGTAATTAGAGAATGGATAAGTTGTGGTAGACTCATGCGCTGATATGCCACTCAGCAGTGAAAAAAGTGTGTTACAGCTGCAGGCCTTGATATGGCTGACTCTCATACACAAAGTGTTGAATAAAAATACATATTTTAAAATAAAACTTACATAAAATTTCAAAACGCTATTCTTTTAAATATAAATTTTAAATGAATTTCCACTATAGCAAAAAATGAGTCAATGCAAATCATGGGAAACAGAAAAACAGTTGGTTCATAAGCATGTGTGGGAACATAAAGGACGGACACCTGACCCACTGTGGACAGGAGGGTAAAGGACAGTGACAGTGGTGGTGAGTTTTAAAGCAATAATATATGTGCAGGCTAAGAGTGGAAGGAGAAGGGGAAAAGAATAAAGACAGAGAGAAAGGAATATTTGGAATAGCACAGAGACTTATACCTGCCTGTAGTGAGAGGCGAGTGCCAAGGCTTCCTGGTGTATATTTGACAACTCCAGGGGGAAAATGTATAAACACATACTATATATATGTATACACAGGCATAAATATATGAATACATATAAATATAATTTGTATTTGTTCTAATTAGTTATACATGACAGTAGAATGCATTTTGACACATCATACATAAATGGATTGTAACTTCTCATTCTTCGGGTTGTACGTGATGTAGAGTTACACTGGTCATGTAATCATATATGCTCATAGGGTAATGTCTGATTCATTCTGCTACCCTCCTATCCCACACCTCCTTCCTTCCCTTCACTTCCCTCTGTCTAATCCAAAGTATGTCTACAATTTTATTATAAATTCTACTTAGATGAATGATGTATAGCCCATTATTTACAAATAATAGTAAAATATATAGTACTATTCGTTGTAAATTTCATTTAACCAATGGATTCTCAAAAAGTTCTTTCATTGATTTTTGCCAAATTCTTGTATCCTTGATCAGCATATAGTTTTAGTTCAATCAATATTTAACAGTTTAACTTATTGCCATTTATTTTTGAATGACAAAATTATTTTCTTTCATTTTAAACATCTTTATTGAGGAATAATTGATATAAATTATATAGTTTGATAAAATTAAACTGCACATTGATATAAATTAACTACCTATATACAATAATTTGATGAGCTTGGACATATGCAAACATACCCATGATACTGTCACTACCATTAAGATAATAGTATCTGACACCCTTCATAATTTGCTTGTATCTGTTTGTTTTGAGTTTTTTTTGGTATGGATTTTTTTGGGGGGGGTGCAATAAGAACACTTAGCAAGATATAAACCCTCTTGAGAAATGTTGGTTTGCATAATCTCATAATGTTAACTATAGACATTATGTTGTACTGAAGATCTCTAAAACTTTTTTTATCTGGCATAACTTAAACTTTACACGAACAAATTTCCACTTTCCCCACTCCATACTTCCTGTCAGCCACTATTGTATTCACTACTTCTATGAGTTTGACTATTACAAATTCTTCCTATGAGTTTAGTCATGCGGTAGTTGTACTTCCATGACTGGCTTATTTCACTGAGCATCATGTCCATCCACACATGGAAGGATTTCCTTCTTTTATTGAGGCTGAATAGGATTCCATTGTACTTATACCCCATATTTTCTTTAGACATTCATCTGTGTATGGACACTTTAGTTGTTTCCATATCCTACCATGAATAATGCTGTAATGAATCTGGGAGTGTAGATGTTGTATCAAGTTTCAGATTCCAATATATACCCAAAAATAGGATCTCTGGGTTATAGAAGAGTTGTATTTCTAATTGAGGAGCATACATGACCTATTCTTAAGCAATTTCTCACTCTCTGCAAATAATATTCATTTACCTAAAATCTTTTTTATCTCCAACACTAACATATTTCAGAGTTTCACTCTTTCATCAGTGATGCAAACAATTTCTTTGCTGATTGGACAATCAGTTTAGAATACTGGGAGAGTATTTCTAAAGGTTAGTGCTATCCACTATGTAATGGCTATCAACATAGAATAGTTTACAATTTTATCAGAATTATTACTATTTTCTCAATCACTTTCTTAAATCCAAGCAATCAACTAAACAAGATATCTATCTCTGATCTGTATCATTAGTCTATGACCAGAATACACATATTGACTAATTTCAAGTTGACAATGTAAAGTCAATGAATGTAAATTTGGAAGAGACGTGTAGCAGCACAGTGGCACATTATATTTTCCCACACGGACACACTGGAAACAAGCATGCATAGTTAAGGGGGAAAAGTGTAAAATAATTAAAAAGAGATGCATTTAAAATACTTTAATTTTTAAATTGCAGATAATTATTAAGTAGTAAGTTTTAAATATTTCTAAATAGTAGGCTGATATCATTTAACTTTAAATAATGGCTGTGTTTAAACACTGACTTTCAAATTTCTTAAAAATTTGACAGTTGGCTGTTGGGAATTGGTGCTGGTCCACAGCCCACCTTTTGGTGGATAGGTTGTTGAGTTAGTATATGGGCTGGGGCCAGAGCTGACCGAGATGCCCTGTGGCAGAGCTTGCTGATGCCCATCAAGGAAATCAGATGTGCTACAGTTTTCTTGTATGTGGATATGGCCCCTTGCTCTGAGTTTTGATTAACAGAAAAAGAGTAGAAGTAATGTGCATCCCTTCCAGTCTTTGCCATGACCCTGGACACCCCTGTCCCCACATGAGCTCACAGCCCACTTTCCCCACATGGTATCAAAATGGAGAGTTGATAGTCCCAGAAGATGGAGGCACCAGAAACAAGAACCTGTTTCCTTAGTAATTTGTGAGGCAGAATACCCTTCCATCCACAGACTCAGCTACACATTAACAAGAATAGGCCAGATATGAGTAAGAAAAAGATATTACTTTATTAAGTTACCGAGATTTTAGGACTTATCTGCTGTAGCAACTACTGTTTTCTAGCCTCAACAAAGGCAAAATCAATGAAAGTTTTGTGTTTTGGTTTGTTTTGTTTTGCAATAGGATTTTTAGCTATATTTTGTGTCTATCTTCTTGCTTAACTATCTTACCTTCAGGCTTAAGCACCAGTTTGGAGACTGGATTGAAGACCTGGGGAGGAAGAAATGGATCCTTCTGAATAGGCCCCCACAGAGGGGGAATTATACTGAAAAACAAAATCGACCTGTGCTTTGATGGTCTTTTCTATGAGAAATAGCTTTCAAGCCTGAGGGTATAAAATTCCTTAGGCCCCTCAGGGATGAGGTAAGAGAGAAATCATAGATACCCAGTAAGGAAAGCATGTCCTTCAACAATAACAGATCAATTTTTTTTAACCCTGGGACAGTGACCCTAAAGGGAGTAGCAAATAAGAGCAGAAAAAAGAAATTAATTTTTAGAAAACGAGGCTTCCCCAAGGAAACATTGACCAATCTCCCAGGGAAGAGCCCCCTCAGCAGCACAGCATGTGGACAATAGTCTACTTCAGGTATTTCCTCCACTCATCCCTCACCACCCTGAGTGAATATATAGCTCAGTCAGCTGACCTTTGAGTTATGTGTGCAACATTATTCTTTCTTGATTGGAGTGTCCTTAGTCCTTTTTTCTTTTTTTTTTTTTTTTTTTTTTTTTTTGGTACTGGGGATTGAACTCAGGGGCACTCGACCACTGAGCCACGTCCCCAGCCCTATTTTGTGTTTTATGTAGAGACAGGGTCTCACTGAGTTGCTTAGCGCCTCGCCGTTGCTGAGGCTGGCTTTGAACCCGCGATTCTCCTGTCTCAGCCTCCCTAAGTGCTGGGATTACAGGCTTGAGCCACCGCGCCCGGCTAGTCCTTTTTTCTTTTTATTGGGAATGCTTCCACATAACTTTAACGATATTTTTTTAAATTAATTTATTTAAATGCATTTCAAGTCATAGTACATATATAGAGCTCAAATGTTTCTATTTCTCTGGTTGCAAACCAGATAGAGCCACACCATTTGTGTCTTCATTCATGCACCTAGGGTAGTGATGACCATCTCATTTAACCAATATTATCTTTCACAGTCTGGGGTCTCTTTATCCCCCCTACCTTTCATTTTTAGTGAGATCCTCTTAAATGTTCCTGGCTCGAGTTCTTTCTCTGTGTTTGCTGACCCTTTGCTAGGTGGAAAGATTCACACATCTTTCCAGGAGCTTCACCTTGCCAACAATTCCC
Organism: Xerus rutilus; assembly: GCA_028644305.1. NCBI lineage: Eukaryota > Metazoa > Chordata > Mammalia > Rodentia > Sciuridae > Xerus > Xerus rutilus. The sequence goes on along the minus strand of CM053405.1, from coordinate 80,261,286 downwards.
AAATGCAATTAGACAGATCTGTCACTCTTATCTTCACCAATGGCATCACGCCCTCCAGTCTCAAAACTTTTTTTCTGTTTTTTCTCGGCTCCTACATTTTTTAGAAATTAAGAGATAGGTCCTTTGAAAGTAATATGAAACTGAAATTAGCTCAAAGAATATTTTATAATACATTCAGATCCAAAATTAACTGAGAGATATAAAATATGTAAAGTGCTTCATTTAAATTATAAATCTTTTCATAGATACATCAAAATGCTAAATAAATGCCCTACCTTATAACAGACTGTTTGGCAAAAAAAAAGTAATAATAATAATTATTGCACTAATCCTACATAATTGAGTCCAGCAGGGTTTCTTCTCAAAAGCAGCTATCAGATTTTCTATTTTCAACATTTTTTGACCCTCAATGCAATACACTTGTGTAATGGTGGTCTCTTCTGAATATAGCCCTCCTTGCTTTAAGGTTTATTTATTTTTTTAATGTTTTTTCTTTCTTCTCCCCTCTCCCCCTCTCTAACAAGATTAGGGAGACAGCGTTATCTTTTCTTCCCCTAGTTACCTGCCCTTGAACACACCCCCTACAGGAAGGAGATGCCTGCTGAGATTCTGGGAAGCAGGTCTCTGCCAAATTAACAAGTGAATCCTAACCCAGCCATCAGGGCATCCTGGGACCCCCTACCAGAGCACACCTGGAATAGAACCCTTTAAAACCCCCCAGTCCCTACTGATCCAGAGAATCACAGCCTTTGGGACAGGAGTCTCCTGTGTTTCTCCTTTGCTAGCAAGTAATAAGCCTTCTTTTTCTTTTTTCTCAGAACCGTGTCCTCATTATTAAATTGGCATTGATTGGCATTGGGGACAGGGACCAAGCTTTCGGTTACACTTGTGCTTTTTCATTTGTATTAAGTGCAATAAAAATCGAAAAGCCTATCATTCAGCACCATAGAAGAATAAAATAGAGCTTTAACATACAAGGCTCAGTGCTGTCATTTTTAGAACCACCCTTCTGTGGGTTTTCAGGAGGAAGAACTATGAAGATCAGCTGCTGTTTATGCCATCCATCAGCCATTCATCACTCTTCTGTTAATTGTCCTTTGGGTCCTCTCTGTGCTGTCACCTCCCCCAACTGTTGGTTCCCATGCTTAGGGAAAAGCTTCCCTGCTGACTCCAGGAAACCATGCCCCTTGTTTAAGCCAGCCAGAGCATTTTCCCAAATGCAGCAATCCATGCAAGAAAGGGCACAGATTATCACACCCGGTGGAAAATAAGGTGACTTTTTCTGGCACATTCACTTGCTTCTAGTAATTTCTTTTACTTTGGTTCTTCACTCAATCTCCTTAGAATCATCTCCCTAGCGAACTATGTTCACAAACATTCTTGTCTTAGTTTCTGCTTTCAAGAGCCTGGGAGACCTTGCTAAGATATACTACTAGCCCACTGTCTTCAAAGCCGTCAAAACTGGCTTTTGAGAGCTAATTCAAATCTATTTGTGTCTGGCTAAAGACATTTCAGTGGCTTTATTTTACCACAAAAATAAAAATCAAATCTCCTTTTGTAGTAGTCTACGGGGTTACCTAAAGTGAGACGCTGCTATACTCCAAACTTGTCTTCTTCCAAATTCTGTCCCTTAAAATGTCCTAGCCACACTGCTTTTCTTTCTGTAACTAGAATTTTTGTACCTTCTATTTCTTCTGCTTTCCACAAACTTTCTCCAGATATGTTCATAGTTGTTTCTCCATAGAGAACTTATTTTATAAACTACCTTTCAAAAAGTTCTGACCTGCCATGCCACCCTGTCTAAAGCACTTACCCCATCAATAATTCTCTCTCATAACTTTATATCAGGTGTATAAATACCTAAATTCATTATACTAAGATGCTTTATGTCCCAATGGATTAGGAGCTGACAACAAGGTCTAGAGTTATTGGAATATGTTTGAAATGAAGACACAACCTGGGGGAGAATAGAATCAATAGAGAAGGACCACTGACATGGAAGGAAAGACCAGATTCCAGTGATGCCATTTGAGCCCTGCTTTAAAGGGCATCCGAAGCCACACTAACTCTGCTGTTTTCATTAAAGGATATGATAAATCTCTCTTTTGTCAGTTTGAATTTTTTTCATTTCAGTTTAATAGAAAGTATGAACTCCATTGTACAAAGAAAAGTTTGTGGGAATATCACTTAAAGAAAAAAAGCACAGGATGCTCCTTAGAGAAATCATGTCTTAAAAGAAACCTATTAGAGCAAAAACTAGTAAACCTGGTAAGACTCAAAGTAAGTAGAACAAAATTTTATTCAGTTTTTTTTGACAAAAATTTAAATGGCAATATAAAGTGCTCTGCTCTGGAGATACTTCAAGAGTGTCTTTTTGTTTGAGTGAACTGGCACCCAACCTGTTGGCCCAGGAAGGACTGACTGATCATAGGCTTCTTTTGACCTTCTTCTGACCTTGTCATACAAGATATAAAAGTGTCTCTTCTAGTTGTTGAAGTTGCCTGTGAAGAAGTGGGCATGTTTAGAGATTAAACAATGCATTTAACAGGTAACACTCAACCAAGCAAGAACAGATACTCAAGAGTATGTAATGAAAAGAATAAGAGAGCAGTATTGTTTTTATTAGGAAGGGCAAACTAACACTATGTGATGGTCACTAGTCTAAGGTGCCTGCAGGATGTGGTTGGTGGGCCTCAGAATCACATAGGTATATTCAGAATCCTGTTCTGTCAAAAATGATCGCAATATTCCTAGTATCTGGTATAAGCAACTAAAGAAGTATATCACATGCATTTCAATAACCTATCTAATAATGACTATATTCAACATTTTGGAGTAGTCTTCATGTGTGAGGTACTTTCCTTAACACATAACATGTAAAATCTCTTTCAATCCACCAGTCACCCAATGAATTAGGCAGTATTCATTTCTCCATGAATTCTTTTGATGGGTGAAATGTCAAAACTTCCATAAAGGATCACTGAGATCAAATGCATAAAAAGTACAAAGCAGGTTGAAGAATTTAAGAGAAAGGAAGTTTGGTTCTCACCTACATTTAAGTTTGATCATATTTTGGATCTCAATTATTGAGAATATTTTCACAGAATCTAATACTCCTTTTATTTGATATATATAACTATAAATAAACCAGGTAAAATCTAATTTTTCACAGTACTGGAATGTAATGATTTGCATTCAGCATAAGGCAAAAACTCTTAAAGTCAGAGGAGAGGCTGTTGAAGCTGGTCTACTTAAGGAGATCAAATGGCAACAAATCCATAAAGCCAGATTGTGCATGACAGAGGAAATGACAATATGCTTGTTAGGAAACAAAAATAGAAGTTTAAAGAACTTAATCTGCAAGAATTTTTTCCCCCATGAAAGAAGACCATTTGAAAAACTTGCTGAAAAAATAAAAGTTCTTTTTGAGATGTGATTTTAGATGAAGGAAGAGTTCAAATACTTTCAACCTGACATAACTTGGCTTTACATTCTAGCGGTTTCATCATGAAGTAGAGATAATAATCATGATTCTCCCTATGAACCAAGAGAGATCAAAAGTGATGAGAAAAAAGGTTGATTGCAAACTTGAATATCATGCTGTCTAGCCTCCTCTGTGTTAAAGGGAAACTTTTCTTCTCCAGACATTTACACTGCTTCACAAACATAACATCTTTTGCAACAATCAAATATTTCTTCAGTGACAAATCTGTGCTTGGCAACCAAATCATGGGCACCATATTGGAGATGCAGATCCTGAGGATCCAGTGACAAAGAAGAGGGACTTCATGGGCACACACCAACAGATTCCAACAGGTTCCAACTGAAACTACAACTCGGGGAGAGCCTCTCAGCCTATGCTGTCCTATATTGTGCAACAAGAGGTAGTGAGAAATGAGATTTAACTTTTAAAAAATATGATTTCAAAGGGATATTTTCAAAATTCAAAAGTAACTTTTTTTTTTTTTTTTTTTGTGGGTGGTGGTGACACTGCTCTGGAGAGAAGGTATCAGATTTTGAGGTCTCTGCTCACTTCTGTTGATGAGATTTGAAGTAGTTTGAAATTCTGGAATACCTCTCCACCAAGACATTTGGCACTAGTTCTGAGCTTCCAACAACATAGGCAAGGGTTTTTACCTTTAACCAAACAGACAAGGGTATAGTGACCCACCAGGGATTGTGCAAAGGCCTCAGCTGAAAGGAACAAAAGCAATGGCAGTCTGAAGTGGGGTCCATTGGAATTGGAACTCCTTGGTTCTAAGCTTGGGCCCCAGGAACACAAGACTGATCATTTTTACTAGCAAATTTTCAGTCCTCTCTTCTTATATTTTTAGTTTATTGTGATGAGCATTCATACACCTTTGAAATACCATATAACACGTACAGTAAGTCCATTTGAAATCCTGCAACATGATGCCAGTCTGCCTGCCTCCTTTTCTTCTTGGCGTTTGCTCACACACCTGGTGAAACTCAGAAGGTACAGCTGGTGTCCTTCTTTGAGTCTTTTTTAAACGTCAATTGGAAGCTAAAACTCAAAGCAACGTGACCCTGTGCACAACCTGAAACCTAAAAGTTTCCCAAGGCTCTTCTGTGAATTAAATGGCCGAGTTTCAAAAACACGCACATGGCATTTGAATGAGGTTCAGGGCAGTTGGTCAGAAAAAGGAATTGAACAAAAGAAGGGCAAACTTAAACTCAGTAAAAGAGCAGGCAATCCAACAACAAAAGGAGGCAGACAATGGCCCTGTGGCCATGCTGAGCTTCCCAGGCCTCTGAGGGAGTGAGGGCTGCTGAAGGTTTGGCAATAGCGTAACTAATTAGTGAGTCAGGAAACATTTGGTCTCCCAGGCATGGCTTGAGCACCTTTTCAAGGGATACCTTGAAAGTTTCTGGTCCAATTTAAAGCCAGTCTCCTTCAGCAATCCTATGGTGCTTCTTGACATTATCATGAGACTCTTTGTTTTGAATGTGCTCTAGGATTAGGACAAGAATTCTTCCCTCCTCCTGTTCCTTTCAATTTCCAAAAGAGCAGCTTCTATCAACTTTGGCTTCATAGTATTCATGACACCATTTTTTCCATGGTGGTCTATTATGTATCCAGGGTTGCTCAAGTTACTGTCAATGTGGAAGTACAACACATTATCCCTGTAATTTACAATTCTTTTGGACTTGAGATCTGTAAACCTGAAAGAGTGCTATAACAAAACAATATTGTCATAAAAGCCAGCTTAGCCTTAATAACATTCTGTGATAAATAAAATCGGTCCTATATCCCCTCCTAGAATATAAAATCCTAGCGTGCAAGACCATGTTTTCTATATCCCCTATAACACTTAGCATGATGCAGAGCACAGCAGGTATGTGATGAATAATGGATGGTTTATAGGATTAATCAATTGGGAACCTGAAATGCCTGCTTTTCTGAGTGGGTTAGGCCCCCTGGTAGCACTGGAAATGGAAACAGGTACAAAATGCCACAAGTCTGTTGAAAAAACTTCATTCTATGTTAAAAAGGGAAGTTTATCTTATTTTTGTGCTTCTATTTTTGTGCTTCAAGATGGTTGTTTCTCATCATTGAGTAGTTTCTGGGTAATCAAATTTTAGCAGAGAGTTACTTGTCAAGGTTCCTGGATACCCAGACCAGCATCTGGCCCATGTCACTAGTGTTCTCCTATTGTATCCATTTGGCACCTGAACAGATACTGAAGTACCTTCTAGCATGGATATTATGTGAGATGGCACCACACATACATGTACATGCATACACATACATGCATGCACACACACACATACATACAACATAAGAAAAGCACAACACAGTTGCAGAAAGCAAAATAACTCAGTTTGTTATATTTATCTGGCAGAATGTGGGGCAAGGATGATGGTAGGAACAGTCACTCTGTCTAAACAATTAGAAGAAAGCTGGTTTATGCCAAACTATAGCATGCATATGATCAATTGGGGGAAGATCCTTCCTACTTTCTGGACTTTATTGTAAAGGGAAAGGCATACTGAAATTTGCCCAACCTGTGTCAACTCTGGTGGTAAATTACAGGCTGTTTTTGCTAGTCCTGTCCAAAGAAAACAATGTGACTCATTCATTCATCTATCTAGCCAATATTTGGTAACCACCTTTTGTAGTCTAGGAACTAATAGAATTAGAGGAAACAGAGTTGAACAAGAGAATAGACCCTGTCCTCAAGGCAGTTATAACTCATGATAGCTACTATATATCATTAGTATATCACTATGCTACTAATTATATAAACAGTGATATATCTGATACGTGTATGATATATGTGATACCTATGTATACACATATTATAACAAGTGATAATTATAGTAATTGTAGCTGTGGGTTTAATAGAGTGTAGTACTTTCTCTGAAGGAAACTAAATAAGGTGGGATGATAAGGGAGAGGTTAAAGATTGGCTGCTGAGAAAAAGCCTAGGTGAGAAGGTAAAATTTATGCTAAGAGCAAAATTGCAAGAAGGCAAATGCATACCTGGCAAGAGAAGAGCAAACACAAAGGCCATTGCTTTCCATAATTTACTTCTAAAGGTGAGCAGCCTGATCCCTGATCCATATGGTCTTCCACAGCCAGAAGAGCTGTGCCAGAGTGTGATCCCCATTCTGAAAGGTTGCTCTTTCAGCTGGGCTTAATGCTTGAGAGGATAGAGACACTAGAGACTCCTACTCAGCTCCAAAGGAAAGGCGAAAGTATCATAAAAGAAAGAGTCACAGCTGGCACATCACCACCCCTCCTGCAGTAGTGACACCCTGCGGTCTTGGAAAGTGACAATTATCTCCACGTGTCTGGAAGGCAGAGGATGATTGGAGGTAGAGTGTTTAGGTGACTTTGTTGGTCTGATAACTCTGCCCTCCGTGGGACAGACCAGCACTAACTCAAGGAGCCAGGCTCTTGCGACAATTTTTATAGACTCCAAGTTTACATCTCAGTTTACTCCCTCTACAACAACATAACCTCCAGTCTCAACAGGAAAGGAGAAGGCAAGAGGCATCTTGCTCCTGGGACTCCAGCCACCTGTCCTTACAACTTTCTTAGCCTTTTTTACACTTGTCAGTTATCACTTGACAAGCACCCATAATTTGGCTAAAAACAAGGAATTCTAGGGTCAGGCCACCTGGATCCAAATCCTAGAGACATTAGTTGAACAGTAGTTGTAGGCATTAAGAAAACCATCCATGTAAAGCCACAGTACCCAGTGCACAGTGTGCATGTGTAAAGCTGGTGGTCACTGTAGTAAGAGGAGGAGGAGGAGCAGTCAGTATCACAGTGGTGCTCACAGGCTCAACCTCCAATGTCCCTCCTACAAGCTTCAAGAACATTTGACTTTAACAGACAGTTTTGCCTCTACAATCAATCTAAAAAGCCCTTACACTGGGAGAAAAGAAGGAAGAATAATATTTTCCCCTTTCATACACTCAGTCATATTTTCAGAAGGCTATAATATGGCCTGGGGATGGTAAGTACATTTGTTTCTATTAAATATTAAATGATTACAAAAGTCAGAGAAGAAGAGCCATTTTGCAGATATCTGGCCATTCACAGCCATCTTGTTTTTATTGCCCCAACCAGGAAAGGAAGACAGAGCACACTGAAAGTTTTGGTCTCCTTACGCCGTGGTCAGTGCTGACTCTATTAATTGTAGAACTCCAGGTGATTAATAATTTTTCGACAATGAGCCTGCAAGCAAAAGAGGCACTAATATAGCTCTTTCCCCAAATGCTTGTAAACATTTATTATTTTATGCCCTTCTGTTCTCCTTTTCTATACAGATACATTTTTCCAAGGCCTGTGACCAGGCTTGTTCTTTTTATATGCCAACAGCAGAACTGGTATGTGAGGAATCGGTTATTCATCTAATGTCCCTCGTCTGTTCCTCTGTAGATTGGGGGCCTGGTGAATGTTTCAAAGCCATGGAGTATTATATTACTAATCTTTGTTTTCTCAAAACCTGGCATAGTTCCTGGAACATTGGTTTCCACTGGAGTTTGTTTAAGGGAAGATTAAAATGGAAGAAAATAAGTAAAGATGTTTGGAGCTATGATTGAACTATAGCACAGAATAACAATAGGAGAAAATTAAACCCACTATGTTAGCACATGCTAATGATGGTGGTTAAAAGAAAATTAAAAATAATATTCCAACTATAGTTGGAAAAGCTATTAAGAATTTATTTCTTTTGCACATTAAAAAATGTATGGAGTCAACCAGTTTATCAAAGCAGAAAAGCAGAGAGAGATCTGAGCAAGAGGCTCAGGCCTAACTGAAGCATCAACAACTAGCCTAGTGTAGTTGTGCTGTATCTCAAAACCTAAATAGAGGAGGAAAACTGCAGAGGACCCTTGTCTTGCTGCCATGCTGTGAAGGTAGCAAGAACCCAGTGTTGCATGCCCATTCTGCCTACATTTGGGGTTTATCATGACGGTCTTGGGCCCCTTGCTCTAGGATAAATCCTCCTGCAGATGTTCTGTGGTCCTGAATATTGTGACACTATTTTTACAATGATAAGCAAGTGCCTGCTATTTGGCAGGGACTTGAGATATCACCTACACCATAAATATACTTTACACACACACACACACGCACACACACACATACATATACATACACACTCCACTACCACATTCTACTCCCCTTATGTGAGAATAGGTAGGTTTCTGATATTTGTTGTTCACATACTTTGAGAGTGGACTCCACAGCCTGGTAACAAAGCCTCTCTCTCCCCAGCTAAGGTTCATTCCTCTGGCACTTGTAGCTGGGACAGAAGCATAACCAAGCATAACCAAGCCCCAAGGCAGACAGCAGCAAGTCTATTGTCAGGAAAACCCTTTACCCAAGAACCTCTGCCTTGGTTAACAAATAAGATGATTTAGTCAACTTTTTTGCTGCTGTGACTAAAGGATCTGACCAGAACAACTATACAGGAGGAAAAGTTTATTTGAGGGCTCACGTTTTCAGAGGTCTTAGTCCATAGAAGGCAGGCTCCATTCTTTGGGGCTAGGGGTAAGGCTAAACATCATGGTAGGAAAGGGTGGCAGAGGGAAGCAGCTCACATCTAGGTGATCAGAAAGCAGAGAGAGAGACTCCACTGTCCAGATACAAATATATACCCCATAGTCATGCCCTTAATTAACCACTTCCTCCAGCCACACCCTATCTGCCTCCAGTTACTACACAAATCCCATCAGGGATTAATTCACTGATTGGGTTAAGATTCTCACAACCCAATCATTTCTCCTCTGAATCTTCTTGCATTGTCTCACAAGTGAGCTTTTGAGGGACATCTTACATCCAAACCATAACAGAAGAGATGAAAATGGATGGGAGCTTTTAATTTTGTTTTGATTTTTGTGTAAATGAAGAGAGAAAGAAGTCGTTGAGTATGACTCCAAATTTTATCTCTAATTTTGCCTTTTCTACTTTAAAAACTGGGAATTATCCAATGCTTAAACAGGTGTGGACCAAAAGCCTTAAAGGAATTTTATAAAATTTAATAAAATTTTATAATATTTTATTAAATTTATGTATTTAATTATTTTCAGGAATTAATAAAAATAAAAGTCCCAGCCTGTTTTTGCTCTGCCTTTCCGCACACTTCAGAGGCGTCTGTGATCTGGTTGCATCCTTTGCTCCCCAGGGTTTACACCTGGGAGAAGTTTAGAGGGCTCATCATCTAGGATAAGCCTCATTTCCTTCAGCTCCAACTTTTCCTATTGTCAGTACAAAAATCAAGAATTCTCAGAGCATTTTTCATTCTTTCTATATATCACTTGAAGGATTATAATTGTCATATTTAGAAATCGCATGGCATGATAAAATTTTCACAATTTTTTTCAAAACTCTACTGACTTCAGCTCCATTGAATCAAAAGGCTGAGAATTTTTAAGGTAGGCTGGGGGACCATATAGACCAGCTGCGTTTGCTGTTGACCTTATACAAAGAGGAAGTAAACTTTCTCTTATCTTCCTGAGAGGAATAACTTTATAACTTAGAGCAAGAAGAAAAGACATGCTTCTATGTGAAATTCCCACCCTCCCACAGGGAGGGAAGGTAGGGGCTCTTTCTGATTTGATGGTTATATTTCAAAGAGAAAGCTCTCAGGTCCTTAAGGAAGACAGAACTGGGTCATCAAACTGGTGAGGGGCTTTAAAAATGATTTACATCTTGAATGAATAAAGAAAATGTGGTCTATATACACAAGGAGTTTTACTTAGCCATAAAGAAGAACCAAATTATGTCATTTGCAGGAAAATGGATGGAACTGAAGAGCCTCATGTTGAAAAAAATAAACCAGACTGAGAAAGTCAAAGGTCAAATGTTCTCTCTCATCTGTGGAAGCTAGAGAGAAAAAGTGATCTCATGAGAACAGAAGAGAGACCAGTGGAGTTGACGAATGGGATCAGGGTGAGGAAGGGAGGGAGGGATAAGGGAAGTACTGGGGAATGAAACTGATCAAACTATGTTCTGTGTATGTATAAGTATGTCACAATAAATCTCTCTATTTTGTATAATGCATCAATATAAATAAATAAATGAGTTACACCTCAAAGGGGCAAAGAATGAATTTACCATTACAGTTTCTTAAACTAAATGACCCTAGAAAAGGGAGGGAAGCACACTTATGGTTAAGTCATCAGGGTTCTATAAAGCCAGAGGTGAGAGAAAGGTCAAGAGAGTAGAGGCAAGAAATTTAGTCTAAAATTTAGTTAGGTTGAGGGAAGCATTAGTCTGTCTTCATCAGTTTTTTCCATAACAGAGTGGAGACACCTATGAATATGCCCATTCACAGATTAGGAAACTAAGACACAAAGAAATTGAGACTAGTTCTAATTTCATACAAGTTCACATCCCTCAGTTTGTGAGAGAGAGCTGGCCTGGGCGCATCCACAGTACATAATATGCAACAAATATCAGGTTTGTCAATCATATAGCTTTGGCCATAGTTCCATCTTGTAACAAGTTCCACATTCCTGTGAGTAGCCACAGGATGCTAATAGCATAGTCACCAGATGCTAAAAGAATAGTCATACCCTATGCACCCTGTAGCGGATGCTAA
>CM053405.1:80115969-80250102 GCA_028644305.1 Xerus rutilus | reverse complement strand
TTGTGAGTGTGTGTGAGCTCAATAAAGGAAGCTCTCTTGCCTTGTTCTGTGTGTGTGTGTGTGAGTGATTTTTCATCCGCGGCTCCCTCGCCTGACTCGGTTTCCCTTTGTGCTGGCGCGGGCGCTGGCATGAGTTCACATCCCTCCCACCACCACCAATTGCTGCCCATGGACACAAATTTATTTTATTTTATTTTATTTTATTTTATTTTTATTGTTTGGAAGGGACCAACTTAGCTGTGTTGCATCTAATTACTACTGCAATCAGTACTGAAGGTAGTATGAGGAACATGAGGAGGAGGGAAGAATGAGAAGCAAGTGGAGGTAGAGACAGTCAATCCCCTCCTTCCACACACAAACAATCACCAACTGCATATTCAGAAGAGAGTTGGCAATACACTAGGCAAAATAAGACAAAGCCCTAACATTAGTGAGAATGGGAACAAAATGGATGGGATGAATTTCAGGGACATATAAAAAAAAATGGCAGGAACTAAAAACAGAGAGTCTAGAAGAAACATAAGACGGAAATTTATCCAGCAAAACTTTAGTCTCAGCAGGATACAAATTGCAATAATTAGGAGATGGAGCAAAATTTAAGGGGAAAGATGTAAATTAAGGATTATGCATGCTGACATTAAAATATACCAACTAACAAGGCTACGACTTTGGAAATACTAGGTCCATATTATAGATACAAATCTGGCGCTGATGATTTCATATTTGGACATGTTCATCTTTACAGTGAGCTTACAGATACAAAAATAAATGACCTCAGTAAAAGATGAATGTCTAGAAAGAAAGGCATACGGCAAGAAAGAATCTGGAGGAGCCACCAATGTTGAGGATCAAGAGAAGAGAATGAGGAACAGAAGAAAAGTCCCAAAGAGTCACAGAAGAGCCTAGAAAGTATCATGTGATAGAAACCAAGGCATCTGGAAATTTGGAGAAGAAACAGTTTCCTAGGAGTTAAGGAGAATTGTACAAAGCAGAGAACGGTACTGGTGACCTTCAAGAGAGAAGTTTCAGTAAAGTTTACAGACGAAAATCAAATTACACAGGGGTAAGAAAGTGGCAGAGGGATAAGAAGCAGAAGTATTGAGTTAAAGGTAAAGAGTGAAAAGGAGAAAATTCAGGTGCTAGTTAGAAAAACAAAGACCGTTATGTTTTCCAATATAAGGAAGAAGCATTAACCCCAGACCCACTGTATTTATAGAAGCTGCTATACAGATTACTAACATAAACACACAAAGTTTATGGATCCATAAAGAAAACCCTTATTTCTCTACCACAGTGTCATCATCCTAATTCTAATATGTAGAATTCATGATGTGAGAGTCTAACCACGGAGTTCTGGCATTTCAGCTGGGGTAAAAGGATATTCTCCTCAGTCTGCTCTCCACTCCAAGCTCCTTTTAGCTTGCTGCTGTCCAGGAAGCTCCTACTGTGGACCAAGAAACAACTACAGGTTGCCTGTTTACCTTGGCAACATGAGTGAGGATTTCCCGGGGCTTCCAAAAAGGATGTTGGTGTCCTCAAAAGGGCTTTGGGGACCCAGTAGTAATCACATCCAAAGCCGAGAAATGTCTGCAGCGTATTAAATGAAAAACATATCCCCTTCTCTAAAGTATTTCCCTGTGATCAGCACCTGTTTTCAGATAATGATCATTTGCCAGCTCTTCAAAATCCCCATCTATTTATTCTAAGGCTGTTAGGCACTCACTTTGTCAAACAAAGGACATCATTGTCATTAAATTTTTGTGTCCATAAAGCTATCTCCAGCTAGGTCTAGCAGATGCACTTGGAAAAAGGTAACTCATATCTTTCTATCCTTGCCTTTCAGCACACCTGAAAGCTATCTACTTCTTCAAAAGCAGGTTCACAACAGATCAATAGTTTGGAAGATTTATTCCAATTCTACATCTGATCATTTCCTGCCCTTAACCTTCATGTCCATTTCTCCTCTGCACTTCTCCTGAGAGTAAGCCTCCCCTGACCTCCATATCTCTCACCTGGCAAATGAGCTCTTTGTTGTTCCATTTTTATGTTTTCAATTCATCTTTCTCAGTGACCATCCTAAATCTGCTCTCGTAGAAGCTTGCTCAATGATATCTCTGTCCTCCAGGGCTCGAAACAGGCTGAGGGGCAAGGAACAATTTAAAGTAGAGATCAAATGTTTACAACTACATTGTGCTTTTGGCTATAATGAAAAAGGCCAGCCTGTCAACCCTGCACATGCACGTGCACCTGGAGAATTTTAAAACCAAATGAGAAACAACAACAATTATACTCAAAGTGCTATATATATATAATTATACTATATATAATTATACTATATATATACCATATGTATAATGTATACATAATTATACTATATATATAATTATACTATATATATATAATTATAGTCAAAGTGCTATATATATTTATAATGCCTATATATATATATATAAATGTGAATACAAATAAAAGTACATCTTGTCCAATCTTGACTAAAACTTCACAGGAGCTGTGTGTTATCTTCAGAAATGTTATATTTAGAAAAGAGAAAAATTAATGTCAAGGAACAAATGAAGGAACCTGCAATATCAGAAGCAAAGCTTTTGCTAAATCCTCTGAGGATATTTGAAAAGTTAAAAGTTTTTCAAATTCCTGTTTAATGTCATGGGCTAGAACTTAGTAAGCTATGTTACTCATCACACTCAAGCTGGCCAAACATTGTTTAGGATGTTAATTATCTCCCCAAAATGATCAATGTTCCATAGTTAATGTGAGACTTCAATTTGTCCTGGGAGCCATGGGAAACTGGGGCCTGGGGTGGCGAGGCACATTGTACTGGAAGCTGCTGCCTCCAACCTCCTGACATTGGAGCAAGGCTGATATCCTTGGTCTGGTGAAAGAGAGGGATGCAATCTTTGTAGTCCTTTGTCTGCTTCACATATACACACACTCAAAAGATCCATTACAGTGTGTATGCCTTTTACCTCTTCTTTTGAAAAGCTACATAATAAAGAGAGGTTTATCCATTTTAAAATGTGGTCTGAGCACAAAGTGAAATCTGCTTGCATCCTTCTGGCTTATAACATTGCTCTTTCTCCAAGCCTTGTAAAGCCTGCATGAGCCGGACCACTTACAGTTCGCCCTTATACTATTAGGCCATGGGGCAGGGAGGGGCAGCTGGTGTGTGCAATCTGTTAGCTATTGTACAGCCTAATGAGGCACAAGAATAAAGGTTCCCTGTGTAGAATATTCTCTGTATCTGTGGCACTTCGCTGATTCCAGCAGGTCTGAGGAGACTTATCAAGTAAGCCAGCCAAGCTCCACTGACAGCAAGGGCGACCTGTCAGTCAGTCAGTTGGTCGGTGACATGAGGTGACCATGCCAAAGGCTTGGCATCCCCTGGGACTAGTATGTAAGGGCTATGGCTATTCCCAAGGCCAGGCTCACTTCAGCTAAAGTGACCTCCTCCAAAGCCTGCTTGAGTCTGCTATGGAATAACCTCTTGTAATCTAATCACTGCTGAGGGAAAAAAACAAAAACAAAGAAAAAGACTCAGAATGAGAAATGAGTATAAAGGGAAGGAGCAAGGGAGCTAGCCATCATCTAGCCAACCAGCCAGATGATGCTAAGGCGCTCTCTCTCTCTCTCTCTCTCTCTCTCTCTCTCTCTCTCTCTGCCTTCAAAGAAAGCTTTAGAACTAAGAATGAAGATTCAGAGAGCTGTTCTGTGGGTGACTAAGGGCCAAACGTGTGTAGACCAGCTAGTATAAAAGCAAAGACTGGAGCTGGACCCCAAAGCAGCACTCTGTGGCTGTTACTGAAAAGATTCACAAGCAAATGGCAACAGCACCAACAAGCACAATTGGAAGGGTGGATAGGAAAATTACATCTTATTTTTATTAACACGCGTGAGCGCAAGGCTTTCTGATAGGAATGGGAATAGCAAGGATTCATCATCTCATATCTCTAATATGGTGGCGTGTGTGTGTGTGTGTGTGTGTGTGTGTGTGTGTGGTATTTTCCTGGGTGTTGCAAACTACAATTGTTTCTGCATGTTCTTCAGGGCATCATTAATAAATTAAATAGCTTGGGACAAAAAAAAATATTATTAGTGGGCAGAGTGTCTGGAAAATAAATACTAAAATGAGGAAGGAACTGGTGCCTACACTGAGGCACACTGGGAGCTATAAATATACAGAAAGCAGAGGAATGAGTTAAGAACAGTTGCTGGAGTGACATCCTTCTTGAGCAGACAGGAGTGCTGCTACCCCCAAATCGTGCATAGTGCCCCTTTTCTCCATGGCTGTGCCCAACAATGTGTGCATGCTCATTGAGCCTATTACCTTATGACAGATATTCTCAAATTTGAGTGTGTACAGAATTTAAATTTTGGAACTTATCCAAATGCAAATCCTGAAGCCTTACCTCTGCAACCAGAGATATAATTCAGTACCAGTGGGGTGCAACCCACAACTGTGAATTTTAAAATCACCCCAAAACTTTCAGAAATACTATTCTAGTCATGTAGAGGCTAACACTGGATGAAATTAAAGAATAAATGTTTTCTTCAAAGAAAGTTCTGTTTTCTTCCCTTGAGGATGTTCTACTTACTAACAGTCCCATTGGCCATCCATAGATTAAAGAGTAGTCCCAGAAATTATCTGCAATCAGATGTATGCCTTAGTTTAAATTCAAGTGAATGTAGTGTGTACCATAGGAATGTTTACCACTATAATATATACTTATTTTAGAATGAGAGGTTGTCCTGTTGAGTGAAGGGATTTCTCACAGCAGCAAATGAAAGATGTATCTGAGAGAGGAACATGTCTTCCTATTATCTCCAGAAATCATAAAGTACCTGGCAGAGCCTGAATTATATATGAGCCTTCCCATTGGGATCATACCACCATGAATGAAATTAACTGTATCTTCCAAAATCTGATTTCTAACAATATCAGTTCAGGAACATGCCTAGGAGGGCAAAAGGACAGTCTTTTGGGTAGTATATAGGCTTGGCTTTGATGATACCCTAAACTATATTTCCCTAATCCATAATTAGATCTTTAACTAGAGTTTGGTAAAAAGCTTCCTCACTGCTTCTAAAAATAGGCAGTCTCCACGATGGGTCACCAGGAAGATACTTTCTTCTCTACGTAAGGAAATAACCCTATTCACCCTACTCTTTGCTAAGCACATAAATCCTAATCAATTTTGATGCATAAAGATGAGACTGATTAGAGGAAATAGACATCACACTAAGGGATTCATTGAAAATGATTAGATTCCTCTGTGTGGAAGCCTTTGTAACTTTGCCCCTTTATTGGGGTAAGGGACCACCTTGGCCAATGAAAGAACTGGCCTCTATGAAATCTTACCATGGCAATATGCCATTCACCCGGATCCTGGTCACAGGAGAGGCTAGCTTTTATTCCAAACAAAAGAGTGCTTTTATCCCTGTAGCCACCAAAGAAAAGCAATAAAAATTAATTAACACCCTTTCCATTTTGTCCTCATTTGTTAGAAATCTAATTAGATCCAAGTGAGAGGGAGTTTTGCTCCTGTGGTCAGTCTCACTGTGCTTTAGAAAGGCTTGGCCATTGGGCTAGATAAGGACAGCAGCAGGATAAAATGGCCTTTAATTTGCAACTTCATAAGCGTTAAGAAAAAAAAAAGGAAAAGAAAAAATATTTGTTGAGAAAGTCAATCGTGGTTACCAGAGCCAAATAAAAAGATCCTCAATACTTCTGAGATGGCAATAATTATGCTTCTATTGGTGTTCAGAAGAAAATAGATGGGAATAATAATCCCCTTCATGTAATAATTAGTATTTGTTGTGCATATGTGCCAGGCACTGTGTTAAAAGTTTACCCAAATTATCTCTTTCAAGTTTCATCAAAGTTCTACAAGTAAGTTCTTTCATAGTTCTCATTTTATAGATGAGAACTATTTGGGAGAATTGGGGGGGGGGGTAGGGCAAGATGGATCATTCCATTTGATTTTTGTAAGATGCTGTGGGAAACAGAGCTCACCAGGGTCCAGATCTTTCTTACCACAAAGGCAAACAAATTTTGAGAATTTTGAGGTTAGATGACAGCTAAAGCAAAGCAGAGCAAAGATTGAACACTCGTTTTTGAGGTGCTCTGGTTCTTATGTGTTGTGCTATACTGTCTCTTGTTTGTTTTATTTGAGGAAAAATCAAGAGGGAGAGAAACTGTGTGCCATATATGTGTCATTAAAAAAAAAATCTCTAACCTCAAATTTTTGGCAAATACCATCAAATTAATTGATGACATTTACATATTTCTTTGAAGTAGATATTTTATTAAAGCTAGGGCTGTACTGTCAAGCCTATGTGGATGTTAATAAGCTATGTTTTGATTTTTTGTTGATGAAACAATTTTAATCATGGACTCAGAGAGTTCAAAGCCACCTCTGCCCTCTCCTCTTATAGGTCCCCAGATTCAATGCAGGAACAAGGTCCCCAACACCATCATTGGGAAATCCTAGTAGGTCAGGCAACAGAGACATCCCTTTTTAAAGTTTCAGGATCCAAATAAAGAAGTGTTTCCTTTGGAGGTTCTTCTTTAGAGACAAATTAGGACTGTTTTGAATGTTTTCCTTCAGAATATCATTTCATTAACAGAATCATATAATTTTCCTGTTTTGCTATCATTGTGTCAAGTTAGATTCATTGATTTTTCAAATAGAATGCCAATCTTGTACATCAGGAATATGAGTTTCATTTGATTATGAAGTATTATCCCTTTATGTACTATGGGATTCAATTTGCTAATTTTTTTAAAGATTTTTTCATCCATGGTCATGACAGAAATGAGTTTACTTTTTCTATCTTAAGTTTCAGAATCAAGTAAACTGATTCCATAAAAAATATTAGATACTTATTCCTTCTTGTATTTTATGAAAGAACTTGTCCAAATTGAGCATTATTTTTATTTTTCTTGAATGAATAGAAGTCATATAAATCTAAAATTTTCTTTAAAAAGAAACCTTTCTTTATTAAAGACACAAGATCATTTAGATTTTCCATTTTTCACTTCCGTCAGCTTTGGTATGTGGTATTTTCATATAAATTGTCCATTTTATTCATCTCATCAAGTTTAATTGCCTAAAGGTTTATAATATTCTCTTTATCTATAAAATATAATCTGTAGTGATACATACTTCTCTCAAATTTATTGTTCTGTGTCATTTCCTACAGCTGTTATTTGTTTCCTTTCCTTTATTATTTTGCTACTTTCCATAGTTTTGATCTGTTCTCTATTTTCTAGCTTCTTAAAAACTTAAAACATTTATTTTCACCCTTCATATTTTCTTTAAATGCTTTTAAACTAATAATTTACCAGCAGCACTAATTGAGATTCCTTCAAAAAGTTATAATATGTTAAAATATATTCATTACCATTCCATTTAAGATATTTTTTTCCTGCTGCAATATTAAAACTTTATTTTATAATATATTTTTATTGGCACATCATAATTACATATAATAGTGGGGCTAGTATTTTTAATTTCTATTTTGAATGCTTCTCTTCCCATGGATTATTTAGAACTTTGTTATTTAATTTCAATGCGTTTGGGGTTTCCTTGATTATGTTTTTGTTATTGAGTTTTTGTAAAATCCAAAGGTGGACATAAAAACAAACTTTGAATAATTTTAATTTTTTGAAAAATTTTGAGGCTTTCTTTTTGGCTCAGCATATAAGCAATTTTGTCATGTACACATGAAAATAATTTTATTAAGGCTAGTTTTAGTATTCTGTAAAGTAGGCCATGTTTTTCAATGTTCTTGTTCAGCCCTTCTAAATCACTACTGAGTTTTTGTCTGATTCTTAACTCATTATAGAAAATTTTCAACATGCCTTTCTAGTTTTGTTTCTTTCATCTATTCTGAAGCTGTGATATTGGATGCTTACCAATTTAAGAGGAGGATATATTTCATATCATCATTATAAAATACCCCTGCTTTTTGACATTATTGTCTGCTTTGTCTCTTTATATAACTATTTTCTTTTGACTGGTATTTATAAAGTAAAATTTTTTCTCAACTTTGCCTTTAACATTTCTATGTCCTTATAATATGTACCTTTGTTCAACAGCATAAAGGGTTTGAATTATTAGCCAGTCTGAATATTTTAGATTTTGATTAGAGGATTTAGTTCATTTATATATAAAGTAATTCTTAGTGCTAATTAGGTTTATACCTACTGTATTATTTATTTTTCATCTTTTCAATTTGTTAATTTTTCTTCATTTATTAACCATTTCTTTCTTTCTTTCTTTTTTTTGTCTTTCCACAATGTAAGAATTTGATGCGTAACAGTGAATTCACCAGCTACACTACTTTTAGCAGTGGCAATTCACTGGTCACCTGATGGTCAAGAGCTGCGCAATCACAAGTTCTTTTATTCTAAACTGAATTTCTGATATCTGTAACACTCAAGTCACACATTATTGACTTAGTTTTTAGTTCAATGACACCAATTTATTATTGTATATTTCCTGTTAGGCAAATTCTTATACCCTCTGTTAGCAATATCCATAGATTGTACAAAACTCAACTATGTAGTCTAATACAATTTGCTGCTTGTAAATTAAACTCTATATGCAATTATCATTTTGTATAATCAGTATTTGTACATGTTTATATCTATCATCAAAATTTATATTTATACTTAAACATCTCCATATGTTTATCATGCATTTGCCCTTTATCCTGTCTGATATTTTTTATTCCCTTCAGCATCTTTTTTGCTCTCTCTGTGTGTGTATGTGTGTGTGTGTGTGTGTGTGTGTTGCTAGGACTCAAACCCAGGGCCTCACACATGCTAGGCAAGCACTCTACCATTGAGCTCTACTCTCATTTCTTTCTGACTTTGATCATCTTCCTTCTGGTTGATGAACTCTATTTAGGTTTTCTTTTACTGCCTTTACTGGAGAAAAATTTTCTGAATGTTTGTCTTTCCAGTTATTGCAAGGATATCCTAGTTTGGCAGTTACTTTCATTCAGCCCTTTAAAGATATTATTCCACTTCCATTTGGCTTTTACTGTGTTTGTAAAGTAGTTAAATTTTTTATTTTATTTTCTCTGAAGGTAATTTGATAATGTCTAAGATTATTCTCCTTTTCTTTAGTTGTTTTTGCCAGACTTATTATGATGTGGCCATTGTTGTGCTTATCCTATGTTGGATTTTCTAATTCTTGAATCTTGGGTTAATGAATTTTGTTAAGTTTGAAATTTTTTAATCATCATTTGTTCAATTACTGCTGTTGTCCCATTCTTTCTGCTTCTAAGTTTTGTCTTCCCCATATGTTATTATACATATCCATATACACATATGTATACTTTATATATACACATATATATATATATATATAGTCAACATGCCTTTTATCTTCTGCTCTGTTCTTTCATTTCTCTTCCTCCTTGTCTGTAAGTTGGATGTTTTCTATCAATCTGCTTTGAGCTACTAATGCTGTGTTCTACTGCACCCAGGCTGTTATTGAATTTTTAGTTTAATATATTGTATTTTTATTAGTTATTAATATTTATAGATATACTTTCATTCATTTGGTCATTTCCTCTAACTTCTTTATTACGTATAGTTATTTTTAACACTTTACATGTTAGTTATTGTATAGTTTATCAGTGGGTTACATCTATATGCTGCCTTTTAATTATTGGATTACTTCACAGGTTTATTAATTTTTATTATATGCCAGATATAATGAGTAAACGAAATATAGAGAAGGTCCAGATTCTTTACTTTCAGGATGGATATTCTTTCCACATTTAAGTAAATACAGTGAAGGAGTGATCATCTCAATTCCATTGGAAATTATTTTCAGACATAACTAGATTATAGTATTTGTAATATTAAGTCCATTTCTGATTTTGCTGCTTCAATGGAATACATTTCTTAGATTTTGCACTGATGGGAACATGCCTACCGTGTCCAGAATAGGAAATGTTTTCCATCTCTGCTCTTTGTAAGTTCCAGTCATGTCTCCAGTCCCCCAGCAAATGTCTTGTACTGCTGACAGGTGATATTCCTGATGCAAGATCCTGTATTAGCACAACTGAGTTCCCAAGCAAGACATTCTGGATATTTTACTCTGCATTTTAGGTATTAGCTTAGCTCTCCTATAGCTCCAGCAATATCCCTGGGGGAAAACAAGTGTTTGAGTCTCCTCAAGTTTTCAGTTCTCCACACCAGCATCATGTGTCTGTTAAAAGCTTTGGTGGTTACTTTTGCCCCTAACAGAATCCTACTACTTCAGCAAGACTAGTCCTCTAGTCACACCCCAAATGACAGATAGCCCAGATTAAAAAATGGCTGGAGGTAGTCAGCTCACCTCTCCTTTCTTAAGAGTTATGGCTTATCTCATTCTCTTTATTTCCACAGTTCTCTCTTGCATTCACAAATGTGAATTTTGTAATTTTTCTGTCTCTAGTTGCTATACTAGAACTACCCTATCGGCAACTACTGTACCCTACAAGAAGCAGCAGTTTCTTACACCCAATCTAGAGGCAAAAAAGAAAAAGAAAAAAAATTATAAGTAAGTGAAGAATCATTTGGTCACAAGTAGAAAGCAACTCAGTGCACACTGGCTTAAGAGAAAGGGAGTTTAGTGTTTCCTTTAATTAAAAAGCTCCTGTGTAAAGATGGTTGATTCCAGCTACAGGCAGCCTAGGAATTTTAAGTTTTTTTAAATTGTCATCTGCTCTAATTTAATTATGTGCCCAGTCCTGTCTTAGTCATTACTCAAATTTACTGGACTAAAAGGGAGAATGTGTGATTTCTCAGAAGAAAACCTGTTTCATGTTGTTAGAAGAAAAAGAAGCTGTTCATGGATAGTAAAAGTGAAGGCCCACTATGCCCGACCACTCCACCTGTATTGTCCATCCCTTTATCTCCCAATAGCTATAGTATCCACCTGTCACTTAAACACTGAAATGCATTATTTTGTCTTGTGTGTTGTTTAGTGTTTCACTTCTGATAAGCTGAAGCTTGGTTTTTAATACTCATTTGATATCTAACTCATGAAAATTCATGCTGGACTTCTTTTTTTTTTTTTTTTTTTTGGTACTGGGGATTAAACTCAGGGGTATTTGACCACTGAGCCACATCCCCAGCCCTATTTTGTATTTTATTTAGAGACAGGGTCTCATTGAGTTGCTTAGTGCCTCACTGTTGCTGAGGCTGGCTTTGAACTTGCAATTCTCCAGTCTCACCCTCCCAAAGTGCTGAGATTACAGGCATGCGCTACAGGGCCAGGCTCATGCTAGACTTCTAAAGATACTTATTAAATACTTGTGGCACAGTTGGTCCTGGGTTACGTTACCTGGTCGCATTTCACAGAGGTCAGCAGCTATGGAGGATTAGTTTCTCAGTTTTTATCTCCAACCATGCACTAATATGTGCTGTCAGAAGAAAGCACCTTAAAATAAGCCATCGGTTATTGTTGTATATTTTATGCAGCCTTCCTTTGAAGCAAAACTAAATGAGAAAATGGATAAGGATGTCCAGTTAATCCCTGAGCCATTTCACCTCATGTGCATTATGCCTTCCTTTGCTGTGACATTGTACATCCCATTTTCCACCTTCTAGGCAGGCAATTATGGGAAGACTTCAGTGCTGCCCTCCAACAGACTCCACTGTGGGCTGAATACAGCTGTGTCAGACAGACAGCCCCATTTACTCCCAGCTACTCATGTGTCTCTCCCAACAAAGGAAAGTAGTTTTGAATTTCTTCTTTCACCTGCTTGGCTACCAGAAATCTCATAAAAAAGAGTCTGTGCTTTAAGCCTGAGCTAAAAGCTGGAAACCGACTTACATAGTCAGCTAGAGGCTGGATTTGAGCAGACCATGTTATCTCCAGTAGCTGTGCATATCCCACAGAAGGTGTGTTGATTAAAGGCATCTGAACATAGAAAGACCTAAAGAAATTCATAATTTAGAGAAAATACACAGTATGACAATAAAGGGCATGGCTGCTGGAGTCAGAATCCTGGCTCTGCTGCTAAGTGGCCTTGTGCCTCAGATGCCTAATCTGTATCATAGAACTATTATGATTAATTGAAATAATGCATGTCAAGTGCTTAAGCACAATGCCAACCATAATCAACAACAAATAGTTACTACTGATATTCTTATTGACTTGTGCAGAAAACTACAGGGAGAGCACCATCAACTATTTAGTACCATGGTAATAAGCTAATGTGGCTCTGGCCAAATGTATAGAAAAGGTTTAGGTATTAGTCTGTTTTAAATATGTCCATATATATTTCTCTTCACTGTAAAATGTTGAACCAAACTGTTTTCCATATACGCAGATACAAGGGCAGAGACCATCATTAAAAATTAAGAACATAAATTTTGACCTGTGTTGCTCAGAGCTTATACAAATGCCAAAATCTCCTTTAGATTGCAATGTATAAACTTTTACATTGAATGTCATTTCCACCCAAAAATAATTACAAAAAAGCTATGTGAAATGTCTAGCATATAAACTATTTATTTACCCTGCATCTCTGCTGTAGTCCATAACTCATCCTATATATTCTCCTTTTAGAGGAGTGTATGTCCACATTCCGCTGAACTTCTTCCTATCTTCTCCTTGTGCGGCAGGCCTCTCACTGCTTTCTATTGATTTTCATCTTCTAGAACAGCCACATAAGCTCCCTCTTCCAACCCCTTCATTCTCCTTTGTTTAACTGACAAATAAAAATTGCATATATTTGTGGTATACAAC
The DNA here is from genome assembly GCA_028644305.1 of Xerus rutilus. NCBI lineage: Eukaryota > Metazoa > Chordata > Mammalia > Rodentia > Sciuridae > Xerus > Xerus rutilus. The sequence continues at coordinate 80,237,329 of CM053405.1, read as the reverse complement.
ATGATGTTTTCACATAGGTATGCATTGTGGAGTGGCTAAATTAAGCTGATTAGTATGCATTTCCTCACACACTTATTTTTTTACGGTAAAACACTTAAAAATCCATTCTTTCAGTAATTTTTAAGTATACAATATATTATTAACTATAGTCACTATAATATACATTAGTTTTGAACTTACTCCATTTCACTGAAATATTTTAAATCCCTCCATCAACATCCCAACCCTTCCACCCCATAGTCTCTGGTAGCCACCATCCTATTCTCCGCTCCTGTGAGTTCGACATTTTTATATTTCACATGCGTGAGGTCATCCAGTACTTGTCTTTCTGTGCCTGGCTTCTCTCACTTAATGATCTCCAGTTCTATCCATGTTGTTGTGAATGTCAAGATTTTGTCTTTTTACAGCTGAATAATACTCCATTGTGTATATGTTTGACATTTTCTTTCTCCTTTCATCAGTGGATGGATGCTTCAGTTGTTTGTGTCTTGACTACTGTGAACGGTGTTACAATAAACGCAGGAGTACAGATACATTTTCAACATACCCATTTCATTTCTGTTGGATATATACCCAGTAGGGAGATTGCTAGATCATATGGTAGCTATATTTTTAACTTTTTGAGGAACTGCCATACTGTTTTCCATATTGGTTATACTAATTTACATAACTATCAACAGTGTACAAGGCTTCTTTGTTTTCTACATGCTCATCAACATTTGTTATTTCTTGAACTTTTGATACTAGCCATCCTAACAGGTGTGATGTGAAATCTCATTGTGTTTTTAATTTACATTGCCCTGACAATTCATAATACTGGGTAATTTTTTTAAATTGTGTGTCTCTTGAGAAATGTTATTCAGATCTTTTGCCCATTTTTAAATTGGGTTATGCATTTTTCTTGCCATTGAGTTACTTGAATTCTTTGTGTATTTTGGATATTGGTTAACCCCTTAGTAGATTTATGGTTTTTCAAAATTTTCTCCTATTCTGTAGATGGTCTCTTCACTCATGATTATATCATTTGTTGTGCAGAGGCTTTTTAGTTGATGCAGTCACATTTGTCCATCTTTGCTCCTCTTGTCTGTGCTTTTTGGATCTTATCTAAAAAAAAAGTCACTGCCTAGACTAATAGCTAAGCTTTTCCTCCATTTTACAATTTCAGATCTTACATTTAAATATTCCATCCATTTTATTTGATTTTTATATATGGGGATAAGATGAGGATATAATTTCATTCTTTTGCATGTCGAGATCCAGTTTTCCCAACACCATTTATTGAAGATAGTGTCTTTGTCCCATTACAAGGTCTTGGTATCTTTGCCAAAAAACAACTGACTATAAATGCATGGTTTTATTTCTGGCCTCTCTTGTTCCATCAGTTAATGTTGTTTTTATGTCAGTTAATGTTTTTATATCAGTACTTTGCTATTTTGATTGTCTAAGCTTTGCAGTTGATTTTGAAGTCAGGTATAATGAAGTTTCTGACTTTGTTATTTTTGTTCAGGGTTGATCTGGTTACTTAGTCTAACCTCTTTACATTGATCACAACCAAATTTCTGGACTTAGCAATGGATCTCATCAAAAGTAGAATCAAAATAGTGGAGGTGCAGTAGCCAAGATCTTAATACAGTATTCTAATGCCCACTCCCTCTACCCCAATAGAGAAGAAAAAATATCTTTCACATTTATTTTTCTGTGCTGTAGAACATTATCTCATAATAGAAGGTGCCCATACATAATCATAAAAAGATCAAATAAATTTCACAGGGATGAGGAGGTTAGTGAGGAAAGAAAAGATGAGAAATGAGTGTTGAGACTTCACCTCTAACTTAATGGTCAATGATTAAAATGGAAAATGACTCAGTTGGAAAGACATGGATCATTGATGGTAATAGCAAGAGTTCAAGGAGTCAGTGAAGAAAAATTCAAGGACGACTTTCTAGAAAGAATTATCTAAAGCTAGTCCTGATTTTACTGGCAATTTTCTAACTCTAGGTACTAAATATGATAGTACCAAATAATTCAATTAGGATCACAGATGTCATCTTGAAATTGAAGTAAATAAGCACCATTTATTCCTAATTTGTTTGATAATGTTTCCACTCTTCTGATGTTAGATAATCATTTATGTTGCCAATATATTTTTGCAGTTACTAATTCAACATAGGCCAAGCAAGTACATATTTGATACCACACATCCTGCAATGGGTAGGGACTTTAAGAAGTGGGGAAAGTAGCACACTATAAGCTTCTCTTCTGAAGGAACTCCACTTGAAAGATAACGATATTATGAAAGACAATTAAGTGCTGATCAGGGAAGGATGAAAGACTATTGACAAACAAAGAATAGAGCAATTGTCTTCTTTAACAAAAGAAACATCTATGTTGACTTTGGAAATGGCTATTTCAGTTGAGCCTTGCAGTTGAAATTATCCAAACAGTAAAGAGCTAAAATGCATATTGGGCAGATAAGGATAGAGTAAGTCAAAACATCTTCAAAATAGTGAATAATCTGGATGTGTAGGATATAAAGTATATTGGACAGTAGCAGGAGATGAGACAGAAAAGAGGGTTGGGGCAACATTCATTAAAATTTAGTTGTCACAAGCACTGGGAAGCCATCAGAGAGATTTTAGGGGAAAGGGTGTTATGCTACTTCTAAGGAAAATCAACTCTCTACTCTGTGAGTTATGAGAATTCCTTGAGTTTTATATGTGTGTTCCTAGTTTCTTCATCTTTACGAAATATATTAGTACTTCTCCCTTACAGTTGCCTCAAGGACTAAATAACATATGTAAGTATTTTAAATAGTACCAGACCCATATTAAGTAATTTTTAGAACAGATTCCTCTTACTATTTTCCCCAAAAGTGAACATCTCATTTGTGACCCACTGTGAAGGCACATTAAGAAGATCTAACATTTCCCTAATCCTAGATCACTCAGCACAATGTGCCACCTGAATATATGCTCTATCTTAAGTACTATTCCTGTCAAAATTCAGTGCCAAAATGATATCTGTGATAGACACCACCTCTCCAGCTCTGTTGGCTGCACATACATCAGGGTGCCAAGAGCCCAGTGTGTGAAATGACAAATTATGGCTAAAACTGGCTATTAATCACTCATGCCAAAAAGAAAAGAAGGCCATCTAGAAGTTTCCACAAGGTGAACCTTTATTCCATAACCTAAACCAACATTGTTTTATGCTGTTTTTCTTCCTCCTGGATTTCATTCTGAAACAGTTTTTGAAAAGCATCTCGTTCACCCATTGGAATTGTTGGAATTGTCAAAAACAAAACAAAACAAAAAAACCCAAACTTCCTCCTTGATGTTTTTCACCATTCAACTCTGTGATCCTGAGTGCTAAAGATCTAGGGATTGTCAGCAGAGAAAATTGATTTCTTTTATTAGATAAAATTTGACCTTTATTTTCCTCCTATATTATATTGGCATGTGATGTGGTTTTCCATTTTTATAAGCACCAATAAGGTAAAAAGAAATTATCAGTGTCCAATATGCTAAGTGCCAATTCCAGGAATTGACTGCCCAGAGGCTAACTTGGAAATAGCTATCTTTGTTTACCCTCTGAAATTCTCTCAACTGAGAAATGATCTCATCATATTGCTCATCCAGGTTGTAGTTATGAGAGCAGTTCCTAAAATGATTAAGCCTCAAATTCTGTTAATTCTATTTTGCCCCAGAACTTGCATTGGCACACATCAGTACTGCATTGTGCCCCCTTCCTACTTTTCTTCCAGGCAATCTGCTTCTACTTAGACAAGCCATAATATCAAAGTGCCATTTATTTGTCTTCCAAGGGCTTTCAATCTTCACTACAACTCCTCATCTGATTGCACTGGGTTTAAGTGACTTATTCTTAAATTAAAATGAGAGGTAAAATAATATCTTTGCCTTGATTGTTTACTTGATAATGTTAATATGCACTAGAAATTGATCAACTTTGTGCAAGAGAAGCTTCAAAATCAATAATAGATGCAGCATAAAGTATAAGAAATTTCATATCTCAAAAAATGCAACCTATGAAACTATGTCTACAAATGACACATGATGATTTAAAATACATTTCTAACTATAGCATCCAACTCTTCTACTTATCTAAAATAGGGGAAATGGATTTGCAACAGTGATATTTCACATATTTATTTATTCATTCACTTAATCAATGTCTGAGGAAAGTCATCTCATCAAAAAATACTTTGCTTTTCCCTCTGTATTCTTGTAACTCTTCATTAGTCACTTATAATACTATTTATTTTGAATTATAACCTCTAAGTATCTCTAATTTTAAGGAAACAATATGCTGAGAAATTTTTTATGATATTAAGAAGATTTATGTACAATGATTTTTACTGCAGTATTATTTATAGCAGAAAATTGTCAAACAACCTAAATATTCAACAATAGAAAAATATTTAAATAAATTATTGCGCACTTGTATAATCAAGTACTATAAAGCCATCTCAATGCTCACACAGAATTTTAATGGTGACAAAATATTTGTTTTATAATGTTAGTAAAAAAAGGATATACAAAACTTTATTCCCATATCTAATATAATTCAAGTTATATTTAAATATTCATGAATAAAATGTTGTTAATAGTGATTATTTCTGAATTTGAATATTAAGAATATTTTTATCTTCATATACATCTTCTCTTTTCAAGTGTTATATAATAAACATATATAAATTTTACAATCACAATACAAAACCATAGAGGCTTTTTGTTACTTTTTTAGTAAGCCAATTTCTGCATCTCATACTACATTTTCTCTAGAAAGGAGTTGCAAGAAAAATAAATTAATAGCCTGGTTCTCATGAAGCTTACAATTTAAGGGTGGATACTGAAGAGACAAGTATAATCAAAATGTCAGTACAAAAGTAGGTTAATGTTAAAACTGAAAAACTGCTTACCACAATTAAATAAACTAAAAAATAAATAAATAAATAAAAATTAAAAAATTATGTTGTAAAAAAAAAACTGCTTACCATAGCTGCTATTACTGAATATTTGAGATGTGCAGATTTGGTGAGGGCTCAGGAGCAGAAAATGTGTGGAAGAAGACAGGAGGATTTGAACAAGTAAACAAAAGGGAGAAGTAAGTGAATAGACCAAACCTTACAGTTGGCCAGTTGGCACATGTTTTGCCTTTTATATTATGACTCTTACTAAAGGAGAGTTAGTTAGCTAGTTAGTTAGTTAGTTAGTTAGTTAGTACCAGGGATTAAACCCAAGGGCATTTTATCACTGAGATACATCTTTGACCTTAAAGATATAGGTAGGTAGGTAAGTAGGTAGATAGATAGATAGATAGATAGATAGATAGATAGATAGATAGATAGATAGATAGATAGATGCTTACCACATGTATTTATAATAAAGACTTTAAAGCCAGGGTGAAGAGTTTAGTCTTAGAAAACAATAAGATTCATTAAGATTCATTAATCACACACACCCACACACACACACACATGCACACACACATTTCACAGGAAAATTGAGTTGGTTAAAAAAAAAACATCTCTTATAGTGATGTGTGTACTTGAGATGCTTCACTAGCACAGAGTACCAAGAACACCAACAACCTCAAAGAATTAAAAGTAGGACAGAGTGGAGTTCAAGCTGTATGAGGTCAGAGCTAACACTCACATGCCCAAACCTCACTACAGGTATGAAGCTGATTTACATGAACCACAGAGCCATCTTGACCTTTGTAACACATCAATTCACTCAATCAATTTGATAAAAGAAGCACAAAATCCAACTGGTTTTAAACTGTTGTTCTGGTTCGGAACCAAGTAACAGCTCCTAGAGTCAACTCTGATCAAATAAGAAATGTCACATTTATGCACATTTGTCCTTTGTGGTAATGTTTTCACTCAAAAACTATTTTCATATAATTGCATATCTGACTTTCAACATTTCTCCCTAAGTAGTTTATAAAATTACATTTTAGATGTCTAATGCATTATGGATAGAACGATTTTAATATTCATTCACACTGTTGAAAAATAGTTTCTGTTTAGAAACAAAGAGATTTCCTATGGTGAAAAAAACCCTGCAGCCATAACTATCTTCATTTATGAATGTGGGTTGGGCAAGGTAACTGTTCATAAGGGAGAGAAAATGATAAACGATTTTCAACAATATATCCTGCTCTTTCTCCCACTGTTCTGTCTGTAGGACCTACTCATTTGTAAATTTTTCTGGGTTCAGGAGATATGCTCTATTTTTCCCAACACTAGTAACCTCAAAGATGCCCACAAAACATGCCAATAAATCCTGCTTAATGATAAATCTATTATAATAGTCTCCATATTATAAATCTATTATAATAGTCTCCATAGCTAGATCACAACTTTACACTGAGACTGGAAAAGATGAAAGTTTCTCAGCCTGGAATTTTATTGTTAGGGATTGTTCAATAGCAACAATAAAGAAGATGAAAATAAATAAGGAAGAAGAAGAGGATGAAGAGGAGGAGGAGAGTAGGAAAAGAGGAAAGAAGGATGACAAATGAAAGGAAGTATTATATAAAATTTACCTAGGGTGTGAGCAATACCTTACTTCAGGGAATTATAATAATTGCAAAAATGAAACACAGAATAGAGCAAAATGGGGTCACACATGGTCCTAAGGAAACTCACTTAAAGACATGGGTGTCAATGTGCTTAGAAAGCATAGCTGAGACTATGGAAAAGATTGTAGGTAAGTTGCATGCTACTGAAGATGCTTTAAACTCTGTGAAAGGTAAATATAAAATTCTATATAGAAAATCATGAAAAATGGATAGTGCTCTCTGCGACCTGTGATTTCCTAAATTGATTTATTTTTTATAAAAACTGTTCATAATATTGTCATTAATATTTTGTTGGCTTATGGTTTTATTCGCTCAGCTCAGCTACCAGGAACTATGATTAAAGCAGGTGCTTCTGCTACTTTTGGAGAAATCCTTTCAAGTCAATTTTCCTTGGATCAGCTTTCAACATAAATTCTGTCCCATGTGGAGAAATTGCGCACAATGTATGCAGGCCCATAAAACAGGAAAGACTATTTTCATCAAGGAAGTGGGGTGCTGCATATTTATGCACAGTGCCCCATGTAAATCAGGAAACCACGAAGCTAAAGGCATTAAAAATGCCAGGTCTTCCCGTGGAATACTGAGGTTGGTGCATTTTTATGAGAAACAGTCAAAGCTGGGACTCCTATTTCTCCCTGTGGCTGCAGAGCTTTTGCCTTAATAAAGATCTGAAACCAGAAAGAACTGCCATCAATTCACAACATATTTTTCTTTCCAAAATCACATTTCTCTTATAAATATCCCTGGAAAATAACCTTATGAATTCAATAAACCCCAAATCACTTTACCAGTGACCTTATTTCTGGTTGTCGTCAGCATCCTGTTCTCATCAACATCCTGGAGGAAAAACTGAAATTTGTGATCTTTGGATGAGCCATGAAGATGAAACCTGTGATTTAGAACTGAGGATTTAAGTCCTTTTCTAAGTTGAAAGTAGAGCTCCTGACATCCAGGGTCCTATAAAATGTCCACCTGTTCACTCTCATCCCTCTGTGCCTTTTCACTGCCATGGTCTCAGAAAAATGTCTGTTAATACTATATTCAAACAGCAGATTTTAGGTTTGGACATGCAAAGAGAGGTTTTTAATCCCCCTTTCTCTGCCCTCCCCTAATTTTCTCACCACATGGACTGCAGCCTTGCAAAGCCTGATGTTGTTGTCCACTGGGTTTGTATTTTTATCTAATGGGGAATGACATACCTGCAGAGACTTGCCTTTTTATCCTCTCCTATATTTCAAAGCTTGTTTCTTCCTCTGTCCTGACACTGGCAATCTTTTGTGGTTTTCTTGGGCCTCAAAGGCTTAATGGTCTGGCACAGACTTGAATCTTTGGAAATATATCTCAACCAACTCTAACAGTAGCTTCAGAGAAGTTCAGGGAGAAGCCACTTAAAAGCAAAAGTCATGCCCATGGTTAAGTGTTCCAGGGAGGGTTTGTGTTTTTTTGTTTGTTTGTTAAAATCAAATGAAAATATTTAAAGTCTGCTTCAAAACCTATAGAATTCATCCAGATAAACTGAGCACATTTCTAGATTCCCCGGGACTAAGAAGAAAACAAATTCAGGACTTACTTAGCTCTCTTCTGGGTGTTGGGTGGCTCTTTTTAGGAGGGTATGAGAATTCCTGCATGAATTAGTTATTTGGAAAATATCAAATATCTAGTGTCTCACAGGAGCACAGTTATAATTGCAATAAATATAGCTAAGCAGTTATGATCAAAGGAGGTATGCTATGGTTTGAATGTCCTTCCAAACTCATGTTGAAATTTAATTACCACTGTAACAGTATTAAGAGGCAGGCTCTTTAAGAGGTGATTAGTGCTGTTATTTTGGGAGACAGTTATCATAGAATTGAACTTCTGATAAAAAAAAGATGAATTTGGTCTAATTTTTTCTCTTTCTGCTTTGAAGTATGTTATAATGCAGCATGAAGACCCTCACCTGATGCTGGCACCATGTTCTTGGACTTCACAGCCTTAAGAACAAAATTTTATTGATTTCAATTTACCCACTCCATAATAGCTATACTAGCAGAAAACTAAATAGAATAAGGTACTTAATTCAAGCTGCATGAACAAATATACCATAGTCTGGGTGGCTTATAAGCAAAAGAAATTTATTTCTGATAGTTCTGCAAGGGGGAAGTCTGAGAGCAGGGTGCTGCATGGTCGGGTTTAGGTAAGATCCCTCTTCACTTTGTGTCTTCTCAAGGCAAAAACAGAGCACGCTAGCTCTCCGGCTTATAAGGACACTAATCCCATTCCTGACATCTTTATTCTAATGACCTTATTATCTCCCAAAGACTTCACTTCTTAATAGCATCAGACTGAAGATTTGATTTCAGCAAAAGAATTGTGGTGACTCAGTCCATAATAGGAGACATTCTATTATTTTCAATAAGGCTCACTTTTGATACTTTTAAAAACTTCATATGAATAAATAAGCATTTAAATTCATTGAAAGTTAATATTTTGCTCATTTATTTATCATGGGTTGACTCTTAGGGAAGGTCTGACATCGGAGTAAAGAAGGAGGGAGGCAAGGAAGGAAGAAGGAGAGAAAGATTGAGAGAAGAGATACTAATATTGAAATGTTACTTATGTGCCAAAACTGTTTCTAGCACTTAAAAATATTAACTTATTTAATTCTATGACACTGTGCAGAGTAAGTACTATTATTACTCACATTTTGCATATGAGAAAACTGAAATTCACAAAGATAAATAGAACCCAAAATCACATAGACAGTCTGCAGAGCCAAAATTCAAAGCCAGGAAATCTGACCAAAGAATCAGAACACTCCACCAGCTAGACTTTTGACAGCAATATTAGAGCTCTATTTTTAAGGCCTGCTAATACTAAACTCACACTACACATACACCCAAGCTGCCAAACCTCCATGTCTTAACACAACAGAAATCAATTTTTCAATCATGCTGTGTCCTATACAGCTTGGAGAGAAGCTGTGCTGCTTGTACTCAGTCAGGGACTCTAGCTGATGGAGGCTTTATCTCAACATGTGCTTCCACAATAGCCACCTCAGTGGGAGGGGACGGTGATGAGTCCCACCATGACTCTTAAAGTTACAAACACTACCCCCATTCACATTACATTTGTCAATGTAAGTCCCTATGCAATACCAAGACCACTAAGAAATGCAGTCTATGTTTTCTAAAATAAGGTTAGGGGTTAACTAGATGCAAATAAATAGCACTGATGCCTAGGAGCACACCTCTTTGGGATCTATCTCCTCTCTTTCCTCAATAGTTTCCCTTTATGTATTTCTTCCCTTAACTGGAAAATTATTTTTAAATCTCCAGAAGAAGATCTATTTTTCTTATACTTTTGGTTCTCTAGTATATTATATTTATTGCAAATAGTTTTATCCATGTTACCTTAAAGCCCAAGGGTTTTTGAACAAATAATCCAGAAAAAGACTTAAAATTGATGTGCTGCTCTGCACATTGAGACAAGAAATTTCTTCCTTGTGGCAATGTGTACAAGCTATTATCTGCTTGAAAGAGAGGAAGAACATAGGCTAACATTTCAAAAATATTGCTCTACCACAATGCTACTAGATGATGGTAAAGTCTTAGAGTTGAGATGCTGATGCAAAAATGTCTTTACTTTTTCAATCAAATTGCCTCTCAGATCATTAAATTTCGTCTTACCTGGGAATTTATGGTCCTTGCTCCTTTCCAGGATGTCTCCCTCTTCAGTCCTTCTGTGCGATTTCCATTCCTACCTTCTGCTGGCATCACTTTCAGGATCCAAGCTCTCAATGTCAGCTCTGGGGGACAAGACTGGGCTTTTCAGATTCTATGCATCACTGGTGGAGCCTTTAACAAGTCAGAGTATAACTTTCTATGGCAGAAAACAAGCACTTCTCATGTTAATAATGACAGTCTTCTTCAGAATGTCCTTACATTGTCATACTACCAGTATTTCTATTCCTTTTCTTGGTGTAACCGGAGAGATTCCCCCCAAGGGAAGGAGAAGATCATAAGCCTGCACCACCCATTGTATGACAGTATGTGTCACATCCCAGGTACATTAACCTCACATGCACTGCTAGTCCTGTCCTTTTAGTCCTAACACTTTTATAATTCATGACTTAAGTAATTGAAAAATGGGCACTCTCTAGCATCTTAGCAGTACTGCGTAGGTCAATAATTGGAAATATAAAGATTTGTTTCAAAATAAAAATATAGTTGAAACTTACATGAAATAGTTCTGCTTTTAGAATCCCTTGATTGGAAGCTTATATAATGGCAAATCTTACTAGGCATTCAACCATGGATTTTTATGCAAATTTTAATATTATGAAAACTACAACACCTACACATACTTAGAAATGTATATGAAAGATAATTTTTCCATTCTTCAAGAAAACTGAACATAGCTCAGATTTAGAGTGTAGAAAAAGACTTCAGCCTTGATGAGAAACGCTTCAAGTCAAACTCCAAAGAGGCATGGATACAAGGAAGGGAATAAATACAGATATTTTCGCAAATAATCAACAACACTCCACAGTATCTGCATATAACTATTCATATTCTTTCTATGTTAAATACTCAGCTAGGTTTAAAAACCCCCAGAAGTTTCATTCCATCATAGCATCTCATGTAAAATCCTGCATCTCAAGATTTACATCATGTCTAGATGCAGATCTTTGCATATTGCTTCTCCTAATCTATATATCTATAATTAAAAAGAATTTTTGATCTTCACACAAGTTTTATTTTGTATTGACAATGTTCCAGGTCCCTAAGCCCAATTCATTCAGTGTTTAAAATGTTCTCCTTGTAGTGATCTATACAATAGCACTAGAAAGGAGATAAAGAAGCAGAGCTCCATAAAGCTGTGTGAGTTGATTTTATAGTGTTTTTGTTTACATGTGAGTTCCTCCTGGCTGTGTACTGCTGTGTGTAACTGAGAACTCAATGTGTTTGGTAAGGTCTTGACTTTTTTATTAGAAGAGTAGTGAACTCTAAGTTAAAGAGGTTTCCCAGCCACAGCTTGCTATGAGGTTCCCCAATACAGGCATTTCCTTTGCAGACTACTAAATACTATGAGAACAGAAGGATATTCTTGGTACTAAATTAAAGAAGAAAAACAAACCTCAATGATTAATAAGGATAATAAGTTATTTAGAGTAGTCATGTGTATAAGGTGTCTTTTAGACTTTTAAAACTCCTTTTTAATACAAATACTTGTTTTAAAAGGAAAGGGACATAGCACAATAGTTTTATGACATAGTTGTTATATGTAACAGAGCTTGTATTGTTTGATGTTAGTTGTGGGCTTGTTGATCCTTTTAGTTCCTTAGCTTGCTCTCCATAAGAATTTTAGAGTGATGAGCAAGCACAACTGTTATTTTTCAGCTACTCAATGAAGGCTGGCTGAACCATTGCTTTTCTTTCATTACTTTCCAAACCAGAACATTTTCTGCTAATGAGAACAGAATTCTGTTGGAAAAAAAGAGGATAAAAGCAGGAAGAACTAATTTATCCTCAATGATTATTCACAAGAAATTGGGTAATAGAGTCAATAACATCTGCTAAAATTTGGGAGTGTCAACCTGGAATTTTTACTCCTGCAAATTTCAAATTCAGAAGACTCTTTCTGAAACCCAGCACCACAATATTGCAAAGGAGAGGAAAATAAGGCAGTCATATATAACAGCCATTTATTCTGCAATATGTATTTCACTCTGGGAAAAAGTGAGCATCTTTAGTTTCAGGATTACAAGGAGCACTGCTAATAGGAATGGCATATCCTAGAGTTATACAAAGAACTAATCATCTTGAAATAGTGACCATTAAAATATGATTGATTTAAAGAAAAAACTAGACTTTAAAAAATCTAAGCTAAACAATAAAAATAAGTCTTTTAAAATGTTGAATATAAAATGAGTTACAGAGAAAATATATATATGTAATGAGAAAATAAATGTACAGAGAAATAAATGTATGTAATACTTGTTTATTTTAGGACATAAATCTACATAACACTTATGAATACATGCATATAAAAATAAATACACCAGCTACAGAGTGGTGGTTATCTCTGGGAGAGGAGCATAGGGGAATCTGAGAAGCTTTAAGAAGAGGCTTCAACTTCATCTGCAACCTTTTATTTGGAAGATATAATGAATGTTTACTCTATGTACTTTTTCTGTTTCTTTATATATTTTGTAAATGTAAAATTTTACAAAGATTTAGAATGCTTTGTAAATAATATGCCAATCCTGATATAGGAACTGGTAAAGGTCATAGACTAGCAAATAACCTAAAATGAAAGTTCACCAATCACAAATAAATAAATAAATAAATAAATAATGAGTAAAATGAGAAATATAAAAAAAAGAAGATAAAAATGAAGAGAATGTGAATTCCATTAACCTGACCCTCTATTGGTTTCATCAATTCCTAAGAATTTTTCCTAGGTTCACCCAAAAATCAGAGCATGCAGCAAGAGCTTCTGTGCAATGATTTTATTGTGTGAAGTAAACAAATGAACTGAAGAAGAGGAACTGAAAAATAAAGGAACAGAAAATGTGAGCATTAATAAAGGGTACATTCGGGATCTGATCATCACTTTCGTGCACCTAGACCTAAACCTCAAGATGGAGGAGCTTTGTAAAATGCACCTCAGCTTCTATGTCCAATTGGTTGAGTTGCCCATGAAATAATAATTCCTTTGCTCTTTCAAGTTTTTACATGTATTGGAATGGCTGAGTGGGTTTCTGCAGGCACCCTATGCAATAGCATCAAAGTAGTCCTAGAATAGAAAATAAGAAAGATTGGGAAAGCCAAAGAAGATGGTATGGTTTGAATGTGAAATGTCCCCCAAAGTCATGTGTTGAAGGCTTGGTCTCCAGCCTAGTGTTGATGGGAGGAGGTGGGGCCTAGTGGAAGGCAGTGAGGTTACTGGAATGTGCCTTGGGGAAGGACATTGGGGCTCTGGCCTGCCTTTCAGTTCTTTTCTCTAGCTCTCACTCTCACTCTTTCTCCCTCCTTTCCAGCCATCATGGGGAGAACAGCTCTTGCCCCATTCACATAATCCCCGCCATAGTGTTCTACCTCACCTTAGGCCCCAAGTGACAAAACCAATTGGCCATGGACCAAAACCTCTGAAATTGTGAGCTAAAACAAATCTGTCCTTCTTACGAGTTAATTATCTTAGGCATTTTGTCAGTGAAGAAAAGCTGACTAACACAGCTTTGTCATATTACAATGATGCACAACTGTTTACTGTGTCAATGATTAGAATAAAGTCAGCCAAAAGGACGTGAATATGTAAGAGGAGACTTTACGATCTATCATAATTCTCAGATCCACTTATGTCCTACACTAAATCCAATCTGCCACAGAGCCTTCAAAGTGGTTACCACCCAGAATTTCTGAAAAGACTTGATGAAAAGGGCTAGTGGGTCAAGCCACACTCATTGGTGCTGCAAGTGGTCTTGAGACCATATTGCTATTTACAATTTAACTATTCCATGACTCATTTGAATTGTATTATTCTTCATCAGCACCTAAACTGGTATGATCTGCTTTCTTTGTGAGGAACCAACTCCATCAACACTGAGGCACTGGAGTCTAAAGATGCTCTTGTTTTATTACTGCAGTTTTGGACATATGACTACCATTGAGTTTGAAGGCATCAAAAGATGACTTGGTGATTTCCCTGAATTTCAGACATTCTTTCCTGTCCCCACTGATGCAGAGGCAATCCTAAATCCTCATTTGGATTTAATGAGAAAGCTCATTGAAATTAGGATGAATTTCCCCACAAACATGAAATTCCTTTCTTTGCTAATTTAATAGAATAAGAAGCTAAAAATGATCAGAACTTTAGGTTCAACAGATCTTTTATTTTATCCTTTGGTGAAAACATTATTAAACCATCCCAGAGAATGAGAACTTTTACTCTAGCAGACCCTTAGATTGCATAAATGAGAAAAGCCAAATTCCCTAAGTGGGTCACTGGGAGAGATAATGAAAGAGCCAATTCTACTTCCCTATTTAGTTCTCAAATCTATGTACTCTAGTTCTGAGGTATGGAGTACAAAATATTGGTTATTAGTTTAATGCATGAACTACATAAATAGATCCACATTTTGTGGTGTGTGATACTCAAACTAGGTACCTTAAATGAGCTTTTAGTAAGACATTCTGCCATTAAATTAAGCAAGTTGTTTCCATATGATATTATATATGGCAGTAGCAATTGATAATAGGAAAGGCTTTGGACCCATAGTCATATCACCTTTATGAGAAAAGTCTGCTATAGTCTGAGGCAATGTTATGCAGATCTGATGTTGGTAAATTAGACATTCAAAACCCTCAAAGGATACTGTTGGCAAAGCCACTGCATACAGAGAAAACAAACATGCACTTGAAATGACATATGAGTTGATAATTTGAGGGTTGAATGGTTGAGTGTATTTAACTGTCTCATAAGTGGATACCTGGTTCCTCTAAGGTATAATGTCAAATCAAAGGCTTAGGTTGATTTTTTCTGTCAGGAGAACAGTCAGTTATGATTGGTCTTAATGGGAGGCAGCCTCTCTTCCTGCCATGATCATGGCTCTGTTTAAAGGTCCATTGAATAAGCACTAGGGTAAGCAAGGAGATAGACTGGTTAACATCTGCAAAATGTGTCATCCCATATTGCTGATAATTAGCAGTTCCTCTGAGGTAGATGCTTAGTGGAACATAAGACAAAAAGATTCTCAATCTCCGTGCTCACTTCCATAAATCTATCCACGTCTTTTCCTCAGACTTCTGTGTCTTTGGTCTTCTATTCGTGTTCTTTCAATATCCCAAAACTAACTAGACAAACATAACCAAAGCCAGTAATTCCACATATCCATACTTAAATCAGTTATTCACTTATACAATATGAATGTCCAAGTACAAGCCTTCTTCACCAACTGGAAAGCTTTCCCTCCAAAACTTTACTTCAAGGTCAATAGTGAGACAGTTTTAATGCTGTGGCAATTCCCGGTCACCTACCATGGCACTCAGAACTCTCTTGGTTATTACAGAACACTGCATAAAAATCATATAATGTTTTTGGTGACAGGTGACATGGGAATTTGAACACCTGTACATGCAATATATTTGTGCTTCCTGAACTCACATAAACATTTCTATCATAAATTGATTCTTGCTGCTTCTGCCTCACATTATGACTTCAGAAGATGTTAACACTCCAAATACGATGGACATCTCTGATTGCATATTCAAACAAATTCCCTTTCTGACTTACAATCTCTACTAGGGCACAGTAATATACCATAAGCTGCTTTCTAAATAATAAGTAGTCCCCTATCCCCCAAATATGATTTTCCCTAGAATCATAGGGATTATATTGTGGCTTCTCTGTGGAGACATTCCAGAAAGACTGCACAGCATCCATATCTCCCATGGTTACCTCTCTCATCAATGAATTTGTTGGGCCATATAATTCAGTGAATGGGTTCCCTATGAGCAGAGACTGAATATGGATTATTTGTTATGTGATATATTGGGGAGAGCTCTCAGGAAAAGTGGAATGGTAATAGAAATATAATAGGGTAGGGGGAAAGATAAGTAAAATCAGCCTCAACTTAGGATCAGATTTAGTCTGATCCCATGGGGAAACTCTGGGATCATACCTCACAGTTAATCTCTTTGGATTACATAGGCAGACATCTACATGGTTATGCCAATCTGCCTTTGGCTAAGGTCTATCTCTATAGGATAGCATAGTTTTTCAGACAAGGCAGTCTCATTTGTCAGAGGACAATTCTCTAAAGAAACAGAAGCTATACATTGTTATCAGCTGACACTCTCAAGAGCTGAGTAATGGATAAACCAGTTGGTAAGGGGGTAGGCGAGGGCATTCCCTGCAGCAAGACAACTTGAATTGTTGACAGGACTAACTCTAAGAGGTTCTCTTGCTCTGGGCCATACTCAAAATTAGCAACATTCTAAGCCACCCAAAAAATGTATTAAATAGCAGTCCCAAGTGTAGTATGTGTCTCTTCCAAAATCCAACAAGGCCCACCAAGCACATTATCTCTTTCTAAATTGAAGGCAAAGAGACTGATGGTATGAGAGTTACTCATCAATTTATCCAGAATCTCCCAACATGTCCCCACTATTGGACCTGTAAAATGACACAGATATAACATACTTCCAAATATTTATGAGAATTACCTCACATTCTCCACTAGACAAATGTGCAAGAATATTGCCTCCCAGGTCCAGTTAATATTACTATATCATCAGTATAAAGACCTAACATTACCTTCTTCAAAATGGCAAGACTATCAAAGTTCTTGTAGCCTATGGTATGAGAAAGAAGAGAGAATGTCACATTACTCTGTAGAAAACTAGTAAATTTGTAGTGCTATCTCCTTTACATAAAGGTGGCATGCCTTTGATCCTTGTTATTAAAGAAAACTGAAAATAACACATTCATCAATCTTCAACTGCATCAAAATGCCAGGAACTTGTTGATGTGTTTCAGTAAATATGCAGCATTCAACACATGATTGAGATTAACATTTAGTTAGGTTTATGCTAGTCCACCATCATCCACCATCATACTTCTGATTTCTTCATTCTTGGATGAATGAGAACTACTTAAGGCTAATGTTCTGTTTACCTAAACCAATCACCAGCTGTTTTTACTTTTGGGAATATACCTCTGAAACAGACTTCAGTTCTGTCTCCTCTCAGAACGCATAAACACTGCATTTTGATAACTCCCTGAGGCTCTTTCAAGACTCCTCGAAGCTACATAGAAGGAGCCCCCTTCCTCTGGCATCCACTGAAGTCTAAGTTATTTCTGCTGCTTTTCCAAAACTCTTCATTCCCACCAACAGGGAAATCTTTTCAATTCTGACAGTGGAGAAGACTTGCTCTTAACTCATGATAACTTCTTGGTTGTTTCTATTTTCTGTGCTATAGTTCTCTTGTTCCCTTGGGAGATGATCAAAAGCTAAAAAGAGACTTCTTTTCCCCTTATTTTCTCCTGTCACATTTTTCTTCTAAACCATGAATCCAGCCTTGCCTAACTACTTGTATATGAAAAAATTTAAAAGAAATAGAAGAAAACAAAATACCATAAAAAAGAATGGATCATTAAAGGAGCATATTGTAGGCTAAATTCTGTTCCTTCCCAAAATATATGTTTAAGTTCTATTCCCCATACTTCATACTCTGACCTTATTTGGAAATATAGTCTCTGCAAATAAAGTCATTATGGTGGTTCTTGGTCCAATATGACTGGGTTCTCCTTATAAAATGGGGAAGTATGGATACAGAGACAGACACACGGAGAGAGTACCACATGAAGATGAAGGCAGAGATCAGGTGATGAATCTGTATTCCTAGGAACACCAAAAATTGCCAACAAAACTCCAGAAAGTAAGAGAGAGACATAGAACAGATTTTTTTTCCCCTCACAACTCTCAGAAGAAAGCAACCACAATGCTCTCAAATTCTAGCCTCTAGATCATAAGACAATAAATCTCTGTTGTTTAAACCACTTTGTTTTTGGTGCTTTGATATAGCAGCCCTAGCAAACTAATATGGTGCACGAGGAAATTCTGGGATATGGTAAAAAATGTTCCCTGTGACAAGCCAATGAATTCAAAATACATTGAACTTCATACTTCAAATAGGTGTACCACATTGCTGAATATAAATATAATTTTTAAAATCTTTTTACTAGGGATTGAACTCAGGGGCACTCACTCAACTACTGAAACACACACCCACTTCTTTTTAAATTTTTTAAAAATTTTGATACAAGGTTTTGCTAAGTTACTAAGGCTGGCCTCAAATTTGAGTTTCTCCTGCACCAGCATCCCAAGTTGCTGGGATGACAAGCATGTGCTGCCATGCTGTTTTAGTCAGCATTTTTGCTGCTGTGACTAAAGGACCCGACCAGCACAATAGAGGAGGAAGAGTTTTTTTGAGGGCTCATGGTTTCAGAGGTCTTAGTTCATAGAAAGCTGGCTCCATTCCTCAGGGCTCGAAGTTAGCTGAATATCAAGGCGGAAGAGTGTGGCAGAGGGAAGCTCACATCACGGTGATCAGAAAACAGAGAGAGACTCCACTCTTGAGATACAAAATACATACCCCATAGCCACACCCACAATGAACCACTTCCTCTAGCCACACCCACCTGCCTCCAGTTACCACTCAATTAATCTCATCAGGGATTAATTCACTGATTGGGTTAAGGCTATAACCCAATCATTTCTCCTCTGAACCTTCTTGCATTGTCTCACACATGAGCTTTTTAGGGAGCACCGCATCTAAACCGTACGTAACACATGTGCAGTTATAAATTATTCTTAAAGTTGATTCTAAGAAGTAAAATAAAGAGATTAGCTAATATTTCAAAAGTTTGGCTGTGGCATGCCAGTCACTTTCTTTTTCTTCATACCAATAGACTAAATAGACTACTTCATGCATCTGGTACTCTAGTTACTAATTACCAATTAACATAAGAATGCAGGATGACTGCTACATGATGGGCTCACAGTGAGTTCCAATTCTGGAAGACATTGCTTCACCAAAGTACCTATTGGTGTTTTCCATGTAAAACCTGACAATTGCAGGAAGCATAGTCTGACGAGGGCAATCCCTTAGGCATAAAAGCCTGACTACACAAAGATGAATGTTCTAGACTATCCAAAGTACTTCAAGTAAAGAATATAGGATAAATGGTAAAAGAAAGAGATGAAAAGTCTCAGTTTGGGCCTTAAGAATAAGAGAGAATAAAATTATGGCATTTGTAGGCAAATGGATGGAATTGGAGAACACTATGCTAAGTGAGGTAAGCCAATCCCAAAAAACTAAATGCCGAATGTTCTCTCTGATTAGTGGATAAGAATACATAAGGGGGGGTGGGAACGGGAAACAAAGGAGAAATGCAGGAACTCTAAACGTGGTTGGGGGAGGGGGGAGGAAGGAAAGGGAAATGGGCATAGTAATGATGGTTATTTGAGATGATCTTTACTACCCCTGGCACATCTATGAAGACTCTAATGGGGTGACTTTATTTGGTTTGCAATCAGAGAAATGGAAAAACAGAGATCTGGTTATGTACTATGACTTGAAATGCATTTAAATAAAAAATAAAAAATAAAAAAATAATAAAAAAAAATAAAAAAATAAATAAATAAATGAATAAATAAAAGAATAATGACAGCAAATTGGACTTCACCATGTCTCATTAATGGCCCATTTTACATAGGGAATGTTTTTTAAAAAATTATGACACATACACTTCAAATGCAGAAATTCTAGGTAGCTATATTTTAATTAAAAAAAAAACATCTCCAGGATCCAGATTGCTGATCTTGAAGTTTGGATTTAGGCTTTGGTAAGGAAAGCCTAGGGGAGGAGAGGATCTGGATATGATATTCCTTAATTAAATGCTTATAAAAGGTCACCTCTAGAAGGTCAGGGATTATAAGGTCTATCTAGTGGACAGGAAGCGAGGTCTAGCTGTCTTGCATAAAGCTGGAGACAGAGAAAGCATTGCCCTGTCCCTGAGCCTGGGTATAACAAGAACATGGCTCTTCCTGCTACCCAGGTATGCTAGTAATTACTGGATTATTCTTTATAAATTTCATATTTTTGAATTTCTCAAGAAAACGGTGGGAGAGATCGCCTAAATTCTAGAAGTTAGCCTGAGAAGATGAAGAAGGAGACAGATTTAAGAAAACAATGAAGAAGAGAGACTCCTTATTTTTAAGAATTGGAGGAAAAATCTGTCACATGGATTTAAGTACAGATACATCTTCTGGTAGAATGACAAAAGGTTATCTGAAAGGGAGTGTATAAGAAGTTCCTGAAGTAATCAGGAGGATTTAAAAGTCATCAACCCCAAAAGAACGCTTTGCGTGAGAAGTCTATTTCTTTAAGAAGATTTCTCAGCCATGTTTTATTCGATACATGGAGAAAATGTTTGTATATAAGAGCATATTTGCAAAATAAGCCTCATGAGTAAAATTAACTTTTCCACTAAAAAGTCCATGTAGGAATGTAAGACATATTTTTCTAAGTTTATCCTTCCCAAAGGTATCTACTTGGATAGAAAATAAAGAGTCGGATCATGGTGAGTCACAAAGGCAGTGTTGTACAAATTGGTCTTGTGAAATATGCTTGCTCAAGTTGAATATTATGTTACATAAGGGGTTGTATTGCCTGTCAAGAAGCACTGTTGCATTTTGGTGGATGTACACACACAGAGAAGAAAGATAGCAGGTGGAAGGAAGCCATATACTTGTTCATTTCTGTTTCTTACTTCATGGATCATAGCAAAGAGGTTCCAATTACAATCATCAGTTCCTACGTAAATGAACTCTCCTTTTACTCCTACAAGAGCTGACTGAACTTTCTTTCTTGAACTTCATCTTACTTTAGGATAGACACCAAAAGTATATCTTGTATTTAAGATTTCTCTGCAAACCCTTCTACAGAGAATGAGAGGCTTTGCCCACAAACAGTTAAATATTTTTGTTCATTAATACAGAAGACATACACATTAACCTATATGCAATAAAGGGCAAGGCAAACGAGTTATAATGCTTATTTCTTTGCATTAGAGAATAACATTTTTTCAGTTACTAAAAACATATTTCCCCAACCTCTCTTTACCAAGATTGTGACTATCCAACATGTAGTATCAGTGTTATGGTTTGGATATGAAATGTTCCCCAAAAACTCATGTGTAAGAAAATACAAAAAGGTTCAGAGAAGAAATAATTGGGTTATGAGAGCTTTAACCCAATCAGTGAGTCAATCACCTGATGGGATTAATTGAGTGGTAACTGAAGGCAGGTAGGGTGTGGCTGGAGGAGGTGGGGCATTGGGGGTGTGGCTTTGGGGTATATATTTGTATCTGGTGAGTGGAGTTTCTCTCTGCTTGTTCATCATCATGTAATCTGCTTCCCTCTGTCACACTCTTCTGCCATGATGTTCTGCCTCACCTTGAGCCCCAAGGAATGAAGCCAGCTATCTATGGACTGAGACCTCTGAAACTGAGTCTCAAATAAACTTTTCCTCCTCTAAAATTGTTCCGGTCAGGTCTTTTAGTCACAGCAGTGGAAAACCTGACTAAAACAGTCAGTAAATCTGGTAGCTTACTGATCCGATTACAATTTTAAGCCTATCAATTATATTGTTATTTCCTTTATTCAGATGGCTTATTTATCATAGGAGAAAAATGTTAGCAGTTAATATAAAACAGTTCATTGGCAGGTTAAATATGTAGTTCTCTGGTGAAGTCCCCTCTCTTGTTGTTCTGGTGATCTATAAGAATTCATGATTTAGTTGGGGATTTGGGAAGTTTCTCCTAATTTAATATGAATAATAGATGCTGCTCAAGTCACACCCTTAGTTCCAACCTGTACACCTCAAGTCTTCCATAATACAAATTCATACCACTTTCTTTCCTCCCTACAAAGCAAGAGTTATTCCCTATTTGACTCTGCAACCACTCCCTACAACTCATCCTTATGAAGCCATTAGGTAATTAAGTAGGCTTCCCATCCAAGAGTTCACACCTTAATCTGTCCCCTGCCATACAGTACTTTGAGCTTAAGACATGGCACCCTAACACAAAGAAAGTATGAGAACAGATACATTGCAGAAGTAATTAGTCGTGAGTGCCTGCCTCATTTTTCTTTCCCTGGTGATACTCTCACAAAGGCTATGTAGAAAGGACCCAGCAGCTGCAAGATAAAGAATTTTAGTTCTAAAATGTTCAAAGATGAACAAATGTCACTTTATTCTCCTCTGGCACATTTCTAATCACAATTTTATTACTAAAATATGGATGCTAAATCAGATAAACTTATCTGGAACTGTAAAAATGGCATCTTCTGAACTACTAATCATTTTTTGAAGTTCCCAAGAGAAAACTATTGAATGATTTGCAGCCTTCATAACCACTATCTTTACAAATGGGGCAATTCTTTTCTACTCCAGGAAGATGATAGATTGACAGTGTTTATGATTGGGATTTCAATGTGGGGTACTACTCATGGGAGCAGAGAGGCTAAAGTGACAGTGAGTGCAGGTTTCTGACTTCCATGAAGCACTGAAAGCAGGTTTGTCAACTTGAGCTGACAGCAGTGATGTCTAGATTCAATCTCTGGCCACCTTCCTGGAGACCACATAGCTTGCTAATTGGGATAATTAGGGTAGTGCTAGGGCAGTGATGCCTACAATGGTTCAACCAAAAACTAGAAGTAAGGTACATGTCCTAAATTACTCCTATACTTCATCTTTGTAAATGGAACCCAATTATCAAATTAAGTCTCACCCACACAATTTCTGTGTTATAATTACATCCATTGTTCACTGTTTATTACTTTTTAAAAAAAAACAGAAATCTATTTCAATTCCTTTTAGATTTTTTAAACTTTTTTCTTATTAGTTTGTTACAGTTTTACATAATACTGGGATTTATTTTAATATATCATAAATGCATATAACATAGTTTGTTCATTCTTAATCCCTAGCACTACTTCTCATTCCCTTCCCCTCCTCCATTTCTCTGATCCTCTTCCTCTACTCTACTGGTCTTTCTAATATTAATTTATTTATCATTTTTAACTAATGTGTTATAGTTGTACATAAAAATGAAATTCACTACAATGTATTGATACATGCACATGGCGTGAGTTGATCAATTTCATTCCATAGTTGCTTCCCTTACCCTTTTCTCCTTAACCCTCAACCATTCTTCTTTTTATTATCATAAATTTAATACCCATTCCTCCTTTTTTTTTTTTTTTGGTACCACCAGGGATTGAACTCAACGTTACTGGACCACTGAGCCACATCCCCAATCCTATTTTGTGTTTCATTTAGAGACAGAGTCTCATTGAGTTGCTTAGTTGCTGAGGCTGGCTTTGAACCCCTGATTCTCCTGTCTCAACCTCCCAAAGTGCTGAGATGATAGGCATGTGCCACTGTGTCTCATTCCTCCTCCTCCTTTTTCCCCCTATTTATCTCTTGTTTCTGAAAATGAAATAAAGCATTTGGGCCTTGACTTTCCGAGTCTGGATTATTTCACTTGGCATGATATTCTCAAGTTCCATCCATTTACCAGCAGATGCCATAAATTAATTTTTCTTTATGGCTGAGTAAAATTCCATTGTGTATATATATTACATTTTCTTTATCCATTCATCTGTTGACAGACATGTAGGCTGGATCCATAACTTGGCTATTGTAAATTGTGCTGCAATAAACATTGGTATGTATTTATCACTATAGTATGTTGATTTTAAGTTCTTCTAGATAAATACAAAGGTCATATAGTAGGTTTATTCCTAGTTTTTTTGTGGAATCTCTATACTGTTTTCCAAACTGATTGTACTAATTTGCAATCCCACCAACAAATGTATAAGTGTACCATCAGCAATTATTATTATTTGTTTTCTGGAAGATTGCCATTCTAATTAGACTAAGATGAAATCTTAGTGTAGTTTTGATTTGCATTTCCCTGATTTATAGGTATGTTTGACATTTTTTTCATATATTTGTTGGCCATTTGTGTTTCTTTTTTTGAGAAATGTTTGTTTAGATCATTTGAAGATTTATTAATTAGTTTGCTTTATTGTTGTTTTTGTTTGTTTGTTTGTTTTTGATGTCCTTCATATATTTTGGATATTAATCTCCTGTCAGAAAAGCAACTAGGAAAGATTCTTTTTGCCATTCTAAAGGCTCTCTCTTCATGTTCTTGTTTCCTTTGCTATGCAGAAGCTTTTTAAAATTTGAAGCCATTCCACTTATTGATTTGTTTTATTTCTTGAGATTTTGAAGTCCAATTAAGGAATTTGGTGCCTGTGTCAATATGTTGAAGTATTGACCCTATGTTTGTTTCTAGCCATTGCAATATTTCTAGTCCACTTAGAATATGAAAAGATCTTCCATCTTTTTGGATAGGCAGAATTAATATTGTCAAAATTACCATACTACCAAAAGTGTTACACCAATTCCATGCAATCCCCATCAAAATACCAATTAATTCTTCACAGAACTAGAAAAAAATCAGTTCCAAAATTCATATGGAAAAATAAAAACTCAGAATGATCAAAGCAATACTGAACAACAAGAGCAAGGCTGGAGGTATCGCAATACCTGATCTCACACTATACTACAGAGTTGTAGTAACAAAAACAGCATGATATTGGCAAAAAAACAAACGTGAAGACCAATAGAATAGGATAGAAGACAAAGAGACAAATCCACATAAATTCAGTTATCTCATGCTTGACAAATTTGGCAAAAATGTATGTTGGAGAAAAGACAGGCTTTTAAAGAAATAGTGCTAGGGAAATTTGATACATGTATATAGAAGAGTTAATCTATTCTAATTCTTGAGGCCAGAAGTCCAAAATAAAGGTGGTGTCAGCAGAGCCATGCCTCTGAAAATCTTTTTATTTCTTTTAATATTTTTTAGTTATAGATGGATACAATGTGTTTATTTTATTTATTTATTTTTATGTGGTGCTGAGTATTGAACCCAGTGTTTCACATGTGCTAGGCAAGTTCTTTATCACTGAGCTACAACCCCAGCCCCTCTGAGATTCTTGGTACAATATTTCTTACCTTTTTCTAACTTCTGGTGTTGGCTGACAATCCCTGGCATTCTTTGACTTATAGCTGTGTAACTCCAATTTCTATCTCCATCACCATGTGTTCTTTCCCCCTATATCTTTGCATGACCATGTTATGAAAACACTAGTCATATTGGATTAAAGCTACCCCTTATTTCAGTATAATCTCATACTGACCAATTATATCTACAATAATCCTATTTCCAAAAAATACTCATTCTGAGGAACTGGGCATTAGGAATTCAACATACCTTTTGGGAAGACATAATTCAATCTATAATAGGAAAATATACAAATGTAAGGTCAATCGTCTTCCATAGCCTTCTCTTCCTTTTCCTTCTCTGGGCCTTCCATGTGATTTTGCTTCAAATGTCTTGCAGGTGCACTACCTACATTTGCAGAGCCCCATGCCTGACAGTTTTCATCCCTCAGAGCAGACATTATCCCTTTCCCCCAAGAAGAACAAACTCAAGTATAATTTTATTTCCTTTTCTTTGTGTTTTCTTTGTTTTTTTCTACTGAATGCTACATTGTGGGTATTCATTATCTTATTTAAAAAATTTTATTGTAGTAATATACTTGACAGACTTACCCTTTTAATGAAAATTTAAATGCACAATACAATATTGTTGATTATAGCTACAACATATTACTTCAGGATCTCTAGAATATATTCATCTTGCTTAACTGAACTTAATGCTCATAAATTAAAAATTCCATTATGCCCTCCTCCCAATCTCTAGCAACTACCATCTCATTCTCTGATCTTATGAAGTTGACTAATTTTGGTAACTCTTAGACATGGAAACATGCAGTATTTGTCTTTCTGTGACTAACTTAACTTAGAAAGAAAAACCACAAAAAGTATATTAGCACTTGGAGATTGAACAAAACAATTTTTACTGATGACGAGGTCAACAAAAGAACTAAGAGGGGAAATTTTAAATTTCTTAGAATCAAGTATGAGAAGAAATAAAACATATCAAATTCTCTGAGACACAGAAAAGGCAGTTGTAAAAGGAAGGCTTATAGTTAAGAGGGCCCACATTAAAAAAAAAAAAAAGTCAAAACAAAAATAAAAGATTATATCCCAAATAAATAACCTAATGAAGCAACTCAAAGTCTTAGTTAAACAAGAACAAATCATTCTCAAGGCCAATAGAAAGAAAGAAACAATAAAAATTAGAGCTAAATTACTGAAATACAGAGTAAAAGAGCAATGTCAAGAATCAGTGAAATAAAATTTGATTCTTGGTAAAAATAAATGAGATTGATAAACCCTTAGCCAAAGCAACCAAAAGAAAGAGAAGGCTTAAATTAATAAAATTAGAGATGAAGAAGGAGGTATTATATTTGATGAAACAGTTATCACCAAAAATTGAACCAAGAGGAAATAAAAAATGAAAACAGAAAAATAAAAAACAATGAGATTGAAGCAGTAATAAAAAGACTTCCAACAAAGAAAAGCTTAAAACCAGAAGGATTTCAAGCTGAATTTTACCTCAGTTTTAAAGAACAAATGCCCATACTCCTCAAATTACTTCATGAAATAGAAAGGAGGAGAACATTTCCAAACTCATTCTTTGATACCAGCATCATTCTGATACCAAAACAAGATCAAGACACTTCACAAAAACTCGGATAATATCCCTGATAAACATAAGTGTAATTTAAAAAAATAAAATATTAGCAAATCTAATTCAACAACACACTAAAAAAAGATTAAACAACATAATCAATTTTATTTCATTCCAGGGATGCAAGGACAGTTCAACATACACAAATAAATAAATATAATATACCATTTAAATAGCATCAAGGACAAAAATCAAATGATAATCTACATAAGTGCAGAAAAATTAGGAATATAACAAGGATATTTACTCTCACCACTTATATTTAATATAGTACTTGAAGTTTTAGCCAGAATGATTAGACAAGAAAAGGAAATAAAAGGGATAAAAATAAAAAAGGAAGTGCTCAATTTATCCTTGTTTGCAGATGATATAATCTTATACATAGAAAGCCCTAAAGACTCTATGAAATCCTTCTAGAACTGGTTCAGCAAAGTATCAGGATACAAAATCAGCATATGAACATCAGTAGTTTTTCTATACACCAGTAATGAAGCTGCTGAGAAAGAAATCAATAAAACAATTCTACTCACAATAGCTTAAAAAAAATCAAATACCTAGCAAAAAATCTAACCAAAGTGGTATAGACCTCTACAAAGAAAATTACAAAATGCTGAAAAGGAAATAGAAGCTGGGAAGACCTCCCATGTTCATGAATGGGCAATGCTAGTATTGTTAAAATGGCCGTGCCACCAAAACTGATCTACAAGTTCAATGAAATCCCCATCAAAATACCAGTGATATTCTCAGAACTAGAAAAAACAATTCTAGAATTCACGGAGAAGTACAAAAGACCTCTAATAATCAAAGCAATTCTAAGCACAAACAGAAAAGCAGGAGGTATCATAATGCCCAACTTCAATTTATATTACAAAGCCACAGTAACAAAATTAACTTGATATTGGCATAAAACTAGACACAAGATTCCACTCCTGGGTTTATACTCAAAGAACTTAAAATCAGCATAGTATAGTGACAGAGCCACTCAATGTTTATAGCAGCTCAACTTGCCATAGCTGAACTATGGAACCAACCTAGATGCCCTTCAACAGATGAATGGATAAAGAAAATGTGGTCTATATACACAATGGAATATTACTCAGCCTTAAAGAAGATGAAAATATGACATTTGCAGGTAAATGGATGTAGCTGGAGAATATAATGCTAAATGAAATAAGCCAATCCTGAAAAACCAAAGGCTGAATGTTCTCTCTGATATGGGGATGCTGATCTATAATGCGAGGAGGGCTAGAGAAGAATGGAGGAAATTTGGATTGGGCAGAGAGGACTGAGGGGAGGGGAGGGGCTTGAGAGTGAGAAGGATGGTGGAATGAGATAGACATTATTACCCTGTGTACATGGATGATTGCATGAACCCTGTGACTGCATCATGTACAAAGGAAGGAGAAGTTGTGCCCCATTGTGTACAATGTGTCAAATGCATTCTTCTGTCATGTATAACTAATTAGAACAAATTTAAAAAAATAGACACAAAGACCAATGGAACAGAGTAGAAAACACAGAGAAAATCCCACACAGTTATAATTATCAGATTTTCAAAAAGAGTCCAAGGCTTACATTGGAGAAATGACAGCCTCTTTAACAAATGGTACTAGGAAAACTGAATATCCATATGTTGAAGATTGAAGATAGATTCCTCTCTCTTGCCCAGCACAAAAGTCAACTCAGAATGGATCAAAGATCTTGAAATACGACTAGAAACTTTTCAACTGCTAGACAACAACATTGGGTCAATACTCCAATACATAAGTATAAGCCCTGACTTCCCCAATACAGTTCCTTTAGCTCTAAAAAAAAAAAAAACCCACTACCAAGAATCAATAAATAAGAAGGCATTAAACTAAAAATCCTCTGCACAGCAAAGAAAATAATTAACAGCATGAAGAAAAAACCTACATAATGGGAGCTACTCTTCTGACAAAAGATTAACATCTAGAATATATGAGTAACTCAAAAACTCAACATCAAAGAGGAAAAAAACCCAAATAACCCATTCAATAAATGGGCAAATAAACTAAACAGACAAGTCTCAAAAGAAGTTGAAAATTATATGAAAAACATGTTCAATATCTCTAGGCATTAGGGAAATGCATATCAAAACTGTGCTGAGATTCAGAATGGTGATCATCAAGACTACAAATAATATGAAATGAGAATGCAGGGGAAAAGGAACCTTTATACACTGTTGGTAGAATGTAAATTAGTTTGGCCACTACTGAAATTATTATGAAGCTTCATCAAAAAACTATAAATGGAAGTACCATCTGATCCAGTTACACCATTCCTTGGTATATATCCAAAGGAATTAAAGACAGCATACTTTAGAGATAGATGCTTTCCCATTTCACAATTCACAATAAACAAATTATGAAACAAGGCTAGATATCTGTCAGGTGATGAATGGATAAAGAAAATGTGATATATATACACAATGGAGTTTTATTTAGTCATAAAGAATAATGAAATTATATGATTTGTAGAAAAATAGATGGCACTTGAGAACATTATCTTAAGTGAAATAAGCCAGTCACAGAAAGACAAGTACTGTATGTTTTCTCTCATATGTGGAAGCTAGATAGACAAAAAGGGAGAAAAGGGGATTCTAATTCTCTATCCTCTCATTCTTTGGGTAGAGGAAGGGGATAATGGGAAGGGGAGAGCTGGGGGAGTTACTGGGGAGTGAAACTGATCAAATTATGTTATATGCGTATATGAATATGTCACAATGAAATCCACTATTATGTATAATTAATATGTACCAATTAAAATTGTTTTTATGGAAATAACATCACCTTCAATTAATGCTTGTCAATGTATTCTGGAAAAAGTTTTCATTACTTAATGTACTTTTTTCTTTTGCTACTGGGGATTGAATTCAGAGGTACTCTACCACTGAGCTACATCCCTAGCTCTTTTTATTTTTTATTTAGAGATAGGGTCTTGCCAAGTTGTCAAAGATGGCCTCAAATTTACAATATCCTCCTGCCTTAGCCTATGCTAACATTACAAGCACGCGTGCACCACTGTGCTCAGCCTACTTAATGTACTTTAAAACATCAATGCAGCTCTGAAAGCAGATATTATCAAAAAATTTTAAATCTTTTGAAAATATTCATGCACTGCTGGAGTTTATTTCTATCCAATATTCTACTTAGAATACAATATTTTCATCAATTTATAATTATCTTTTAAATACAGCTTTTGTTTTGGGAGTTTGTCAAAAAATCTTTCAAAAAAACCTAAATAAATTATATTCAGTTGTAAAAAAAGACTTATTTAATGTGCAGTTTCAAAAATTTTAAGCTTTCTTTTTTTCTATTGATTTTCAGTTTCAGTACATGTTAGTTAGTAAAGAAATTTTGTGTGATTTTAGCCTTCTTAAACATGATAGCTCTTCTTTTATGACATAATGTGATTTATACTGGAGAAAGTTCTGTTTGTTCTTTTTTTTAATTTTTAATTTTTTTATTTGTTCTAACTAGTTATACATGACAGCAGAATGCATTTCGATTCATTGTGCACAAATGGAGCACAACTTTTCATTTCTCTGGTTGTACATGATGTAAAGTTGCACCACATGTGCAGTCAAACTTATACCTAGGGTAATGATGTTCATCTCATTCCACCATCTTTCCTACCCCCAAATTCCTCCCCCTCCTTCCCTCTTCTTTTCCCAGAGTTCCCTCTATTTTCTTCATACTCTCCCATAGTGGCTGTGTCACTATAGTATGCTGATTTTAAGTCCTTTGGGTATAGACCAAGAAGTGGGATAGCTGGGTCAAATGGTGGCTCCATTCCAAGTTTTCTAAGGAATCTCCATACTGCTTTCCATGGTGGTTGCACCAATTTTCAGTGCCACCAGCAATGTATGAGTGTGCCTTTTCTCCACACCCTCACTAACATGCATTATTGCTTGTATTCTTGAAAATTGCCATTCTGACTGGAGTGAAATGAAATCTTAGAGTAGTTTTGATTTGCATTTCTCTAATTACTAGGGAAGTTGAACATTTTTTCATATATTTGTTGATTGATTTATATCTTCTTCTGAGAAATATCTGTTCAGTTCCTTAGCCTATTTATTGATTGAGTTATTTGGTTTTTTGGTGATAAGTTTTTTGAGTTCTTTATATATCCTGGATATTAGTGTTCTATCTGATGTGCATGTACTAAAGATGTTCTCCCATTCTGTGGGTACTCTCTTCACATTATTGATTGTTTCCTTTGCTGAGATGCAGCTTTTAAGTTTGAATCTATCCCACTTATTAATTCTTGATTTTATTTCTTGTGCTTTAGGAGTCTGGTTAAGGAAGTCAGGACCTAATCCAACATGATGAAGATTTGGACCTACTTTTTCTTCTATTAGGCTCAGGGTCTCTGGTCTAATCCTAGGTCCTTGATCCACTTTGAGTTGAGCTTTGTGCATAGTGAGAGATAGTGGTTTAAAAAATTACTTTTTTGTTCTACTGATGTTGAATGGAATGTTTTGTTTATGTCTGTTAGGTCCACTTGGTCTATAGTTTTCTATTTCTGTTTTCTTACTGATCTTCTATATGGATGGTCTATCCATTATTGAAATTGGGGTTTGGTATCTCCTATTATCATTTTCTTTCTATTTCTACTTCTGTTCTCTGCATGTTTGTTATATATAGCTAGGTTAATATTGGGTGCATGTGTATTTACAGGGTTATACCCCCTTGAGGAATTGGCAACTTTGTCATTATATGATGTCCTTATTTGTCACCTGTTACAGTTTTTGACTTAAAGTCTACTTGTCTGATATAAGGATAGCCACCTCTGGCCTATTCAGGTTTCCCTTTGCATGAAGTATCTTTTATCATTGCTTTATTTTCAATCTATGTGTGTCCTTGAAACTGAAATAAGTTTTCTGTAGACAGGATTGGGTCTTACTTTTTTGGTTTTGTTTGTTTGTTTGTTTGTTTTGATACTGGGGATTGAACTCAGGGGCACTCAATCACTGAGCCACTTCCCTAACCCTATTTTGTATTTTATTTAGAGATAGGGTCTCACTGAGTTGCTTAGTGCCTCACTTTTGCTAAGCCTGGCTTTGAACTTGTGATCTTCCTATCTCAGCCTCCCGAGCCACTGGAATTACAGGCATGTGCCACTGTGCCCTACTAGATCTTACTTTTTTAAAAATCTCATCAACTATTCTATTTCTTTTGATTCAAGAGTTCATACTATTGTCTTTAAGTAAGTAAGTATCAATAGGGAAAGATTTGCTATTGCCATTTTGTTATTTTCTGTTAATCTTTTGTCTTTCTTTGTCTATTTTGTTGCCTTCCTTTGGGCTTGTTGATTTTCTTTGTATTCATATGCTTTGACTCCACCCTCCTTTTTCTTTTCTGTGACTTGCATAGGTATTGTGTGTGTGTGCATGTGTGTGTGTGTGTGTTTGTATGTGTAATTACCTTGGGGCTTATATAAAATAGTTTATAGTTGTAACAGACTATTTTAAGTAATACTAACTTAAATCCAATCATATATTAAAACTTTACATTTTAATTTTCCCACACACACATTATGTAATTGCTATCACAATTTACATCCATTCATATTATTTATATTTTATCATATTTCTTAGTTACAGTTATGTTTAGCCTACAACTAAATTAGAATTAAAAGTAGCTTATCCACCACCAGTACATTAAGAGAGTATTCTGTATTTATTTATATATGTCTGTAACAATGAGTTCTTTACTTTCATATACCACCATATTACTGTTTAGTGTCCCTTCATTTCAACTTGAAGAATTCCCTTTAGCATTTCTTATAAGGCAGGTCTAGTAGTAATGAACTCCCACAAGTTTTGTTTCTCTGAAAGAGTCTTTATCTCTTTTTCATTTCAAGGGCACTTTTGCTGGGATGGTATTGGTTGACAGTGTTTTATCTTAGCACATTGACAACATCAAACAACTCCTTTCTAACTTGCGTGTTTCTGCTAAAAAATTCATTGATAATTTGGTGGGACATCTCTTACATGTAGCAGATTGATTTTCTCTTGCTGCTTTCAAAATTCTGTCTTTGACTTTTGACAATTTGATTAAAATTATTCTAAGCATGGATTCTTTCAGTTTATTTTACTTGGTGTACTTGGGACCTCTTGAATCTGGTTGTCCATTTCTTTCCCTATATTTGGGGATTTTTCACCCATCATTTCCTTTAATAAATTTTCTAGTTCTTTTAATTTCTCTTCTGGTTTCTGGGACTTTCATTGTGCATGTATTGGTCAGCTTGTTGGTGTCCCATATGTTCATTAAGGTTTTTTTGACCTTTTTATTCTTTTTTATTTTTGTTTCATATCAAACCACTTTCAAATAGTTGGCTTCTAGTTCACTTATCCTTCTTTCTGCTTGATCTAATCTGCTATTAAACCCCACCAGTGAATTTTTTTGGTTCAGTTATTGTGTTCTTCATCTCTGTGATTTATATTTGGCACTTTTTAATATTTTATCTCTTTGTTGAAATTCTCACTTTGTTCTTTTGACTTTCCTAAGCACTTTTGTGAAGTTATTTTAAATTCTGTTTTAACTAAATCATATAATTCTATTTCATAAGCATTTATTGTTTCATGGAGAATTTATATTGCTTCTTCATTTGGTACATCTTCATTTCCCTTGACACTCTGTATTGGTATATAGTGTGCATTAAAGAATAGGGCCCTTGTCCAGTCCTCACAGAATGTTTTCATAGACGGAAAGACTCAAACAAATCAGCCCAGCCAGTGACTGAATCCTCTACAAATTCTTCTCTTCCCAGGGAGAAGCAAGTAACTGTTGTTGTTGTATCCTTGCTTTGTGTAGAGTTGAAGTGGAGAAATGGCCTGTGCCAGACCCATCAGAGCTCCAGGACTCACAAGATAGTTGTCAGCTGTTTGGGCAGCCTCAGAAAAGTTGGGTTGTTGGACACATGGACAAAACCTCTCTTTCTCCTGGGAGAAAATGGGAGCTAGAGGGTTTCTTCCTAATTGTATGGTGCTATGCCAGGAGTAGTGATTCTGGTGAAAGGGTTCTTGAATCTCTTTACTAGCTTCTTTGATTCTGATTTCACATTAGCTCAGGATGCAAAAATCCTTCAATTAGTTTCTGGATTTCTCACGAAGGGAATTAGTCCATATTGCTGAATCATGGTGTTTGTGGAAACCTGTCAGGTCCCAGTGTTCATTCTTCCCACCACTGATTGCATAATGTGTTCCAAAGAGGAATGTAATAAAACAGAACTCAAACAGTAAAGGGACATTTTATTAGAACCACAGCTTTGCCGAGGTTGCTAATTATTTTTCAGGATTTTTTTGTTTTGTTTTAAGAATAGCCTTGCTACTAACAATATTCAGACCAGATGGGATATCAAGTTTTGCAAGAAGAAAACAGTAATCTTGAAAAAAAATTAATTTATAAATTTCACATCAAGTAAGTCAAAAACATGAGATGTATCCTATTGATGGAAATATGACTTATCAGAACATGAGGGTTCTTTCCAATACAGCCCCTCGTCTTAGCTTATCAATGCTATCCATCACTTATTTTAGATATGCCATGCTATGCCTTGGATAGTAAATTCTCTTTTATTCTCTCAATTCTACTAGTTTAAAACCAAAAAGAAAGCAAACAAACAAAAATATCTTCCTCGTCACTTCCTTCATAGGACATCACCATTTTCCTTCCCAATTAAAAGGATACTTAATCCAATATCCCTGTAAAACAGATACCAGTTCCTTACCTGAGAAAGTAGCTAGAGAGCTGGCCATGTGATATGAGTGACTGTTTTATGTTTTATGAAAAGATGGATACTATAATGTAGGGCTAATGAGAAACATAATAAATTAAGAACCACTTAAGACAGACTTGGAGCCACCCATAAAGTAAGGCAGGATCTGGCTTGAGACTGACTTCTTTGAGGTCTGTTTATAACCCAGACTTTACAGGCAGACATACCTGGGCTCAAGGGTCCTCTTTGTTGGACTGATTCATATAACTCTGGACAAGCATTTAACTTTTCTAAGTCCCATTTTCTTGTTCTGTCAGCTACTTTGTCTTTAATGGAGATGTCACTAAGTTATACCATTCATATGCATATGACCATGTCAGAACACTGTATGAAGGACCCAGAGAAATACTCAGGTGAAAGGCACTGAAAGAGAAAGATGTTATTGACTATGGGTTAGGGAAAAAAATTTAACATACAAACAGAAATTTTCCTTAGCATTATTTTAAAGTATGTGAAATAGTGATTAAAATGTTAAGTTGGTTACAATATTATACTTTTTTGGAAAGCCATTGTGTGATGGGGATATTTATCCCTGGTATAAAATACATTGCTTATGCAGAGGTACAAAATACATTGCTTTGGTCCCAGACAGTTTGACCAAGTCAGTCTTAAACTTCCCCTCATCTTTGACTAAACTTTACACAGGCATCTTCCTGGCCCCAAGCCTCTAACTTTCCTTTTTCTTACAGCATTTACTCTAGAAAACTTGTATTTGTACATTTTTTCCTCTCCTCCTTGAAATGTATGTAAATCTTCTCCCAGCCTCTTGCCAGTTTTACAACCCAAGAAATGTGTTTCTCAATGACCTGGGAATAATTTCCTCGATATGTAAACATGAAAGGAGACAACATCTGATTTCTTGGTTTCTGTGGAAAGGTAGGAATTTAATTTCTGTGGATGTTAAGTAGCAAACAAACATGGCTTAATCATACACACACACACACACACACACACACACACACGAATTATAAACTCAGGAATAACTAAATGTTCTGAACAAATTCCATGAATCAACCTCTCCTCCAGTGTCCTATGGCACTTTTCCACTACCTTATCCCAAGACTTAAAATACCTCTGACTTTTGTTTCACTGGAGCTGAGTATCGAAACTTGGTCTGTGCTCTCTCCTATTGCTGACAATGATGTTATGATAAAATCAACTTCTGTCTGTTCATCTTGATTAATGCAATATTTTTCTTTAACAAGCTCTATTCTTGTTTTGGAACCTCTGTTTTGGCCATGAATACCTCTGTCAACATCTAGTCTAGTGAAGTTCCCAAAACTTTCAAGAGGTAAAGAGTTACAAGATAATGAAATTTGCAATAGCAGAGAGATCCAGGGAAGTCCATCTATATTTGATCCTTTAATGTCTTCTATAGAGTGTCCATGCCCAAACATCATTCTCTTGTAAATCTACTTCTTGCTGACCTGTAAGGTATAAATTCATCAAGTAAAGTGTAGTTTCCTGCAAATGTCATAATTTCATTTTTCTTTATGGCTGAATAAAACTCTATTGTATATATATACCAGTTTCAAAGTTAGTAACCTCATATTTGTTCACACCTCCTTGTATGCATGGCTTTTAGCAATGTGACTTTGCCACCTTTCCCATCAAAGTGTATAATCTTTTTATTTAACTTTTGAAATGGAGTTAGGTCTGTGTCATACTTTGTTCAATGGGACATTAGCAACAAGTTTCAAAAGACTTCAGAAGTGTGTATTGTAACTTGCCCTTTCTTGCTTGCTCTTGGGGCCCCTGCTGTCACCAAATAATGAAGAACACTGAGAGATCACATCTTTCCCAGATGAGCTCCCAAACACGTGAATGAGAAGTAATAAGAATGATAAATATTTATTATTTTAAACAGCCTAGTTGAACTTTAACCTAGCAAAAGCTGATTGAATCAGGAAGTACATTTAACCAGAGAAATGATGAAAAATTAACTGGAGAAAGAGAACTGTACAAGATAACATTCCTTCCTCATGGTATCAAACCTAAAATGTTAGCTGGAATTTAAAATAAGGTTAAGGTAATTCAGAGCCTCATAAAAAAATCAGTCTCTCTATAGGACTAGAAGTATCTCAGCTTTGAACAGTTTTTTAAAATTCTTAAGACTTGAAAGTGTGCCCATTGATCTAGCAAGAGCAATTTGCTAATAATTAGGCTGGCAAAGGAGGCTTAGGGTTGTTACCAACAGGGTTGTAAGGGACCCTTTAGTTCACAGAAGCCACTGCCCTAACAAAAAAGAAAAGGTGGAGAAGCAGCAACAACAGCAAATGCTTCTGTTTGCTAAAAATCAAGTGAGACTGAGCTCTCACAAAAAAACAACTTCCATGCCCAAAGCTGCCCCATTATATACTCCTTGCCCTCTGCAAAGAAAGCAGTCCCAAGTTCTCCTGCAATTCTTTTACCCATTGTTCACACAGCAGTTTCTTTTCTTTTTGTCTTCCACGAACGTTAATATGTACTTGTCAGTTTCTCCCATTAGACTTGAAGGTCCTTGAGGTCAGGATCTGTGTTTAATTCACCTTTTTATCTTTCACAGCACAGTGGAAGGCACAGAAAAGGTGCTCAATTATTGTTTGTAACATAAATGAATGGAAAAGAGTAGTGCAAAAACTAATATGTAGTTGAATTAGACTGCAAGTTCTGAACAGGGAGCTTAACAAAAAATATCTTCTTTCTATGAAATAAAGTTTATATTACAGAAAACCATGGGATTCATGAAAACATATCATTTATTTCATGAGCATGCCTGAAACTCCACCATAAATCTATATATTTTCCTTGAGTGAATTCCAGATAGTATTCATTATTTACATTCTTTCCTTTTGTTTAGAAGGCCAAACAGCCTGAGCAGAGGACAGACCTTGTGGACTATCAGGACAAAATTCTCTTCCCCAGAGAACACATGTCAAACAAGTTGCCTCATGAGGTAACTTTCTTTGGAAATTCCAACTGATTTTACACAGCATTGTTTTGCCTTCAACTGCTTAGTATAGTAAGATTATTTTTACTGTGTCAGTTGCTCATATCCCCCCAAAAAAGAAAAAAAATGTCTTTCCTTATAAAATATTTATTGTTTTATATTTTAAAAGAAAGAACCAAATCAATTCTATTTTGAAAAGCACATTAAAAATGTAAGCACAAAGCACAGGGCACATTTCACAGAAGATTGGAACTGCTAACGTTTTTGTCTCCGCCCCCCTTTTCATCTACCAGAAGAAATCAAATGAAGCCGGTTTGCCTCTGGGGTTTTAAACATCATTACAATTCATCTTAATAATGAAGTTAAAATTAACTGAAAGAAGACAAAATGGGGAAAAAAACCCTCACATTGCTAACA
Source organism: Xerus rutilus (assembly GCA_028644305.1). NCBI lineage: Eukaryota > Metazoa > Chordata > Mammalia > Rodentia > Sciuridae > Xerus > Xerus rutilus. The sequence goes on along the minus strand of CM053405.1, from coordinate 80,199,291 downwards.
CGGGTTTTTTTTCTCCCCCATAGGAAAATAGATAAAAGTAATATCCTTTAGGCATAGTTTAGAAAAAAATCACAATAATCAAAATACAGGTGACCCATGATTGAAGTAGCACAGCAAACAGTCCTTTTGTTTATGGGAGCATAAACTAGTGCATAACACTCATGCTTTATTCAATATGTAAACATATGCTTGGAATACCCACATGCAAACACAATAACAAAGAGATCTTCAAAATTATACTTGAAATTATTACAAACAAAATGATCCACTTACCATGGAATCTGGTTTCTGATAGTACACGTAACTAACCACAGGAACTCAATTCTGCTTCACATAAGCTTCCAGATGGTTTTTGTGGAATCTCTGTGGTGAGGAATAAAAAGACTGGAGCAAAGGTCAGAGGCAAGGTCCATGGCATAGTCCCCTCAGAATATCTCTTTGCACACTCCCACTTTGGCTTTCATCCTTCCCCTCTGAGAGAAAGAAAAAGACAAAACAGAACAAGCAGCAGGTTTTTTTTAACCAATTAAGTCCTTTTCAGAAAACTAAAGCTGTCACTTTGGAGACGTAATGATGGTACCAATACCGAATAGAAGAGCCAAGTTGCACCAAGTTACACATAGATGATGCTGCTTTCCTGGGTGTGAGGCAAGGACAGCACTAACTTATTCACACATTCCTAAAGTGACATTCAGAATGCAATCGCCTGTCTTCAAAGAAGAAAATTATCTTGGTTTCGATGGAAAAAAATCCAAATTATAGGACTAAAACCATTGATTATGTTTTTATTGTTTATGATTTTGGAGGGTGAGAGAGATCTTTGTCTTAACTATACATTCCTAACATGGAGGGGTTCTCCTCTCACACTTTCCCTCCCTCCTAATCTACAACCTTTATCTCTAACTGATCACAGTTTTCACTCTTTAATGCTTGCATTCTTTAGATACTTAGCTTTTTAATTTAAACTATATGTGGAATGATGATAAGGTTTCAAAAATGCACATCTAGATATTGTCTATGTTCCAATATTTTACCATTGGTAATTGGCTATATGATTGATTTCAAGTATAGTTTGAAGAAAAACTCAAAAACTACATGCAACCTGCCTAACTGGGTAATACATGCATTTCCCACAAATCATGTATTCACATGAAAAACTAGCATTGACTTATGTGGAGAAAATGAACATGATTGGGAGTACTTAATATCTGATGAAAGACTAAAATTATGTCTCCCATTTCTATGGAAAAGATTTTAAAAACACAGCGAATAAATAATGCTGAATATGATATGTGATGGAAAGTTATGGAATCATAGGGTTGTAGTATATTTACACAACCATTTGTGTCAACCCCCAAGTGTGGAACAAACATAAAAGGCACTTTATATCACAGCATTGGCAAGTTTATGGAATAAAATATATTTATTATAATCACAAGTGTTGATTAGGCATATAGACTCTGAAATCACACTGCTTAGATCCAGATTCCAGATTTTTCTTGCTAGTTGTAGGAACTTTCACAAATTTATAATGTTTCTTGAAATCAGTTTTATTTGTAAAATAGAGAAAATCCCATCAGTTAAAATCCAATCAAAAAAGAATTAAATAATAAGTTGAAAAGGAAAATAATTAAAGAAAAATTCTGCTATAGTGGAAGATTGGAGTAAGGTGGAGTTGGCTAATAACAAAAGACATAAGAACTCTAAAGAACATAGGAATAGCAGATATAAGGCAGCCTTAACACTGAAATTGAATACGTGAGGGAAGAAGCAGCCCAGGCCTGGGATCCAGATCTCATTAGAGAGGACACATCCTTGGCTCATTGGGTAGCAGAGTTATGGTCTTTCTCTAGGGAGATCTGCTGAAAATCTACCTGCTGCAACTTACCAACCTGCCTTCAAGAGTTCCAAGGCAAGTGTCTCACTGAAGACCATTGTGAAGTCACACATGGGGGAGAACCAGGGAAAATTACTGGCCACTGGGTACTAGAGCAGTTGAACATGCTTCAGGAGCCTGCCTAGTGATCACACCAGAATCAGGAAGGAATGCCCTTCCTTCTGCAATGCTTTCTTAGTGTCCTGTAAGGACAAACCTATACCAGCTAGCAAAAGAAAAATATTTGAAGGGCCCAGATCCATTTTCACAGAATGGAGATGAAGGTTAAATTTGGTGCTGAATGAATCCATAAGAGGCACATAAATGACAATAGAGATGTTGACAGTATTTAAAACATGACAGTCCCTATAAAGTCCTTAGCTCAGATCCTATGGCATAGTAAAGTATGTATTTCATTTCTTAAACAAATATTTAAGGAGCACCTACTATATTCCAGGTACTGTGCTGAGTATCGAGGATTCATTGCTGAACAGAATTGGCAACTACCTCTTCAAGCTATGAAACTGTACCTTTAAAATGACTTAAGTAGCAGATCCAAAATGTTTAACTTTGTATGTATGTGTGTATACATATTGGTCTGATGCAATACCATAATTGTTTTTTATGAGTTTTTCTCTCATTTGTGTCTGCCTGACTTTTTAGATCTTGAGGATATATATACACAGGGAAGACATAAGGAACAGAGAGTGCATTTGCATATACTGACTGGAGTCATCACAGCTTGACGTTCCTATTGCCACTAAGCTCTGTCTGTGTGGAACACGGATGAAAAAAGTATGGCCAAGTAATTAATGGGTGAGAAGAACAGCAGGCCTGCCTTAAGATAAGATCATTAAAACTGTGCTCAGCTTTATAGATTCCCTATCATTCTTTAAATTTAATTTAATATTAATTTTGGTACCAGGGATTAAATCCAGGGGTGCTTAACCACTGAGCCACATCCTGAACCCTTTTAATGTTTTATTTTGAGACAGGGTCTCGCTAAGTTGCTTAAGTCCTCACTAAGTTACTAAAGCTGGCTTTGAACTTGGGATACCCCTGTCTGAGCCTCTCAAGCTGCTAGTATTACAGATGTACACCACTGCTCCTGGCTCATCCTTTTCTCTTAAGGTACTGATCATATTGCTTAAGAATTAGAGTCAAATTTAAGAAAGAAACTAATCACTGGCAGGGTTATATGATTAAGTTACCAAGATAATTCAATGCTCACCTATAGACCCTAACACCCACGGGTGCCTTTTGTTAGTGTCAGATGGCATGCAATAAGAAAACTGATCTAAAAGTCACAACTGGAAGATTTAGCTACACTTTAAAACAGGATTATTGTAGGCATTTGGCCAAGAAATTTTTGAGTTTCTGATATATAAGGCAAGTAGTGTATTAAATACTGAAAATTAAGTACTGTGCAAAACAGTGTCCTGCATTCTTGGTGGTAAGAAATGCAATCAATAAAGTAATCATGCTAAATGATCATAAGGAATACCACTCAAGGGAGCAAAAAAAACACAAACATAAACCAGAATGGGAGATCAAGGAAGGAGTCCTGGAAAAAGTCATACTTTGACAAGTGTGAGTGGTCATCGCTGAGGCAGAGATAAGAAGTAGGAAGACAGCGAAGGCAGACAGGGTTGGCATAGCACAGCATGAGTAGAGATCCTATGTCAGGAGCCCTCAGGACATGGACAAGGAACATGTTTGAGACTACAAAATGATAGGAAGAGAGTTCAATAACCAGAGCAGGGAAGTTAGCAAGGGCAATCCCACAAAGCATCATGGGTTGAGCTGATCATTATCGATCATTATCTAAATAGTTATGGGACAAAGAAAAGTTATTGGTAGACTTTTAAGTGTCTATGTGGAAGACAGGATTGGGAGAGACAGTAAGTTTTCCTTTTGTAAGATCACTCTGGATGCAGGATGGAAAATGGAATGGAAAATTCCCAGCGCACAGGCACAGATTCCAAGGGAAGAGAGCTTTACAGGAAGAAGTCACTAACCATGTCCACGCTGGGGACTCAAATAAAATGAAGACTAAGTAATGTCTATTGAACTTGAAGATGCTGACTTAAATGAGAGCCATTTTGGAGGTGAGTATGACAAAGTGAAGGAAGAATAAAGTAGGTCCCAATGTGAGTTCAAGTAAAGAAATGAAGAAACACCTTTCAAGAACTTTGGTCATTTTAGTTCAAGGAGGGAGAGACAGAAGTATTAGCAGAGGCAGCTTGAGTCCAGGAGTTCCAGGTCAGGCTGGGTACCATAATAATATCTTATCTCAAAAATGAATTAATTTTAAATTTCAATTTCAAAATAATAAAGAAACATGGACAATGTGAAAAACATGACCAGAAGTAAACAACTTCCTTTCCCAACACTACATCTATGAATAATAGGGATCTATATCATCAATTCTGTTTACTCCTATTTTTTTTAAATGTTTATTTTTTAGTTGTAGTTGACAGAATATCTTTATTTTATTTTTATGTGGTGCTGAGGATCGAACCCAGTGCCTTATGTGTGCTAGGCGAGCGCGCTACCACTGTGCCATAATCCCAGCCCCTGTTTACTCCTATTTTAATTATTGACCCATCCATTCTTTTTCTAAAAGCTAGTTCTTCAAAATATACACTAGGTCCCATTCCCTTTCACTCAAGAAATGCACTTCCTCTCTCTTCTTTATTTGTCACTCCCACGCTCTTTTAAAGACCATTTCTAATAACACACAAATAGGACATAATATTTCCTATTGTTAAAACCTCTCCCTTACACTTTTTATTACCTGTTCTTTTTATAGCAAGAGCTACTGACAGAGTTATGGATACTTACTGTCTCAATTTCCTTACCTGCATTGTTCTTTAATATTTTGATCCCTACAGTATACAAAATTGCTTTACTCATGGTCACAATGACTGCAACAATCACTTCTACCTTGATTTTTCTGATCCTCTCAATGTAATATTGTTTGATATAGTGGACACATTTTACTTCTTGAAATACTTACCTTTAAGAATATCATGCTCATATTTTTTCTTACCTATTTGCTGGATATCTGAGACCCCTCTTTAATTTTATGTCAAGTGTGCTACACCTTAGTCCTAAAATGTTTATTACTTATCAGCCTAATCCCATTCAATTCAATAACTTTAAATGTTTTCAATGTGTCAATGATCTCCACATGTGTATCACCAGAACTTCCTGCTCTGAGTTCCAGACTCCTTTCTGTAGCTATTAACCCTTTATTTAAATGTCTTGTTCTAAATTTAAAGAGAGAATTCTCAATTTCCCACAGGTATACCACAAACCTCTTCTCCCTGTGTTCCTCACTTCAGAAATTGCCACTATGTATCCTCTATTTGCTCAAATCAAATCTTTATCCTCTGTTATCATCCAATATGGCATTAACAGCAACTCCTCCTATCTTCAAAATACGTCATGAGTTAACTTCTCACCACTTTCACTTTTATCTCTTTAGTCCCAAGTGTCATCATTTTCTGCCTCTACTGCTTTTTTCACACAACTGGGCTCAGTTTCTACTTTTACCTTTCATATTCAATTGTCCCCATGAAGGCTACCATGAGCTTTTCAAAAATACCTCATGTTTCATATCAGAGAGGAACTCCTTGTTCAACAATTTATCTTTTCTTCTTGCTTACACAACTAGACAAAAAAAAATCTCGATTTTTCTTACCATTAGATGTGGTTGCACAACTCCACTTTAGCCAATGAAATATGAAAGAAGTGATATTTTACACTACCAAATCTAGCCTCCCAAGCTCTCCCATGTATGATTCCTGCAGCAAGATGGATAGCTTGATGCAGCAAGCATGTGTTTTGCCTCCAGAGGGAATAAGGCTGTCTCTGAATCACTCTCTAAAGGAAAGTTACCCACTGATCATGAATATATGTTCTGAGTTTTGCATAAATGGAAAATAATCTTGTGTTGCTTTTGATTCCACTATATATTTTTATTTGTTTGTGAGAATAGCTAGAATTACTCTAAATTAGTACATTCTCTAATGCAAAATAGTCCAATGGATCCTCATTACAATTGGAATACATTTAAACTTCTTTCCATGCCCACTGGGTCCCTAATGGCCTGAGCCTTGCACAGTTCCATGTCATTCATCTCATCCTCACTCAATCCCACACCAGCCTCATGCTATTTCTAAACCACACCAAGCTAATTGCCATCCTAGGATCTTTATGCTTGCTTTTCCCTTGCCTCAAATTCCCTACTACCAGATATAAATATCTGCTTCAATTTCAACTTTTCTGAGAACAAATGACCTTACCTAGGTTCAAAAATGGCATTTTCATATCTATTGCATTACATATCTTGCCTTCACACTCCTTAAAAATCCCTGTAACTATGTCAGTTATCTACTGTCTTACTACCTTACCATGTATAGTACTGTGTCACTTGTTACATATAGCATTAGTATGTGCATTCCAGAGCAACTTGTTTTTAAAAAGCTGAATACAACATCACAGGGGTATTTCCTCTATGCTTAAGTCATATGAAGCCATACTAGCATAATATCTCTATTAACTTTCTCATCTTATAAGTTTTGATGAAGCAAGTTATTGCATGGCAAAGAACTGTGGCAACCTATCATCTGACAATTGCTGGGAACTGAGAGCTTTAGTCTGACTGCCCTTAAGGAAATGAATCCTGCCACATGAGTTTGGAAATGCATCCTTTGGTAAAGCTTTGGGATGGTACCACAGCTCTGAATATCACATTGATGACAGCTTTGTAAGATGCTGAGCAGAAAGCTAAGATAAGCCATGCCTATGCTCCTGGCCACAGAACCCATGAGAGAGTACATGTAAGATACTTCAAGCTGTCAAGTTTATGATAATATGTTAACCAGAAAAAGATAACAAATATACCTTGGTAGACCAATTGATCTGGATAGAGCAAAGAGGAAACAAAAGAAAATCCATATTTCCTAGAAAAACTCCATTAGATAACAGAGAATTAGAGAAATATGCTGTTTGCTTATATGCATGATGCCCTCAAATAGAATCTGATATCTGTATATGATGTATTCCAGTTTTGCTTTTGGACTTTGGAGTGAATTAGAGTAAACTCTTCTTACAACCTTCACAGTCTTCTTGAATGCACAGCATGGTACCATCAGAACGTAAATAGTGCTGTTTTCCCTTCACCTAAATAGGTTAACATCCAGGAGCACAAACACTAAGGCTTTCCTTTTCAGACACCTGGCATTTCTTATATATCTGGAGGTACCTCTTCTATTTTTCCTTAAAATAATATAAATAAATATTTGAAAGTCTAATTATTTTGTTCTTGTTGTTTATATGCTTTCTTGGTTAATGAAGAAATTGAAATTTTAAATGAAGACACATGGAAAACTTAGATTTTGTTTCACATATATTGATGGGACTTGGTCTGTTTATGCACTGCTTTAGTCAGCTTTTTCACTGCCATGACCAAAATACATGACAAGAGCAATTTCAAGAAGGAAAAGTATATTTGGGGACACATGGTTTCAGAAGTCTCAGTCCATAGACAGCCAGTTCCATTCCTTGGGGTACAAGGTCAAGCAGAACATCATGGCAGAAGAGTGTGGTAGAGAAAGGTGGCTCAGAACATGGCCACCAGAAAACAGAGAGAAAGAGAGAGCTTTGCTCAGCAAGTACAAAATATAAACCCCAATGACTCACCCCCTCCAGCTCTGCCCCACCTGCCTAGTTACCACCCAGTTAATCCTTATCAGTGGATTAATACACTGATTAGGTTAAGACTCTCATAACCCAATCATTTCCCCCTCTAACCATTCAGGAATTGTCTCACACGTGAGCTTGTGGGGGATACCTCATATCTAAACCATACATGCACTTACAAAATATTTTGTTCCATCTAATAAAGTTTGGGAGCTTAATCAAATCTCTTGGTGCAAAATGGTGAAGTCCTTCTATGTTATAGTATTCCACAGATGAAAATAAATCTTTTCTCTATAAACAAAGAATAATATAAAAATAAAATAACATGAAAAGGCACTAACAAATTTCACTTGGGAATAAATGTGTGAGATCAGGTGACAAGAGGGAAGCTTGCCTGATTGTCACTCTTTCATTTAGCTAACTTCCCAGAACTGAAGAAGGTAGATAGCTCTTAAATGCCTGAATCTGGAACAATGTATTGAGATTGCAGAAGTTATCACTGACGGCTTGAGATTAGCATCAAATTTGGAGATTTTCTTTTCGTTCAAGGGGATTAGGCTAGAGAAATTGGTAACTTTGGCCAAATGGCCCAATAGTTTAGGTTGTAAAGTACAATTAATTTCTGATAACTTAGATAGAGATTACCAAAATAGCTATGTCCTCATCAAACTTGGAGGTTCTCATTTCTTGCAATCAAATGCACACAGGAGATTTTAAATCATTTTCATTATGCTATTATCAAAAAGAATAAACTCTAACATCTGTGTCTTCAAATGAACCACCAGACAGCTACTTAGACTTAGAAAACATAATACCTCACCACAGTGCAGGGTAACACCATGATTAGGTGCCTACAGGGCAAAGAGTACTAGAACAATAAAAAAAAGTAAATTACTTTTTATTTTTCATTTATATAAAGGTTTTTACTCTTTATATGATTGATTGCTCATGCAATCCCCCAAATCAACTAAACAGGTGACTGTTTCTTTGGGCTGAGCTACATAATTCATGCATACACAATGGACTTGCCAATATATTTGATGAAAAAATTAAACTTTCTTTTCAAATAAGAACAGACCATGATCATCAACCCCTGGAATTGAAAGAAAGGAAAAGTTAAGAATTAAGGTCTATTTGAATGCATTTTATCTGCAGGGTGACAAGCAAGGACAGAAAGAATATTTCATCTAATAAAAGATTAATGTGAGAGCTCTTGTGAGTGATAACCATATTGCTTCCTCTCTGAGCTAATTATACCTTTGAATCACATTCAGAAAGGAAGACACAAAGTTACCTTCAGCAAATACTTATTTTAATTGCTTAATAGTGAACACTTCCCTTTGAGCTAATTAGGTTATTTTTCTAGGAGGTACAAAAATCCCTCTTTCCTCAGTAGAATGTTGAAGATGAACAATGTTATTCCTTTAGAAGAAAGATTTGGAAAAGCGTAATTATCAACATCAGATTGTTTTTATCAAAAGAAAATCCAGCCAGGTGCAGCGGTAAACTCCTGTACTCCCAACTATTCAGCAAGCCAAGGCAGGATTGTTAAATTTGAGGCCATAAAAAAGACAGTTTAGAATTGAATTTTTTTTTCATTTTTTATTGGTGCATTATAGTTGTACATATTGATGGAATTTGTTGCATATTTGTATATATACACAATATAATTTGGCCAATATCACTCCCCAGCATTTCCCTCCTTAGAATTAAATTTATTTTGACAGTTAAATTGTTCTATGGAGCTTTTGTAGGAGCCATGTTCAGGAATTAACCCACAGCTATGATCCATGTCTTCACATAGCAAGAAAGATCTAGAAACTTGCTTCTCCATATTCACAGAGAACTGAGAACCAGGGCTGAAACTCTTAATATCCAATCTCAATTGCCCTTCCAAAACCATAGTGTGGATATCACCTCTAAAAGGGACTGGTACCTTCTCACTACTTATCCAGGTAGAAATCGTGAAGTGGATTGCCTAGCAGCATGGAGTACTTTATTACTAATATTGTGTAGAATTGATGACACATAATTATAACAAACTATAACCTGTCTTAGTGGGTGGTATGGTTTAGATACGAAGTATCCGCGAAAAGCTCATGTGTGAGACAATGCAAGAATTTCCCCAGGTGAAACGATTAGCTTATGAAAGGTATAACCTAATCAGTGGATTTAGTGGATCCACTGATATGCATTAACTAGGCAGTAACTATAGGCAGATGGGGTGTGACTGAAGGAGATAGGTCACTGGGGGCGTGAATTTGGGGTTTATATTTTGTCTCTGATGAGCGGATCTTTCTGCTTTCTGGTTGCCATGTCCTGAGCAGCTTTCTTCTACCATATCCTTTCACCATGATGATCTGTTTATCCTCTGGCCCAGAGCTGTGATATTGGCTATCTATGGACTGAGATCTATAAAACTGAATCCAAATAAACTTTTCCTCTTCTAATTGTTTTTGTCAGGTTTTTTGGTCACAGTGATAAAAAAGCTGGCTAAAACAGTAGTTATTATTGTTTTAAATTCTCTACAGATGATATATCCTCCCCTCCCCATAGCCTACAGCTGGATGAACCGCTCTACCACCACACTCTTGATATATCATTTGGCATAGCAGCTTGACACCTATTATCGTATTTAATCCTCTCAATTGAGAAAAGTGAGAATCACTGGTTAAATAATCTGCTTACAGTTATTCAACTGTTTAGATTTACTCAACTTATCCAACTAGAAACTGGAAGGGCCAGAATTAAAACCAATCAAAACCAAGAATTCCCTAATGCCAAAGCCGGTATAATAACCACCAGTAATGCTACTCAAATCAGGAAACTAGTCTCTTCCTTATCGTCTCTTTTTTTAATTTCATAAATATCGCACTTTCAGTATCAGAGGTTTAGGCCAATAAAATGGCTAACAGAAATGACATTTGCACCCTAAATTTTCTTGCAATGAAGGAAGTTGTCCTTGTTATATATAAATCTCAATATAGCAAAGACCTATATGCATGAATTGGCCTCTGCTCTGCCAGGAGCAGAGCAGAGAGATGAGAGTATATATGATTACTGCAGGCATCATGAGCTCTGCTACTCTGCAGGAAGGACAAATTTTCCTTAATTTGAAGAAAGCACAGACCCCTCATCACCTAAATATCTCAGACTCACTGTACTCTCTCTCCCTTCAAGTCAACAAAACTTAGTAAGGAGTAAAATATAAGATGAAAGTATAGAAAATATTTTCTATTTCTCTTATTATCTATTGATTTCAAAATTAAACTCCTTAAAGCATTTTAAGTATAAATGTATACTAGTATAGGAATGATATTAAAAACTATAGATTTTGAGAAATGTATTTATGAAGACATATTCATTGTTTCATAAGGCTAGAAATTAACCACAACAGTGCCAAGTGAGTAATTGCTTCAAAAAAACAATAGATGTCCTCAAATGTTCTGAAGAGGGTATATAGAACAAAGATTTAGACAGAGGTAAAAGAAAACTTGCTTCTTTCCCAGGGAATGGGGTTAATGTGCTGTGGACTCCTGGATGTGGAAGTAACTGGTTCATTTATGGTGATGATTGCCTAACTGCCCCAGTCACACAGAGACAAGCAGGGAAAAGATAGGAAATTAACTCTCTGAGATGCCTAGGACAAGCTTGGACTGTAAATGTTACTCCAACGAAGTTTCCTAACAATTTATGTGATGGTCTCTGCTCTATTCTGAGAAATTAATAAATGCTAAGTCAATGCTTAAGATAAAGGTATAGGAACAACAGAGGCCTCTCTTCTGAGACCAAAATTATAGGAGCAGAGACACATGGAGAGAATGGTTTTGCCTAATGGAATTGTGATTTTTAAGGGTGCTTGCAGGTAAAATGATGAGAAGGTTGGATCAGAATAAGATGAGGGTCCCACTCTTGACCAAAGTAGACTGGATGCTTTCAGAAATATCTGGGGTATGTAAGATATAAAATGTAAGCTATAAAATGACTCACCTTCATAGTAATTCATAATTTATAAAAAAATAATGAACGTGGATATTCATCTTTTACCATCCCATATACAAAAAATAACTCAAAATGGATTATAGGCCCACATATAAAAGCTAAAACTACAAAACTTCTAGAGAGCAAATATAGGAGAAAAAAAATCTCTTGACCTCCAGTTAAACAAAATTTCTTAGCATGAATCATTAAAAAATGGATAAATTGAACATCATCAAAATTCTGCTCTTCCAAATGATGCTGTTAAGAAAATGAAAATAGAAATCATATTCTGGGAGAAAATATTTATGACATACATAACTAATAGACATACATAGAATATATTTTTAAAAAACAATGTTAGCCTCACAAAAAGAGAACAAACAATCCAGTTGAAAAAGATTTGAACAGAATCTTCACAAAAGAATTGAAAACAAGACCATGCAAAGACAATCAGTACCATTAAGCATTTGGGAAATGCAAACTAAAGCCACAGTGAGATTCTACCGAAAATGTTAAAACTGAAATGACTGACAATACCAAGTGGGAACAAATATTTGAAGCAGGTGAAAAATTTTATAAATGGCTGATGGGAATACAGAATGGCAGGGCCAGTTTGGAAAAAGTTTGCCAGTTCCTTTAATGATTATGGATACACTTACCAAATGATTCAGCAATTCTATTCATAAGGATTTACCATAAGTAAATAGAAACTTGTATCCATACAAAAATCTGTACGTAAATTATATAGATTTGTTTCAGCCAAAAACTGAAAGCAATTCACATATTCTTCATATGATAAATACATAATTAAAGTCCATAAGATAGAATACTACATTGTAAAATAATAAAATGAATTACTAATACATTATTGAGTCTCAAAGGCATTATTCTAAGTGAAGGAAACAGGATACAAAAGGCATGCTATACTATTTCATTTATAGAGCATTTGAGGAAAGGTAAAACTGAAGAAAATAAAACAGCTTAGCAGTCATCAAGAACTAGGAGCAGAAAGAGATTCACTCCAAAGAACCTCAAAGGTATTTTTGGAGTAACAGATACGTTTTATATCTTGCTGTTATACAACTGCTTCCATTAGTCAAAAATCAGTATCAAGCTAAATACTTAAAAGGGATATTTTTATTATACATAGATTATATATCAATGAACAATACTTCTAAAAATGCAAAACAAAAAGAAAAAGTTTCCATCTCTGCGATTTAAAACCTTGCAAACACATTATTTACCCTCTCTGAGCCTCATTTGTAAAACTGACTACATTTGTATCATAGAATTCTTTGCATGCTGTAACATGTTCATTCTTACGTCTGCGTGGTGACTCATTATGTATATATAACACTTCTTAAATATATCCATTGTATTTGAGTTATTTCCATTTCTTTGGCTTTTTTCAAATAGTGTTATTATAAACATTATCATGAATGTCTTTGACATACATGTATTTAGCAATATATGTATTGTGTCTTCCCAACAGGTAGATTTCATTCTTGAGCTCTCATTTGTATATGAGTGGTAAGATCACTTAATATATTACATGGCAAATTAGGCCAAGGTGCTGGCAATTGGAATTTCCTCTGTGAATTTATAATTCTGTGTCATTATAACCATTTTGAGGTTTAGGATGCAGTTTTTTTTTGTTTTCTCCTAGATTTCCATAGTGTTTCTCAAATCGAGTTCCATTTTCTGTTCCTCAGCCCCCACTATCTTCCGATCTGGTAACTGGCTTTAATGCATGAGTTTCTAATCTTGGGTTCCCACTAAGACATTCGCCACATCTTAGAGACCATCCCATCCCGTATTCGTATTCTCATTTGCCTACACTATGGCACAAAAAAGATTTACCTTCCAAAATTGGGGACCTACGCAGCCACTTTGAAAAGACGTCTCTCATATTTACAAAAAAGGGAACATGAATGAAATCTATGATCCAAATACCCACTCCTATAAATGTGCACGTATATTCACCAAAATACATGCACAAAAACGTTGACATCAACACTATTTGTCACAGCCCCAAACTACAAACAACCTTAATATAAAAGCTATATAAAAAGTGTTGTGTACACATAATGGATTACTGCTCAGCAATAAGAATGAATAAACTACATCTTGCAATAAATTGGCTGAGTCTCACAAATATGAAAAACAAGAAAGGAAGACAAAACAGTATGCATTGTATGATTTCATTTCTATAACATATAACTACAGGCAAAAATACTATATGGTGTTAGAAGTTACAGTAGTTGTGCCCCTAGTGGGAGGATGGATAATGACTACAAGGGGCATCTAAAGGTCTTTCTGAAGCACTGCTATTACTATTTTTTTGATATAGGTATTTTTTCAGTTTGAGAAAATTAATGAAACTATAAATTTATGAGTTATGTACTTTTCTGAATGTTATCATGATATTATTATACTTCAATTCTAAATGTATATGCAAAAATAATTGAGTCTTTAAAAAACTGAAACTGACTAAATCTTGCCAGCACCCTTCTTGTCCATTCCAGACCTTGAATTTACAACTACTGAGCTTCAGAAAACTGAATTCAACAGCTAGAATCAGGATGCCTTTCAAGTGCCTTTATTATTAATACAGAATATCAAATTCCTTGGAGACCATATGTTGCTTTCCCAGCCAAATGCCTAATGTCAGTTCAACCTACTTATATCTTTCTTCTTTTCATTCATTCATTCATTCATTCATTCATTCATTCATTCATTTTGATATTAAATTATTATTTCATTACCTTATTTCATTATACAGTTGGACACTATGCTCAACAATGGTGATGGCATTAATGTATGCACTTATGGTCCGGTCAAACTTCCTCTGCCTTACCTCATTCCTTGAGCCACATTGTGTGAGATCATGCTCCTTCCCCAGACTGATCTATCTGACTTGAAATAAACCACCCTATAAAGTCAGTCATTTCCCTCTACTACAGATCAAGACAGAGAGCCACAGAGATGCAAATGGAATATGACTACCATGGTAAACAATATTTGATCAAATCCATTTTTAAAAGCCAACAAAATGTTTTAAATGAATCTGTTATATAATTCTGGTGTATGTAAATAAAACTTCACTGAAAAGAACCAAAACCTGAATAGGCTTCTATTATATACCTAAAGTCTACTTTTCCTTGATGGGTCACCATCACATCCTAAATGTTCAGCAGTTTTTAAATGCTCTCTATTCTGCTATGACTAGGGAGGCCCATTTAAGAATAACGTGGACACTAGGAGCAATGATGTTTGTTTTGTTTTGTTAATAAATTTATTTGTGCATATTTGAGACTCACAAAATTATATTATTGTATACCTATAGATAATAAAATGGTTACTATTGTGAAATAAGTATTATTTTGCATGGCTCCTTTTATGTGACAAGAACTGCTAAAATCTGCTTATTTCACAAAAATCCCTAATACAATACAATTTCATGAACTATAGTCATGTTGCACATTAGATCTCTAGATTCATCCTACATATCTGCTACTTTGCATACTTTCACCCATGTCCTCTCCATTCTGCCCTCATTCCAATTAACCACAATTTTATTCTCTATCTCTGTATATTTGACTGTTTAGGGTTTGTTGTTTTTTATTTGCTTGCTCATTTGTTTTTAGATTCCTTATATGAGTTTAATTGCATCATATTTTTCTTTTTGTACCTGACTTATTTTGCCTAGTAAAATGTCTGCCAGGTTCATTCATGCTGTGGAAAATGATATAATCTCCTTTTTAAGGCCAAATAATATTCCATTACATACACAGTAGCAATCTGTAATATAATAACATAGTAAAAAAATTGTATATACAGAGAGACACAAGTGGACAAAAAATGTGGTGCGAATCACTGTCAAGGAACATGATGTTATTTCTATGTTATTTCTATATCTTGGCTTTTGTGAATAATAAAAACACCATAGTATGAGAGTGTGGATATCTTTATATATAGGTCATTTTCATCTCCCTTGGGTATAGACCCAGAGAAGGGATTTCTGGATCATGTGGTAGTTCTGCTTTGAATTGCTTTAGGATATCCCACACTCCTTTCCATAAAGGCTGCACCAATCTGCATTCCCATCGACAGTGTCCTCAGGTTTCTAATGTCCACACCCTCACCAGAGTTTGTTATCTTTCGTAACAGCCATCAGACCCATGTTTATAAGAGCTGAAGAAAGGAGCGCACAACATTTCCTTGTGAATTTATCAGCATCATTAATGAACAGAATGCTCATTGAGTTTAATCATGTCAAGTAATAAAATAGCCCATTCACAATTATTTTGATTGTTAACAGTTTTTCAAAATAACACACATAGCTGTATTAACAGCAGCCTTTTGAATAAAACTCACGAAATGATACGTTATATGTTGCCGGAGTCAACCCCATTCTCAGCAAACCTGACAGTTGAAGACTGTAAAGACATTTTAAATTTCAATTTATTAGCATATAGATTTGGATACTATTTGATATATCAGCACTCCAAAGGGAATTTTCAATATTCTTTTGAACCTATCACCTTTGATTTTAGTTTCAGTGATGATTTTCACTTACATGATAAATAACATTAGCACAAAATAGTAACCAGACCCTTAAGACTTTAGATTGTCTACCTTCGGTTTGAAAAAGGTTTGACATTACCAGGTACACACAATTTAAGATGCACTCCTGTCCTCTGCCCCAAATAAGGTATATTTTCAGACTTGTAGCCACAGATGACAAACACAGACTTCACTCTAATCTGATCTTTATGCTAAATTCCCTTTCTTTAATTAGCTTTAGGGATTTTAGGGGAACTTAGAAAGAGCACACTTCCTTGTTTTCTTTCCCTTCTTCCATCTCTTCTTTCCACAAACATTTTTGAGAACTTCCTAATCTCAGATATACACAGATAACTCAAAGACAAATAAGACACTCTCTTATAAAATTTCCTCTAAGATACCAATTTCCTCTAAGATACCACTTAAGCTCCTTAGCATCCTGAAACATGACCCTGATTTTAGATTCTGATGAATAACTTAAACTTCTAAAAATACATCTTTGCCACAGATCTTTGCCTATTCGTAGAGATCACATCTAAAGCAGAGGGCAAGGATTTCTCTATTATGTTTGTTGCATCCAGCCTCTCCTTGACCACCCTCTTCTCTCTCACTCCACCAATGGACTTTCTTTTAATTTTATTAAATTTATTTATTCTACTTAGGTATACATGATAGCAGAATGCATTTTGATTCATTGTACACAGATGGAGCACAACTTTTCATTTTTCTCTGGTTGTACGTGATGTAGAATCACATCATACATGCAGTCATACATGAAGGTAGGGCTATGATGTCCATCTCATTTCACTATCTTTACTGTCCTCATGCCTCCTCCCCCTTTCCCTCTCCTTTGACCAAAGTTCCTCCATTTTCCCCATGTCTTTTCCCCCATTATGGATCAGCATCCACTTATCAGAGAGAACATTTGGCATTTGTTTTTTTGGGATTGGCTTACTTCATTTAGCATGATGTTCTCCAACTCCATCCATTTACCTGCAATGACATAATTTTATTCTCTTTTATTGCTGAGTAATATTCCACTGTGTATATATACCACAGTTTCTTTATCCATTCATCTATCAAAGGGTATCTAGGTTGTTTCCACATTTTAGCTGTTGTGAATTGACTGCTATAAACACTGAAGTAGCATGCTGTTTTTAAGTCCTTTGGGTATATATAGACCTAGGAATGAGACTTTCATGGCAGGTTGGCAAGGTGATTTCACTAGGAATCCCAGACTACTGGAAAAAGTCATGCATCCCTCCCAGGATCCCCAGGGGAGTTTTTGTGCTGAGATTAGAGAGACTGGGGATTAGATGCAAGGCACAGAAGGCCAGCATTGACCCAGGATGAACCTGAGTTCTACTTTAGTGCCTCTGTATGTAGCCCCAAAATATTTCTGGGTATTTGTCATTTTAAAGATACAGTGTTGAGTGAAACAGTCTCTAATTTCATAGTAACTATAAAATCATGAATAAATATAACTATCCCAACTGATTTTTTCCCCAATCAATTTTCAACATGATTTAATTTCAGGGTCGACACTAAGGGTCATTTTAAATGCAGAAAAAGTCCCTGAACAGAATTTATTGCTTCTCGGTCTACTAATGGGCTTGCTACTCCTGGATCAGAATTTCAATTGTGCTAACATTAAGGGCTACATTTTTTTCTGGTTGGATAGCTGACAATTAGTACTAATGATATAAGAGTTGTGGCATGTCCTTAAATTTTCCAGTAGATTGATACCTACCTTAAGAAAAACGCAATGGTGCTATTTCTTTTCTTGACATATTCCAGTTAAGCTTAGAGTTTATTAACTTATTTAATAATATACAGGAAATGAGGTATCTCTCAGCAGAAACTCAGTTTAAAAAATAAAATTATATCTGTTTTTATTATTTGGCATTTCAGGTAAAACTAATGGTTTGAACTCAATTGTCTGGATAATTTCTCAAAGATCTATTTATTACGTAGGAGGTGTGTGTGTGGGATCATTCCATGAAAGCAAAAGAAAGAAGCAAACAACTACTATTTATTATTCGATGAAAAGTGGTACTTTAAAAGTCTCCCTAAAGCAAATTGACTTTAAATAGACCAAAATGTTCATAATAATGAAAGAAAGTTAAATTAAGGTTTTATCTTTTAAAAAGAAACTAAACATTTTAAGATTTAGGTTATTTAATCTTACTATTAGTAAAATATAGATTATAATTGCAACGGGAAGGTAAACTGTAGCCCCATGGGCTAAATCTGGTCTGCAGCCTATTTTTTTGCATGACTCACAAGCTAAGGATGTTCTTTTACATTTTTAAAGGGTAGTTAAGAAAAAAATAAAAGAAATATGTGGCAGAGATTTTATATGTTCCACAAACCTGAAAATGTTAACTATCTGCCCTTTTACAGAGAATTTTACTGATCTCTGCTGTAGAATAAAGAAAGAATGACTTATTGATTGTATGTGTAACATCTTTTCCCCCATGGGACATCAAGTGTACCAAACACAGTCTTCATCCTTGGTTCATGATGTTGTTGCTCCATACAGTAAAATAGGTTTTATTAATTGTATTTTAACTGAGTTCAGAGTGAACACCCCAAATATAGACTATGAGCTAGTTAACAGACTCTCCTGTGATACTCAACGCTTCATTGGCGTCCTCTGTGTGATGCCATCATATGCTGAATCCCACACTCCTCATCCCCTTTTATAACTTTTGAATAATTTATTGTTTTTCTGTCTTCCTCTTTTTATACTGTTTTTTGTATTTAAAGAATACTTTGGAGTGCTTTATTTAGAGTACTTTTTTCACTTTATATTATATTGCTAACACTTATATAGATTATCATGTGTTATCGAAGTTCATTTTTGTTTTTGTTTTGTTTTAGTCTGTTGCCCAGGGTGGCTTTGAGCTCTGGGGTTCAAGTGATCCTCCTACCTCAGCCTCTGGAGAGGTGGGACTAAGAGCATACAACACTGCACAAGTTCATTTTTTAAAATCGCTGTATAACCATTCTACCTTGTAAATACAAAATCAATTATCTACTCTTCCATTTACAGACACTTTTCCAGATTTTGCAATTGTTGAGAGATTGCCAAGGACATTCTTAGATGTGCTTTTGGACATGTAAACTATTTATATATTTATATTTGTCATATACTTAAGAATGTCCTTGCTTCTAGTTTCATAGTTGATAGAAATTTTTGTTTTAGAATATAATTCAAACAATTTTCCAAAGTGACATTCCTAGCAGTAGAAAAGAGATCCTTGGATCCACATGTCTTCAATATTTGGAATTGTCCAGTTTTCATTGGAAATCAGATATCTGCGTGGTTTAAATTTTAATTTTTGATCAGAAATAATATTGAATGCCTATTCCTATGTCCATGGAGCACTTTCTTTAAAATGATTTATGACATCTGCTCATATTTTAGTTGGTACATGTTTCCCTTACTGATTTATAGAAGTTCTCTATTTATTACTGATAAGAATCTCTTACTGGTTGTATGAATTTTAGATATTGAAAACTTGTCCTTTCTACTTTCTTTCTAAGGTTACTTTTTGTGAAAATTATTTATTTTAATATAGGCCTTTTTTCCCTTTTTTTTTTTTTCAGTTTTCCTATAATCAATTTTTTTTATAAAGAAATCTTTTCTGGCCCAGGTCTAAAAGGTATTCACTTTGTTTTATACTAAGAATTTTCAAATTTTGTTCATAATGTCTGAGTCCTATGTACTATGTACTAAGAGCTTTGTTTTGTTTTGACATATACTTAATCAGAGAATCCAATTTTATCTTTTACCAATGGATAATTTTTTCCCAACTCTTTTTGTCCATTCATCTGACATGCCAGTTGGGTCACATGTGGGTCTTTCGTTGAGCTCTATATTCTATTCCAGTTATTCCACTTGCCTGTTTTTCACTTCTTGTATTAAACCCACAGTGTCCTAATTACTATAGCTTCATAATAAACTCTGTAGGCAAGAATCTTCTTCCTGTTCCTTTTCACAAGTTCTCGGTACATTCTTAGTCATATATATATGTATATATATATATACACATATATATATATGTATTAGAATTATCAACTCTATTTGGATTTTGGTTAGAGTTAAAAGTAAATCTAAGCCGGGCGCGGTGGCTCAAGCCTGTAATCCCAGCACTTAGGGAGGCTGAGACAGGAGAATCGCGAGTTCAAAGCCAGCCTCAGCAAAGGCGAGGCGCTAAGCAACTCAGTGAGACCCTGTCTCTACATAAAACACAAAAAAGGGCTGGGGATGTGGCTCAGTGGTCGAGTGCCCCTGGGTTCAATCTCCAGTACCAAAAAAAAGTAAATCTATACATTAATTTGAGGGAAATTCAACATTTTGCTAATACCAAGTGCTCCAATCCATTGATTGACATGGAATATTTCTTTATTTTATTTATATTTTTTAAGTCTCTCCTGAACATTTTTAAAAATTTTCCCTGTGGCAGTCTGACACATACTTTGTTCACTTTCTTTCTAGGTAGTTGACATTAAATGACAGTATGGTGAATTATATTTCCTCTTCAATTATATTTTCCGAGCATTATTGTTGCTGTATAGAAATGCAACTGACTTGGATACTCAGCATCTCAACCTTGTTATGATTTTTTATGGTTTCTAAAGTCTGTGTAAGTTTTTAGATCCCCTATGTAAAACAAATCTACAAATAATGATAGTTTTGTTTCCTCTATTCCTGTAACTTTCTGTTTTTCAAGATTTTTGACATACAAATGTTCATAGCATACATGTTGAATCTCTATCTGTATTTTACCCTCTTTTCATTCGTTATATTGCTTATTTCTGTTTTGTTTCTCTTCATTAGTCTTGCCAGTTTATCTACCTTATTCCTTTTTTCTTTTAGCCAACAAATCCAATGCCTTGCTGTTTTAATATGTGATTTAATTAATATCAATTCATTATTTTATGTTTCCTTTTGCCTTCTTTAAGTTTAGTCTTTTCGTTTTTTAAATCCTTTACCTTAGCATTTAGCATTTTCCTTTTCAAATTCTTAGACAATGTAGATAACACCTCTATTAATACTGCAAGTACAACTTTTGCTCTCACAACATTTAGTTTACATGTTTCCCATTATGCTTTAATTTTTTATCATTATAAATTTCCATCTTTAAATATTTTCTTTAGTCTATATATTATTTACTAGCACATTGCTAAGTTTTCCAATGTGTTGTCATTATCTATGCACTTTCATGTCAAAAACTTCAAACTTAATTGCTACATGACCATAAAGATCAGGTCTAAATAGTACCTATTCTTTGAAAGCTGTGGATGCTTTGTTTGGCCTAGTACATAGTCAGTTACTGCAAATCTTTCATGCTTATTCAAAAAAAATATATAGTCTTTAATTATTGGATGCAGAACTCTATATATGTATTCATTTGGGTCATACTATTTAACTCTGATTTTTTACACCCCACAATGTTGTATTTAATGTTGATTTCAATGGACTATTAAAGGGAAAAGGTGTGTTAGACTTTCCATATTTGAAGAAAGAAATTAATTTTTGATATATTTTGAGCATGTATCTCTAGGAACATACATATGTAGACTTTCTAATCTTCATTATGAGGTGAAACTTTATTAAATATGTTGTTTCTTTCTGTGCTTCATAGTAATAAATGTTTGATCTTGCCAGGCATGGTGGTACACACCTTTGTTCCCAGTGGCTCTGGAAGCTGACACAGGAGGATTGCGAGTTCAAAGCCAGCCTCAACAATTTAGCAGCCCTAAGCAACTCAGCTGGACTCTGTCTTTAAATAAGATACTAAAAAGGGCTGGGGATATGACTCAGTGGTTGAGTGCCCCTGAGTTCAATCCCTGGTACAAAAAAATAAAATAATAATAATAAATGTTTGATTTTTAGCATTGCATTTTTCTGATATTAGTAAAGTCATCTTAGGTTTCTTTTAATATTCTCCTGAGATGAATTTTCTGTATTTTTTACTTTCAATCTTTATATGCTCATTTGCTTTAAGTATATCCTTTAAAAAGGACTTATATTTAAATTGCAGTTGTTATCCAATAGTTCATTTTGTGTCTTTTTCACTGGTAAGTTTAGGATATTTATAATATTTTTTCAATTACAGGTATGTTTGGACATATTTTTTATTTATTTCCTATGTCATTTGTTATATCATTGCCACATTGTTATTTAATTTTTTTGTTCTAATTAGTTATACATGACAGCAGAATGCATTTTGACATATTGTACACAAATGGAGCACAACTTCTCATTCCTCTGGCTGTACATGATGCAAAATCACACCAGTCTTGCAATCATACATGTACATAGAGTAATGATGTCTGACTCATTCTACCACCCTTCCCACCCCCACAAAGCCTCCCCTCACTGCACTCCCCTCTGTCCTATCCAAAGTTCCTCCATTCTTCCTTAGCCGCCCCCCATTATGGATCAGCATACAGATATCAGAGAAAACATTTGGTCATTGGTTTTTTTGGGATTGGTTCATTTTGCTTGGCATGATATTCTTTATCTTCATCCATTTACTGGCAAATGCCATAATTTCATTCTTCTTTAAGTAATATTCCATTGTGTATATAGACCACATTTTATTTATCCATTAATCTGTTGAAGGGTATCTAGGTTGGTTCCAGAGTTTAGCTATTGTGAATTGAGCTGCTATAAACATTTATGTGGCTGTGGCACTGTAGTATGCTTATTTTAAATCCTTTGGGTATAAACCAAAGAGTGGGATAGCTGGGTCAAATGGTGGTTCCATTCCAAGTTTTCTGAGGAATCTCTATACTGCTTTCCATAGTGGTTGCACCAATTTGCAGTGCCACCAGCAATGTATGAATGTACCCTTTTTCCCATATCCTTTCCAGCATTTATTGTTACTTGTATTCTTGATAATTGCCATTCTGACCAGAATGAGATGGAATCTCAGTGCAGTTTTGATTTGCATTTCTCTAATTGCTAAATATGTTAAACATTTTTTCATATATTTGTCAAGCCATTTCTTCTTCTGTGAAGTTATCTGTTCAGTTCCTTAGCCCATTTATCGATCGAGTTATTTAGTTTTTTGGTGTCAAGTTTTTTGAGTTCTCTATATATCCTGGAGATTAGTGCTCTATTTGAGGTATAGGTGGTAAAAGATTTTCTCCCATTCTGTAGGCTCTCTCTTCACATTATTGTTTCCTTTGTTGAGAAGAATCTTTTAAGTTTGAATCCATCCCATTTATTAATTCTTGATTTTACTTATTGCACTTCAGGAGTCTTGTTAAGGAAGTCAGGTCCTAAGCTGACATGATGAAGATTTGGGCCTAGTATTTTTTCTATTAGGCTCAGGGTCTCTGTTCTGGTGTCTGAGTCTTTGATCTACCTGTTGAGTTTTGTAAAGGGTAAGAGTTATGGGTTTAATTTCATTTTGCTACATATGGACTTCTAGTTTTCCCAGCACTATTTATTGAAGAGGCTATCTTTTCTCCAATGTCTGTGTTTGGCACCTTTGTCTAGTATGAGATAACTGTATTTATGTGGGTTAGTCTCTGTATGTTCTATTCTGTACTATTGGTCTACATGTCTATTTTGGTGCCAATACCATGCTGTTTTTGTTACTATTAATCTGTAGGATAGTTTAAGGTCTGGTATTGTGATTCCTCCTGATTCATTTTTCTTGCTAAGGATTGCTTTGGCTATTCTGGGTCCCTTATTTTTCCAAATGAATTTCATTATTGCTTTTTCTAGTTTTATGAAGGATGTCATTGAGATTTTAAATAACTTTTAAATGTTATCTAAATTAATATTTATTCTACCTCCTTAAAATAAAAGTACTTTAACACATTATCACTTTTCTGACCTACCTTTACTGTGAGCATTAATTTTGCATTATTAAGAATATAGTTCTTCTTCAGGCTAGCTATTTTTTAAGACTACAAAAATATTACCAAGGTATATGATAATTTTTAAATCACTTCTCTCTATCACTATTCTTTTCATTGATTTTTTCTCACTTAATGACTTTATCCAAAATTAAATCTGAGATGAAAATGTGTTTAGAAGGCTTTTTGAGGGCTTGTGTCTGATATTGTTATTAAACTCTCATATTTGCATTGATGTTCAAGTGGACATAAAATTGTAATATCTTTCATACTTCAAAAACTTTATACAATGATATTCCTATATCCTATTTTTCTTTTTAAAAAAATAATATCAACTTGGTTTGTGTTCTTTTGTGTGTATGTGTGAGTGGCCTATTGTTTCTCTAAATTCTGTAATCCACTCTTCATCTTTGATATCATAAATTTCAATGTAATGGAATTTTTCTTTAAGTAATGGTGGACCAGTTCCTTCCCACTGAAGATAACCAGAAGATCTGAAAACATAAAAGTCTGGACAATTGCTAGACCACCACTGAGGGAGGAAGAGAATGTTCCAAGCACATTGCACTGAAATAAAACCCACAGTGTTTTCAGGCAGAAGAAAATGGATTCTAGGTGGAAGTTCTGAAAAAAAGAAATAAAATATAATCTCCAAAATCAGCAATTTGTGATTTATCTAAATGAATGTTGAGTTTATAAAACAACCATAACAATGTATTGAGCTTTAAATATAAAAAAGAGCTAAAGCACATGATTAAATGAATTGTTAGAGTGTAAATGAAGTTTTAAGTGTTGCGAGGCCCTTACATTCTAAAATAATATATAATTTCTGCTTTAACATACAAGAAAAATGGTCTAATAAAAATGGAAAGCAAGGAAGGAAGTAGAGAATTAAGACTGTAGACTAACAAGGCAAATAAAATGCATTTAGAAAATGATAGATTTCAACTCAAATATATCAGCAATTATATTATATATAAATGGTCTAAGTGCTTCAATTGTGAGAAAAGTATGATCAAAATGGATAAAGAAAAACATAATCTTTTACCATTACAAGAGATATTTAAATATGTTACAGAAAAATTGAAAAGAAAAAATACTCTACAAATACCAACTAAAAGAAAAATTGATATAGCTAGATCAGTATCAAATAACGTAGACTACTAAGGGTAAGTATCATTAGGGATACAGAGAAAGATTTAAAAATGATGACAAATTTAATTTACCAAGAAGTATTCATATTTACCTAAAATCATGCCCTCAAAATATGCAAAGCAAGAATCAAGAGAATTAATAAGATATAATCTAAATACATGAAGGGAGAAAGCATTTTTATGGGTTGGAAAATGCAATGTTGTAAAACTACTGTTATTTTCCAAACTGGTTTAAAAATTTGATGCAATTATAGTCAAAATTCCAACAAATATCTTGTGGAATGTCACAAGATTTAAATTTTTCTGTGACAATGCAACCATCGCTTGTAAATAGAGCTTTTTCTAAATTTATTTATTTTTATTTTTTGAAACAAAAGAATGAATTTCAAGTCATAGTACACATATGGACCACAATTTTCCATTTCTCTGGTTGTAAATGAGTTTTATTTTTACTTTTCTGATTCCATTTTTTCATTTATGTATTCCTGTCTTAATATACTACTTTGGTTTTTGTTGTTTTGTTTTGTTTTTGTTTGGTAACAGGGATTAAACCCAGTGGGGTTCAACCATTGAACTACATCCCCAACCCATTTTTTATTTTTGATTTTGAGACAGGGCCTCACTAAGTTTTTGAAGCTGGCTTTGAACTTGCCCTCCTCCTGCCTCAGCTTCTCCAGCTTCTGGGATTACAGGGATACACCACCTTGCCCAGTTAATCTACTAGCTTTAATCTGCAGAATATCATGGAAAGAAAGGAGCTCCATTGGACTTTCTTGTCATGACCTTGATCTCAGGGGGATTCGTGTCATTAAAGTTACCAAATTTTTAAAAATTATTTTTTATCAGAGTTTAGAAAGTTCTCTTCTAGTTAATGTTTCTACATTTTTCTATAGTAACTACTTAATATAGTTTTCTAAAGTGTTTTCTGCATCTGTTTGGATTTTATGAGTTTTCTTTTTATCCATTACTGTTGTGAATGACATTGATGTATTTTCACATTTGATACAGCATCTTTATATTTTAAACTCAGGCCAACTTAGTCTTGACATGTTGACATGTTGATATGTTGTCATTATGTATTGCTTGATTTGATAACATTTTGATTAAAAGGTTTGCATCTATGTTTATGAGTGAGATTGACCTATAATTTTCCTTTAAGGTCCCTATCAGGTATTGACTTGGCTGGCTTTATAAACTGAGTTGGGATGTATTTCCTGTTCCTTAGTCTCTGAAACAGTTTCATTTCTTTATCCTTTCTTTTTATTTAAAGATGGGTATTGCTTAAATATTTAGTAGAAGAAAAGTATGCAGAAATCCCCCATGAATATTTTCCTTTCATGTTCCAATTGCCTCTTAAAGGCCTCAAGTCTTGGTACTATCACATTGACGCTATCTGAGATTTGGAGAGGACACATTCAAACCATAGCACTTTGCAACTTACCACATCTTATATTTTATGCCATTGTTAATAAGAGACATATAGCTATGATTTAACATAGTCTTGTAATCTGTTTTTTAGTGGTATCATGTTGTTCATTTAATATCAAGACTGACATATTTGCAATCAATTCTACATATTATTAAGACTTTCCTATTGCCTATATTACTTTTGCCTATATTACCTTTTTCTTGCTAAAGAATTTATAAAAAAAAAAAAAGTTCATAAAAATACTAAGTTTAAAAGATACAGGACAAAAAGCACCCAAGATCAATCATATATTCTAACAATATACAGTGGGAAATAAAATGAAAACAATCCATTTATAGTTGTGCCAAAATTAAATGCTATGAATCTAACAAAATACATACAGAGCTCTATATTGAAGTCTAATAAAAACATTGCTGATAAAAGGCAACTGAAACAGAAAGACTGCAACAAGATTCAACATAATCTTGTCAATTCTCCCAACATTTATATATATATATATATATATATATATATATGTACACACACACACATGCACGGACACACAGAAAAAGAGAGAAAATTAATGAAAATTAATGTGTACTAATCAAAAGCTTAGAATAGCATTTTATGGAGATTAACAAACTGATTCTACAATTTATTTGGAAGGGCAAAGGAGCAAGAACAACTAAAATAATTTTGAGAAAGAAAAAAGTTGAGAGAACTAAACTTAACACCAAACATATTGTTATCAAGAAAGTGTGTGATATTGGTGAAGGGATATCAAACAAATCAATCTAACAGAATGTAAAGTTCAGAAATATATTCACATAAATACTACCATTTGATATTTTACAAAGATGTAAAAATCCCATTGGATAAAGTATAATCTTTTTAACAAATATTAGTAAAGAAATCAGAGATCAATGTGCAACTTTTTAAAAATGAGCTTTTACCTAAACTTCTCACCTTATACAAAACTAATTCCAAATAGATTATAGATCTAAATATACAACATAAAATTGTAAAATTTTCAGAAAAAAAAATCAGGAAACATATTCATGACCTAGGATTTGGTAAAGAGACCATAGATACTCTATCAAAAATGTGACCACAAAGAAAAATACTTTTTAAGTTAGAGTTCATCAAAATTAGAAATTTTGCTCTGTGAATAATACTGTTAATAGAATGAAAAGAAAAATTGGAAGAAAACCTTTTAAAATCACATATGAGACAAAAGACTTGTATCCAGACTATACAAATAACTCTCCTATGCTGTTCTGGGTTGCAATGAGTAAAGGAAAAATACTCAAATAATTATAATAGAAATACGAAAAATAACACTTTACTTTCTTTCTATTGGCAGAAAACATGAGTTGCAAAGAAGGGCTCACTCCTAAATTGACCAGTTTTTTGTTCTCTTAACCATTGAGCTTAAATATTAAGCCTACAGTCAACCAGGGCTAAGACATTATTCCCTTTTCAGGTTGAAGAACAATCCATGAGGACAAAGTCCAGCTCTCATTTTCATAAGACCACTCTCCAAGCACTCTCCAGGCCACTGCTCTTTTGTGTATTATTCCAGGACAAATTGTAGACCATTTAGATTCGACTTCAGTATATTCTGAAATTGCTCAGAAGGAAGCCATTAATTTAATCAATCTCTGTACCTATTGCTGAAAATCAAACTCATTCTCTTCTCTTTGTTGGTTTCAAAATTACATCCATCAGTGTTACCCCATATAGCACATCATAGACCTAACAATGAGATTAAATGACAACCTGAAGATAATAAATAAACAATAAAGTGACCACATAGAGATGCACCAAAATTGAATATAAATCCATTGCTATTATCACATTCCCCGAGAGAAAAGATTAGAGATTATATATCCTTGCAAGTTTAAGTGAGAAAACATTCAAATCCAAAGAAATTGACTTCAAAACTTAATTTTCTTGCTCTTTAGAGTTAAAATTCAAAATCCAAAATACTTCCTCCCAGTTTTGCTTCATTTCAACCAAGGGAGTTCTCAGTGCCTTGGCATAATGAGGCTTGGACTCTTTCTCATTTGAATAAGTTTCCATCAGACTCTCAAAAGTAAAATTAGTTCAATCCTAAGTCTCTTGTGATCCTCAAATGTAAACGATCCAAAGAGTTGATCATTCTGTTCAGTATTTTCATATCACTGGCCTGTCATCCCATAGAAGAGTTAAACTAATTCCCAGA
Organism: Xerus rutilus; assembly: GCA_028644305.1. Lineage (NCBI taxonomy): Eukaryota > Metazoa > Chordata > Mammalia > Rodentia > Sciuridae > Xerus > Xerus rutilus. Next base: position 80,170,489 of record CM053405.1, on the reverse strand, counting down.
CTCTACAGCAGAGTTTCAGGCATGATTGTGCTCAGAAAACACTCCTTAGGGTGCCATACCATACTGATATTTAGGGCCAGCTGAATAAAGAAAAATGGATAGAGAAGGATGTTGGTCTTTTATGAATATCAACTCAATTCAGAAAAAGACTGCATGGAGAGGTTAATATTTCACTGTACACTCACCAGATCTGGGAGAGGAAGGGGAATGTATCTATGTGTACTGCCTTATCTCTAAAAATGTGGCTTTTGAAATATACTTCCTTCTATAAACTTTAAAATGTACAATGGTGGCTAAAAGTCTGCATATTCAGTAAAGCCCCAGCACCTTCTAAAGCACAGACTGAAAAACTACTCACAATCACCCTCCATGGAGCACCAAGGTTTCAGAAACATGTTGCTAGTGTTAGTTAGGTTAGATTGCTTCCTCAGAGACAACTAAGTCAGTGGGTTCACGGTATGCAAGCACTCTCTGAGCATGTGGGCCGAGAATAGTCTTGTTTAAAATGCAACATAATTTTCCCCCACTTTTATAGCAATGTTTCAAGCTGCACAAACTTTCCTAAACTATTCCTCAAACCAGATTCTCCAGGGTGATGTTCATTATGGGAACAGTTGATTTGCTCTTGATTAATATTTTCTTGTTTACATGATCTTCTTCTCATTCTAGTGTTCATACAGGGAAGGCCCCATAATGAAAAGTCTTAGAATGAAGCCAGATCAGTTCCACTCAAGTGATTCCTTGTGCTACCTTTGATTAAACTATATTTGTGTTCTTGGTCCCCACACACTTGTGGCCCCATACTGCAGTCTGCAGTCTCGCCTTTCTTAAATGTTCTGCTTTTATATGCAGTATTGGAACATATATATGTTATTTTGGATTCACTAGCTTAATATGCTTAATTTATCCTAAATGAATATATTTCCTTCTCCATAATAATACATTTTTATTCTCATCAAAGCTACCTACTATCACCAAGTGAAAGGAAGTAAGGATTAACAATTTTGAGAGAAGCTGTCATTTTTAGTAGAATATATTACTGATTTTAATTATATATTGGTTTGCTAATAAAAAAAGCAGTGGCTAACTTTTATTGTGAAATGTATCTACGTCTGTTTCACGTAGGATTTGATAGTAAACATTTTGACCTATTTTATAAGTCCTACAATGTATTATTATTATAATGTAATTTTGATTAATATATGATAAGTCAACACAAATCTGACTCTTAGTTGACTGATTTTCTTACAATATTCACCAAGACTTTTGAGAATTTTAAGGAAACACTATTGTCAATTAATGTCTTAATAATAACAAATTCCCCTAACTCAACATTTCTCAACCTCAACATTATTAACATTTTTGCCAGATATTCCTTAATGTTAGACTTGTCATTTTCATGGTAAGATGTTTAGCAGATTCTCAGGCTTCTACCAAATGGATACTGACAGAACATCCTCTGGCAAATAGATGGCTTCCCAGAATGATCCTCAGAACCTATAAATGTGTTATCTATAAATGGATTTGTCAGATGTTATTTAATTAAGGACCATGAGATGGAAAGATTATTCTGAATTATCCAGGTAGAACAATGCAATCACTATAGTCCTCACAAGAAGGTAGCAACAGAGTCCAAGACAATGAGAGGAGATGTGACAACAGAAATAGAGGTTGAGTGATGCATTTGGTAGATGGAGGATGGAGCCAGAAGCCAAGGGATGCAGGCTGCTGAAAAAGGCAAAGAAACTTCTGACCTTGTCAAATGTTCCCTGGGGACAAAATTCATCCTTTATCTCCTACTGAAAACCAATGCCTTAAAATAAGTATTTCATTTTTTCTCATAGTTACACATCTACAGGATGAATGTACTTCAGCTGCTCTAGCTGGATTTAGCTAACAAGATGTACTTGAGGCTTGGGGATGGTGGTTAGTTGAACTTTAGTTCCAGGCTGAGGTTTGGGCTCAGGTCTACTCCACATGAGTTTTGTTTGGGGACAGGAGCTTAAGGTATGAGAGCAACCCTGAGCATGCTCATCTCATGGAGGATTGCTAGAGTGCAAGGAGAAAGACAAACCATACGAAGACATTCAAAGCTTCTTCTTCCAGGATGTCTACTCATAGTCTAGTGACTAAAGGTAACTATAGAACCAAGACAACTGCAAGAAGAGAAGCAGCTTCCCTCAAAGAGTCAGGATGCAATTAGAGAAACTGAAATGCTAAAAGGTATATCTAGTTAATATGCAATATACAACTACATATGCATATCAATGAGTAGATCAAAATGTGGCATAGAAATATGACCTTTTAGCTGGGGGCAATGGCTCATGCTTGTAATCCCAGCACTTTGGGAGGCTGAGACAGGAGAATCGCGAGTTCAAAGCCAGCCTCAGCAACAGCGAGGCACTAAGCAACTCGGTGAGACCCTGTCTCTACATAAAAAACACAAAAAATAGGGCTGGGGATGTGGCTCAGTGGTCGAGTGCCCCTGAGTTCAATCTCCAGTACCAAAAAAAAAAAAAAAGAAAGAAATATGACCTTATGCATTTGTGGCAGTCAGGAAGCAAAGACATGTATCCAGAATGGGAAACAAAAACAAGCTGGAGCCTGAGGCTAAACTGGGACTCACAGTGATGGACTAGGCAGACTGGTCTTCACAGCCTTCAGTTCTTCAACTTTTCTAATGGAGTGTCCTTAAGGGGAGCCTAAAATGTTTATCATAGACAGGTACCTATCCAGGAAGCTTGTGAAGCAAATGCAAAAAGCCCAGATGGAGTTACAAAGGCAGTCAGTGGGCTGAACTTCTGCTCCACACTAACTAGGTGAACCATCAGATGGGCGTCAGTGGTGTGCCTCCTGCCCATTGCTGACCTCTTTGCACAAAGGAATACAGTCTTTCCTTTCCCCACACCTTCCAGATCTCATGAAAAAGATCTTTTGCCTATGCAAACTCTAAACTATACAGCAAAGGGGATTCTGGGAGATGTAGTCCAAATTTAAATAGGGACTGACACAATAAAAATTTACCTTGGCATAATTTACACTTGGATCCACATACACATATCTCTTTTAATTCACTTCCTCTTCCACATAAAAACAACTGCAAAATCATCTTCCTAATGTAATATAACTTTGTCTTACACAACTGAAAATAGGTCAACTTTCTCCTCAAAAGAAGATACAAAGTCTCCTTTTACCTTTGGGTAATGTTTATTCCTTGTTTATCTGAGTTGCATTCCCAGTTTGATATCCTGAAACCTAAATAGTGATAAATTTGGTTTAATAAATGTGGAAGGCTGAATAATGTCCTCCCCAAACACATTCATATCTTAATCCCTAGAGCCTGTGAATACTAGGATATATGATAAAAGAGATTGTTGATGATGAGATTTTTGATGATGCAATTAAATTAGACATATTGAAATGGGAAATTCCCCTAGATTATCTTGGTGGATCCAGTACAACCTAAGAGTCTTGCTAGAGGGACACCAGAGGAGTCAGAGTAGAGGAGAACGTGATGGAATGACAGAAGCAGGGATTGAAGTGACAGTCTTTGAAGATGGACAAAGGAGCCACAAGCATAGGTCTGTAGAAATGTCCTTCAGGTCACAGGTAGCCACTAAAGCCGAACAGAACAAACAAAGGGATTCTTCCTTCCGAGCCTCCGGAAGCAAACAGCCCCAGACTTCAGCCAACACCTAGACTTCAACCAGTAATACTATGTCAGACTTCCAACCTCCAAATTATGACAGAATAAAATTCTGATGTTTATGCTATGAAGTCTATGAGAATTTTTTACATCAGCAAGAGGACACTATGCAACTAATATTGGCACATCATATGTTGCATGGTAAGGAAATGGAAAAGAAGAGAAAAATTGTGTGTGTGTGTGTGTGTGTGTGTGTGTGTGTGTGTGTGTCTGTGTATTACAACAAATATATAGTCAAAATACCAAAAAAGAAATCCACATGTTGTTACAGTTCTTTTTTGATAAATGGTTGCTAAATGGTTGTGTGTATACCAAATATTTATAATTACCTTTCTCTACCTTCTCCATACTTCTTTGCCTCAGCAAGCATTTAGCTATTTGTCCTTTGCCTGGTGAGGAGACTGAACATCGATTTTTAAAAGTTCAAGGTCATTAGCTGTCCTGCCTGTGTTTGCTTGTCTAGTTTCCCACTGATTCAAATCACATAGCATGGAAATACTAAGATACACCTTAGGTGACTCTGCTACATTACAGATCTATATCTCTCTACTCCATAGTGGAGTAGCAACACATTTCCTCTCCAGAGTCAAGATTAATCAGCTCAACCAGTATGTAACTTCATCTTTGAGTCATTGACACAAATATCTCAAAGTGTCCATATGGAATTTTCAACTTTTATTCTAATAAATCCATTGTTATATCCCATGGTAGAAGTGTTTTTCCTTTGAGAATTAAAATTTCCAGACCAGTAAAGCCCAAGGATGTGGGGATGGAAAGCAAATTTTCACTAATGAAACATGACGGGTAATTGTGAGAAGAGCACTCCCATTGCCAGATCCAGGCATACTATTCTGGAAGAAAGAGCACATAAATCTTGCTGAGTTAGAGACTTCACAACAACCTGTAGATATTTCTACAGACCCTTAAGTTATTGTCAACCAGTTTGTGCTGTAAAGTCTTCAAAAGATGGTCCCACAGTTCCATCAGCCCAGCTGTTTCAGGGCAACTGGGAACATGGCCAACCCAGTGAATCTCATCAGCCTAAATGCATTGTTCATTTAATTTGCTGTAATATGAATTCCTTTGTCAGAAGCAGTGTTTGATAGAATACCATGTGAGGGGAAACCCATCCTAAGATGACTTTGATGGCAGACACCTCTAAATAATCTCTCCATGAGTATGGTGTGACATGTGACTTGCTCTAGTCAAAAGAATAAGAGAAAGGTAATAAGATGTCACTCTTATGATCAGAACTCTTCATATGAGATTCTATCTTAACATACTGGAGGGAGGGATTCTCTTGCTAGCTTGAAGAAGTAAGAAGTCATATATTGAACTGCCTATGGAGGAAGCCACATGTCAAGAAACTTCAGGCAGCCTCTAGGAGCTGAAGGTATACTCCAGGTGATAACCCATAATAAGCTATATGAGCATGGAAGTAGATTCTTCTCTCACCAAGTTTCCAGATGAGAACACAGCCTTGGACTGCAGGCTACTGGGATAGCAAAAAGCCAAGGTAAGTAATGCTTACACTCTTGACCCACAAGAATCATGAGATAATAAATGTGTGTTGTTTTAAGTTGATAACTTTGTGGTGATTTTTTATGCAACACTGAAAACTCACACACCAAGACAATGAATAAGACTTGCCTTATGGCTAAGAACAGACAGTTTTGGCCAGGAAAGCGATTTGGTGTCCAAAGTCAGTGTGTAGTCCAATGAAAACAAAATTCTCTCCCTTCCATGATAGAAATGGTCCTGTGTAATCTATTGGCTGACTCCTCTAGAAAATAGTCCTTTATCCAGGGGTCAGTGATGGTCTTGTACTGTTGATTGAGACACTCAGCAGAGGCTGTAATTAGATCAGCCTCAGTGAGTGCAAGTCCACATTGCTGAGTTGAAGGATAAACTCTAACACTGTGGACAGGGTGATTGATGAAAAAGGCCTGGTTGATGTTGCTAAGCCAGATCATCTAGCTTCAAACAAAAATAGTCATTATATTAGCTCATGCTCTTTCTTTCGGTCAGGAATTCAGGAAAAACATGGCTGGTTGGTTCTTATTTGGACCCTTTCATCTGGTTGCAGTCATATGTCAGTGTGTCTGCAGGCTACAGAGACAGCAGAAAGCCAAGGTAAGTAATGCTTGACTTGTAAGTAATCTGAAGGCTTGCTTGGAGATGCATAGTCCCCTTCAAGGGTGGCTCTCTGACTGGCAAGTTTTTAGACCTAACTCTGATCCTCAGTGCCCATACTATTTGGGGCTATTGCTTAAATTCTGGGGTCCCACTCTCCTTGGCTGTAAAACAGAGATAGTAATATTTACTTTGTAAGTTGATTTCAGAGCTGATGATCACATACCAAAGGACTTTGCAAAGATCATGCTCAACGGAAGGAAACTGCTCAATTTTATAGGAGAGGTATGGGAGTAGATACTTTTCTGTCCTTATCTCCTGACTCCTACCAACCCTACTTCCTTTCTTCTGCAATAAGGCATAATAGTCTAGCAAGAGGTCTCAGTATCAGTCTGATGGGTCAGTGCCCTTCTTCTTGATGGGTCAGTCCCCTTCCTTCTCCAAAACTGAACCAGAAATTTGAACACAGCTTTTCACTATACCTCACTTACTATAAGTTAAATTCTTCATAATGTAAGCCCACTGTATACACTACATACAGTTGCTGCAGAACAGATATACCACTGTCCCTTGTGTTCCTCTACCTCCACCCCTCTAATCACACTGTTCCTTTTATTTTAGAGCTCACTGCCCCCCTTTTATTTTTTTGGTACTGGGGATTGAACTTGGAGGTACTTAACCACTGAGCCATATCCCCAGCCCTATTTGTGTTTTATGTAGAGACAGGGTCTCACTGAGTTGTTCAGTACCTCACCATTGCTGAGGCTGGCTTTGAACTCACCATTCTCTTGTCGCAGCCTCCCAAAGTGCTGGAAGTATAGGTGTGCACCACTGCATCAGCTTCACTGCCACCATTTCTTGCCAGATAATCTTCCAATGTTTTAAGGTCCATAGCAAATTTCACTTGTCTTTAACTTTTCTGGCAGATTTTTTCTTTCTTTGGAACTTCCATACATTCAAGCATTCTATGTTTGAATCAGTCTAAACCAATAGTCTAGAAATCACCTCAAGGTGGTGACTATATCTTTAATATTCTCCACAGGGCCTAGCATGGATTGTTCCTTCTCAGATATGTTCAAAATTTTTATGATGAGGTTTTACTTCAAGAATATATTCACATCTTTGCAGTAAACCTACATGGGTCTCCAGTGTGAGAATAACAATGCCAAATATTTATATTCCTGTGAAGAGTAAACATTAAATGAGACAGACCTCTCTTTCTCCCCCTATCTCCTTTTTTTCAAAACATTTTATTTCCTTTTTGTGTGAGAATCAAGAACATTGTTTAGCTTCCTGACACTATTTAATGCCAAAGGCATTTCAACAGAAACATAAAGGTCCTGGAGGAGAACTTTGAAGGATAAAGTAAGTCACTCTTTTATTTCTAAATAAGACTGTAATTAACTCTCTAGAAGAGAAAGTATATATATTGTCATAAGAATCTGCTTTAGAAAAGAACTGAGAACAGAAAGGTAGAGTGAGAAAATTCAACCTTTGGTCTCTAGTTAGCTACTTGCCTACTCCAACAGTTCCTGTCTTTGCAGGAATCATTCCCACCATGCCTTTGGAATACTTCAAGGAAAATAGTTTTCTTAGAAAATAATTCTAGGTGTTCATTTTCCTCCAAATTTATAAAGAATGGAATTCTTCTTTTATTCCTTAAAATAGTTCCTTAGACCACTACATTTTTCTTCTAATCAGCATCAAATATTATGTAGCAACAAGTTTTCATTTGGGGTAAAATCACTTCATAGACCCCACTGAGGTCAAACAAACTACTGGAACGTGAGGACCCTTGGACTTTCAATTCATTCCTCTGACTTCAGGTATAAACACACAATTCATCACAGGCAAGACTTCTAAGTTTCTAGACTCTACCAATAAAAAAATCGATTTCTTTTTTTTAATTGATTTCTAACTTCTTTGGGCCACACACTTCAAATTACTATGCTCTTTTTCCAGTGGTGATGGTAGTAGTAGGGTTTAGCTCAATTTAGTCAAGTTATATATTTTGTTTTGTTCCTAGACAATCTCATATAAAATAACTATCTAATTATCCATCAGCATTTATTTCCTAATGTAGTTCTTTGAAATTTGCTCAGAAATCATGCTTCTTCACTCTTTAATTATTGGGTTAATGCCTTTGGATTTTTCTCTATATTGTCCTCAACACTCTTGAGTGCTGCAGGAACAGTGTAGACGGCCCTACAGTATACAGTAAATCAGTATATAAATCTGAGTGAATTTGCCACTGCACTTTCCTTATTTCCGGTAATTCACTTTCACACTTCTACTCCATTCGTCCAATCTATTAATGTTGGTGCCATAGACTTGTCAAACTCTAGTCCAGTTTCAAGCTGTAATGAAAAGTTATTACTGTAAGTTAATTGTTCCCTCTCTGCTCTATCTATTAGATTACATATATTTTCATTTTTAGACACATTTATTTCTCACTAATACTAAAATACAAACAGTCAATAATGGGAACTAGGAAAATGCCTTTTAGGAGTAAATATTCAATAAATGTGAAAAAACAAGGAAGAGGGAAAGAAGGGAAATTGGTTTAGAATTGGTGGAGTTCACATAGTTATTCAAATTCAATCATATTTTCTTAAAACTATGTTTTATAAATGAGGACAGCAAGACAAACAAATTAAGTGAGAGGCGGGAACATTTATGCATTTGGAGGCAAAAAACACCCATTTCCCCAATAGTTTGTTAAAAACTCTCAGATTCTAGACCCTTGAACATCCAGGACTATTGTTTTAAGTCTTAGGGGAAGAGAAACTTTTCTATCTGCCAATCTGAGCCTGGGAAAACTGGGGCCAGGTGCTACTGGCAGACATTGTGACACCATTTGGAGTCTCAGAATAAAGCCAACACAGGCTGACAAAAGCTAAGAGAGGAATAGCAACTACATTTATTAATATTTCTGAAAGCCTGAACAAAGACAATCCTGTAAAACAAATATGTTTTCTTTTCTCCCTAAGTTTGACTAGGGTTTTCTAAGATAGACCTAACTAAAAATCATGCCATGCTTGAACTGAATTTTAGGTCTAATTCTCAGCCAGTCTACTTTTCACCTTGATACTACCTGCCTCCCTCTCTCTTTCCTTTTTCCTTTATCAAACCAAAAATAAATTTCCTCCAGCTATTTTTTTTTATTTTTTTTTTATTTAGGCTTACATGTTAACAGTGTAAATGATTCATTGTGCATAGATAGAGGATAACATATCAATTTTCTAGTTGTGAGTTGCATAAAATCCCAACATATATGCAGTCATACATAAAGTTAGGGCTATGATGTCCATCATATTCCACCACCCTTGCTGTCCCCATGCCCCCTCCTCCCTTACACCCCTGTGAACAGCGTTTTTTTAGTTGGAGATGGACACAATGTCTTTATTTTATTTCTTTGTACATGGTGCTGAGGATCAAACCCAGGGCCTCACGCATGCGAGGCAAGCGCTCTACCACTGAGCTACAATCCCAGCCCCTCCTCCAGCTATTCTATCCAAAGCAGCCTTTAATAACAACCTAGGTGTCATTGCATGGCCCTGCATCTGATATATAGAAGGATCTCATCATCTCTGCATGGCTAGATTCCTATTTCTCCGCTCCCAAAACATGGTTGCTATTTTAAAAATAAGAGTACAAAGCTCCAACATTCCCAGAGCTTTCAGTCTCTTTCCAAATGTGTTCCAGTTTCTTTTTATTCAGAGTCTTGAAAACCAGAGCCCCAGGGAGCCCTGAGGTCTTATGCATACATATGTATGACCTTATCAATGCAGAGGCAGAAACTCTATGCATTCCAAAAGCCCTAAGTCAGAGGTGGTTCCTAGAGTGTTGTTGGAATTGATTTCTTCATGCTGTTAAGGTGACTTTTGTGGCCTTACCATTGTAGCAGAAAGGGTCATATTTGCTCAAGAACTGATCTATTGGCTGTATGGAAACACAACTCAAACTTCTGTCCTCCCTGCTTAGGGTGGGTAAATGAAATCGCCAGAAATTACATATCTAAAAATCAGCACTGCACTTCAACCTAGAGTTACTATTCCAAAAATAAAGCACAATTAAGTTTGGTAAATTTTTTCTTTTCCACTTGGGAAAAACTTGCAACCCCAGAAAAGGAAAGATGTGAGAGTCAATTTATATTACATCAATTTAAGATTTAGAAATATTTTTGTTATAGTTTGAATATGGGATGTCCTCAGAAAAGCTTGAGGGTGGAAGACTTGGTCCCCAGCTAGTGGTGCTATTGGGAGGTAATGGAAATTTTAGGAAGTGAAGTCTAGTTGGTAAGGGTGGGTCACTGGGGGCCTGCCTTTGAAGGTATATTTTGTCCTTTGACCCTTCCTCCCTTTCTCTCTCTCTCTCTCTCTCTCTCCTCCCTTCCTTCCATCCCTCCTGACTGTCATGAAATAAGCAGCTTGGGGGTACCACACCCTTCTGCCTTGATGTACTGCCTCAACGCAGGCCCAGGAAAAGTGGAATCAGCTAACCATGGACCGAAACCATGAGCCAAAATAAATCTTTCCTCTTCTAAGTTGTTTCTTTCATATGTTTTGTCACAATGACAGAAAACTAATACAATTTTGCATTTTAAGATATATGCATAAGAATACTCATTCCCACATTGTAGTGGCAAATGAATTCAATGGGTCTAAACTTACATCAGGAGGGAACTGGTTAAATAAGTTATGATACATTCCTCAATGGGCCTCTATACAACTGTTATAATGAACAATAATGGTCTCTATATCTTGATATGAAATTACCTCTAAGACACCTTTTTAAATGGAAAAACCAAAGGTCAGGAGAATGTGCATAGAATACAACTATTTATGTTAAACAACAGAACAAAAAGCCATGCGAACATGTACACGCCACCTACACACACATGTGAGAACAAGCAGGTTGATAAGCAGAGAAGAATGCATGAGAAACTGACATTAGAAGCTGTCTCATGGAATGTGAACTGGAGTACCAATAAGAAAGTTGGGAGAAAGAAAACTTTCCAACACATTCCTATTTGCACCATTGAAATTTGTTTTTAACCATGCCTCCATATTGCCAATTAAAAACAAAAATAAAAACAATAGTCTGACTTTGATTTAGAGTTGTAAAGTAAAAACATTAATATTTCATATTTCTTTTTTTTTTCTTTTGGGCCCAAAGAGGCCCCTTCCATCTTTGTTATTTGCTCATAAGTGAATAGGCCCTAATATTTTTACACTTTCCCCCTGGATCCCAAAACTCAAGGCATTAAAGTAACTAGGGAAATAGAGAACCCAGGTTCTTCATCGTAAATGTTTTTCAGTCATGGAGAAACTAATTTTTTCCCTAACAGTGCTGTTCATACCAATAGGAGCAGACATTGCAGTAATTTCTTCTTTCTTGATCGATTAAAAAAGGATTTAATCTTTTTTCTTTCTCTTTCAGAGAAGGTTCTGTTGTCCTTTTCCTCAAAGTGAACATACATCTGAAAACAGCTCTAGTGCATTTCTGCTGGAAGAAGCAAGAAGCTATTAACGGTGGCACTTGAGGCCGCTGTGCAAGTCCATTACCCCAGAAATAGATTAAAGCAAGTTTTCAGATATGCGTTCCCCAGCACCATCACTCCTACCTGAAAGAACACAGTTCCTGTTTAGCAGGAGACAGATGTTCTTATCTCATTTCACTGACAAACTAAAGTGAAATAAATAAAGACAAATAAAAAGGCCACCTCCTGAGAATTTGCTTTGCTTCTTTTATTCTGAATCATATATTTTGGACAGGGTTATTTTTTCTCTGCTCCATCCCTCCACCCCTGCCACCTCCTCTGAAGTTCTTAATGACACTGCCTGGGCCTGTGGCTCTGAAACACCTTCTTGAGTTTATTCTCAATCATGATGAAACTAGAGCAGAACAGTTAAGAGAAGCATGAAGCCCAAGCCTTTGTCACCTGTGAGGCAGTTTGTATAAACCCAGGTCTCATCCCACAGCTGTTTCTTAGGCACAGGACTTAGCCATTGCCGGTTCCACACAGACCTACCCAACAACTAAAGTCTCTACAAAGAAACTTATTTGTGCTGTTCTTCTGCACTTCCTCTTCTCTTCCTATAATTCTCTACTACTGCAGTGTTCAAAAAAACAAAAGGTAAAGTTCAATTGTGTCCTAGTTAATATTTAATAGAGGGGCTTAGAGGGCTAAAAACAGTTCAAATTGAACTTGCTTCATTCCCAAAAGATACACAGTTCTCAATAAGTTCATTTCCAGCTGTAGCATCATAGATACCTTCCATTCAATTAATGAGGAAGAACACCAAGAATTAAGACTAGAAGTTATATTTGTCAAGCTTAAGAAGAAGACTGCAGGGGGACAGTCCTCTACAGACGCTATCCTGTCTTACACAACGCCTCAGGCATCTATGATGATACCTGTCACAGACAAGGATGTTAGGATTTGAGATCATGTGGGAAGTAGGATTTCCCTGTTTCAATCAGTATTTCCCTGTTTCATCAGTATTTCTCAAACCTGGCTGCACAGGCATTTCCTATGCTTGGGATTTCCCCCAGAAATTCTGAGTGGGTGGTTTGAGTGGTCTAAGAATGTACATGTCTACAGATTCTGCTGTGTATTTTTGCTGAGCATTACGGCTATACCTAGGTAAGATAACAGTGAGTTGAGACTAGTTTCATGCCATCTTTCTGGTTAAAAGGATGATCAGACAGACCTGGATAATTTATTATCCTCTGCACTGTATGACACTTTAAGGATGAAATGCATTTTCTCATCACAGCCCTGTAGAGCAGCCAAAACAAGATATTTATCTCCATTTCACAGATGAGGAAACTGAAGATCCAAGAGGTTTGCTGAAGATCAAATGCATATTAAGTTGGAGACATAACTGGAACTCCAAAGAAAGCCTCTAAGGTCACTACAGTCCTCTCTATAGCACTGAATCTTTTTTTTTTTTTGGTACTGGGGATTGAACTCAGGGGCACTCGACCACTAAGCCACATCCCCAGCACTATTTTGTGTTTTATGTAGAGACAGGGTCTCACTGAGTTGCTTAGCGCCTCGCTGTTGCTGAGGCTGGCTTTGAACTCGCAATTCTCCTGTCTTGACCTCCCTAAATGCTGGGATTACAGGCTTGTGCCACCACGCCCTGCAAGCACTGGATCTTAAAGTGTAAGATGAGAAGTGTTGGTGCTGGCAAACACCTGCTTCCTAAAATGAGAGAAAATGCGTGGAAACTAGACTATAGTTAATGAATATAACACTTCATTATGTAGATAAGGAAACTGAAGCACAGTGACTTGTCCAATGTCACACAGCTAATTAATTGTGTGTAGGGGGGAGGACATACAGTGGGATTATAGTTAATGTAGACCAAAAGCAGGGTGAGATATAGGGAAAATGTGTAACTCCTACTTGGGACTTCAAGGGAAGGCAAGGTGATTATTGCAAGGGAGCTGCTGTGTATTTGGAAGACTGCCCACTGCACTGAAAAATGGACCATAGCAGGAGCAGCCTTACAAGTCACTGAGTCACCTTGCATGGTCTTCATGAGCATGCCAACTAGTCTGTGCCTATTTTTATGTGCGTGTTGGTTCATCACTGAAGGAATGTTCAAGCAAGCAGGAGGCTGTATACATTTGGCAAAGGTAGGCAAAGAAAAAACTCCCTGAAAAGCATTAGCATAATTATATAGCCAGCTTGTTTCTTACCTGGAGGTTAATGCAGGCTTCCCAATCCCTGTCAACTGTGACAATCAGTCATGATACAGAAATGTGCAGGGGGGAGGTCCCTCCTTTCTCATTCTTTCTAATTTCTCCAACCCTCTGGCACAGCTAGAGATTCACCCAACTCCTATAGAACAGAAGCAAACTTCAAATTCATGTCAGAGCCTGCTGGAGAGAATGATTTACAAACTGTGAGCAGAACACTGCTATAAACAAGATAATGCACATTAATGCCCAGCAAGTCAATTAGCATTCAGTTATTCTGAACAGGGTCTGACCTTGATGCTTAAGGATCTGAGCAGACTGCAACCTGTAGCTTAAAGGAAAATGCCACCTCCTCCAATCAAGCTGGCAGGTCTGTAGGCTCAAAGGCTCAGGAAGCACTCTTCCTCAGAAAAACACACAAGACAAAAACTGTCTCGAAACAACTCCTCTGTGTCAGAACTGATGTCTTTTTGCCTTTGAGCTCCCAAACACTTTGATGACTCTTACCTTTGATCTAAATTTCTAAGGAATCTAAGTACCATGCCACATTCCAGAGGCATCTTTCACTTCAAGACCTCTGAGAATTTAAAATATCTTAAAATGAAGAATTGCCCACATTTCTTTGGATATTTCTTCAATTGCTATCTCAGAGAAGAGGGTTATCTATAGTTGCCAGGCTCATTAGCACTCTATCTGCTTTCTTTTTCTCCTTGTGTGAGTAAATGATCAACCAGAGCCTTCTGCCGTGTTTCACAACTCTACAGTAGTGAGGTGGGCACTCCAAGAAGGTATGTGACTCATGAAAGCCCACTGGAGCAGACCTTCTTGAACTTCAATGTACTTACAACTCTTCTAAAGGGAAGTTATGGTTCAGCAGGTCTGGAATGAAACCTAAGATTCTATATTTATTAAAAATCCCTAAACAGTACCGGTATTGCAGGCCCAAGGACAGTGTGGCACCACATTATATCAGATCAATTGTCCATGAAACAAGTAGTTCTTGCAAGAGGAGTCCTTCTGCCTCCTCCAACATCAAACCTTTTGTGCCCAGCATCTCCCGTTATTTGACAAGTGTATTGGGTTTTTTGTTTCTTTGTTTATTGATTATTTGCTTTTCAGCATTTATAGTTGTTAGTGCTAGAATAATTTGATAAAGACAAACCAAATCCCTTGGCTTTAATGGTTCTTGCTCGTGTTGGACTATCAACTGGTAAAGAAAACATGAAAGCAGATATGATGATATTCCTTCCCTCAGAGGTACCAGCAGCAATTGGCTGGTGGCCGGATGCAGAAAGAAGTAGGTTTTTTCCTTTATGCAAAGACAAGGCAGTCAGCTACTGGAGAGAAATTGTTTTGTTTATAATTTATTTTTATTTTTGGTACCAGAGATTGAACCCAAGGGTGCTCAACCACTGGGCCACATGCCCAGCTTCTTTTATTTTATTGTGAAACAGGACCTCACTAAGTTGCTTACAGCCTCTCTAAGTTGCTGAGGCAGGCTTCGAATATGTGATCCTCCTGCTTCAGCCTCGCAAGCTACTGGGATTACAGGGGTGTGCCACAATGTCCAACTGTTAGTGTTTTTGAAAAAATTCTTCGTGAGGGTCTTAGGATGCATTGCCCAGGCTGCACTTTGCCTGGTTTCCAGCTTCTCCTTCCCCAACACACACACGCGTGCGTGTCCACACACACACTTCCTAGCAATTTCCCTGGAATCATTTGGAAGGTTCTGTGATCCCATCTGTTTATACTGTCTATTCCCCATCCCTTCTCGGAGTTCCAGGCCAATAACAATGTAACAATAATAATAACAATAATAACCACTATTCAGATCTTTTATTCTCATCATAATCCTTTGAGATACAGACTATCATTATTCTTACTTCATGGATACAGACCCTAAGGCATAAACAGGACAAGAAATTGGCCCAAGGTCACATACCTAATAAGTAGGGACACAAATACACGCAGCCTGGCACGAGAATTCATATTCATATTCATAAGTACTTCATGCTATTCTTCCATACCCATCACTTTACCAAAAAGAGAGAGAGAAAGCCTTATTATCCTCTTTATCTTTTACAGTGGATGGCTCATTAAAACCAGAGCCAAAATAATTAGCAACCAAATAAATTAGTTTCCTTTCCAAGAGAGTGTTTTCAAACACTCCCCTGAGGTGAGGGGAAATATTTGCATTCTGTCCCTGTTGGTGCTATGTGCAATGAAGTGCATTCCCCTAGATTGGGTTGGATTCTGGTAAGGAAGCAAATTAAGAAGAAAAACAAAACTGGTGTTTCCACAGTAAAATGTGTTGGCTCCTCTTCCTTCCTTACATTTGAATAAGTTCTGTCCTCTCTTTGGCAGTTCAGGTCTTACTGCCTTATGAATCTTCCACTGTTGCACCAACTCCAGTCATTTCTCATTTTCTGAATAATTGTGGTATTTTTAGAATCTCTTTCCATCCCATGTGGGTATATGTACCATGTTCTTCTTTGTTTCACATACATTATCTAGTCTTTTCCACTTGATGCTAAGCATTTGGATTTATATACTTACTCCTAGAATGCAATGCAGTCTAATAATTTTGGTTTTTTACATGTTCTTTTTTTAAAAACTTTATTTCATTTATTTATTTATTTTTAATGTAGTGCTGAGAATCAAACCCAGTGCCTCACGTGTGCTAGGCAAGCACTCTACCACTGAGCCACAACCCCAGGCCTATTTATATATTCTTAAGTAATGGAGGGGGCCATGCTTTATTGGACAAATATTACCACTGCTTTTCCCTAATGCAAGTTTATATTGTTATTGTGCTTATCTTAAGTGGTCTAGTGTACCAATTTTGCTGAGCAAGCAAAGGCCAGGTCACAGATTCTTCTCTATACAACCGAGATAGCCGTAGCATGACAAACTTACCTATGATACCTCAAGACCCTGTTACACATTTCATACCAATGCATGATGGTCACAGGGCACTGGGAAGCAACATAGGCAGTCAGCAGCAAACTTAGGATATGGAGTCTTGAGAAAGCAAGCTCAGAATCTAGGCCCTAATAAAGAATCAGAAGAGTTGTCATTGTAGATAAAGGGTAGCATTTATTTTTAAAGTTTTGATTAAGGCACTATGAAAATCTACCCCAGGAAGCTGACTGCAGCCTGGTAGAAGAAATTTAAAAAAAAAAAAGCTTTGCTAAATCCCATCTTTTCTAGGTTGGTAATTCACTCCTAAGTCCCGGGGTAGCATGAAGCCTCAGGCATTTAAAAGAAAAAGATAATTTTAAGCATTATCATGATGGTCCAGGCTGAAAAGTTACTGAGAAAAATCATCATAGGAGCCATCTTTGGACACCTCAAAAAGTAAGGCCCAGCTAGGTACATTGGTGCACACATGTAATTTCAGCAATTTGGAAGATTGAGGCAAGAGGATCACAAGTTTGAGGCCAGCCTGTGCAAATTAGAGAGATACTGTTTAAAAAATAGGAGATGTAGTTCAGTGGTAGAACACCCCTGGGTTCAATCCCCAGTACTACCAAAAAAAAAAAAAAAAAGGAAGATTAAGGATAATGTTTGAAATATATGTGGTCAAGCTAATCTCATTTTCTCAGACAGAGTGACACATCCTGGGATAATATATCTTGACTGTACTGAGACTTTTTTTTTTTTTTTTAATATTTTGTTTTTTAGTTGTAGATGGACACAATGTCTTTATTTTATTGCTTTGTATGTGGTGCTGAGGATCGAACCCAGGGTCTCACGCATGCAAGGCAAGCGCTCTACCGCTGAGCTACAATCCCAGCCCTGTACTGAGACTTTGATGCCATCCTCTCTTGCATATTCATCAATAAACTGGAGGAATACAGCCTGAATTATACAACCATGAAGGCAAACAGACAACCTGAAGGCAACTCAAGGTTGTTACTAGCTGATCAGCATCAACCTGAGAGAGCCACTAAGTAAGGAAAGCATATTGGCAACATATGATTGGATTTCAGATTTGTTGTTTACCTGATTGTTGACATCAGAGCACTATTTGTTTTCCCTATACATGGAGTCAGGGGACCAAATGCAGTCATTTCAAGAAAGTTGCTGTCATGTATATCTAAAAACAACAAATAAAAAAATAAATTAAAAAAAGAAAATCACTTTTCTTCACCACTCACAAGAGCTTCTCTGGAGAGATTTAAAATGAAACAAGTTTTTGTCAGTTGAGAAAAGTAAGTTATATGAGACTTCAAATGAAAATGAGTTGCTAGATTAGGCTATTTTTTGCCTTTGATTTCCAAATTTTTCAGAAACACTCACAAAATCCATTACTATACTAATACTTGTTTCTGAACTCCTAATGCTTATGAACAGATCAGGCTGAAAGGTGGAATGTGAAGCAGACTGTCCGTCTCCCCAGGACACCAGATTCCCAGTGTGACACTTGGGCCTACAGAAGTCTAAGTGTGACCCGTACGGGGTGGCACATGCCTGTAGTCGCAATGACGCTGGAGACTATGGCAAGAGGATCTTAAGTTCAAGGTCAGTCTCAGCAATTTAGTGAGACCCTGCCTCAAAATCAAAAAATAAAAATGCTGAGGATGTGGCTCAGTAGTAAAGTGGGTTCAGTCCCCAATACTCACCTCAAAAGTCTAAGTATGAGGAATACAAGTAAGTTCACCATCATCCCAGAAATGCCACCTGTTTACATGGGGACCTGAGCCATCAAACCAAGAGCCTCTGGAGCCTCTGGTCTTCAGGGAAAAATTAGACAGATGGCTTCTCCTGATGACCATGGCCATCCACTTCTGTGTCTCTCCCACTCTTGACTCCTTGCCCTATGTCCTCTAGTCTCTCAGTCCCTCCAAGTGATCCCCCAAGTCATCACCTGGTTCTGGTTTTAACTTGCTTCCCTCTCCAGCCTGATCTCCTCAGTTAATATTTTTAAAACAGACATCACTATATTCTCAGAAGTCCCTGCTTCCACTTTACTGATGCGGTAAGGATCAAAGAAGTTCATTTGTGCTGAAGTGATCTGAAAATGTTCAAGTGCTACATGGAAGTAATTCTTACTTTTGCTATTTTTTTCCCTCTGGCATCCATATAGTATTAGACATGTAGTTGGTACTCTTTAAACACGTTGAATGAACAAGTAAATAAATGGAAATCCATCCATTTTACATATCAAAGTCAGTCCAGGAAAATAAAAAAGAAAACTGACTTCAATTAGGTGCTTCATTTGGAACAAATATTACTTTAAGAATTTTCAAATGAATTATCTGGATCAATCATCAAACTAAACTTCCAAGGTAGGAAATAGTATAGTTACTTTACATATAAAGAGACTGAAGCAGAGTCAACAGCAAGGACACAGCTAAAGTGGCAGACCCAGGGTTAAAGACCAAGTAGTCTCAAGCCACAGTCAGCACTGGCAACCACTAAGTTCTCCTGCCACTTGGCAAAAGAATATTTAATGATTCTTCCTGTCTATAAAACAAAGCCCAGGTTTTATACTTCCTTCCAGCACACCATTCCAACCTAAAATTCAAAAAAACATTTTTCTTACTTTTACAGTGTGCTTTCACCTTGATGATTCTATATTAGAATTATCTGAGGAAGCTTAGGAAATCCTGGTGCCTAGGTTGACCCTCAGAAGAATTTCACCCAAATTTATCTCAATGGCTGGGACCAGGGAAGTGATAATAGTCATAATAACCACAACAACAATAAAATCTTCATGTGATTCCAGGACAGCTGATTTTAAGAACCTCTGTTGTAACCTCTTAACCAAATTGACTACATGTAATTTTTGGCCTCTAGCCTCTGCTTCATACTTGGGATATCACGTCCCTGTTCTACCCATTCCATTAGGACAATGCTTTCTTTCCCATAAAATATGTCATAGATAAACAGATGGGGATATTTATAAGGAAGAATACTTACAGGGTATCAGATCTAGTTTAAAGCAAAATTGCCTTAAGACATTATTTGAGGCTCATCCATCCTTTTCTCTTAATTCCTAAAGTAACGTCATCAGTTGCAGTTCACCTTTTTAGGCCAATAGTCTGATAATACATAAGTTGAGTATGAACATACTTTACCAAATTTGCCATTCCAAGTATATCATGTTTCTAAAAATCAGGATGAAAGGGGACAGGGAGTATTATTCTCCCTCCAGCATAAACCAACTCGTATAAATGAGGATTTATGATCTTTTTTTCCCCACTGAAGAGGAATAACTTTTAAAATTTTGATTTTGGTTGATTAAAAATGTCACAACCATAAGACTCCCAACTAAGTTTATCTTTGGGGAAAAAAATAAATACAACCAAACAAGTAATGTACTGAACACATGTAAAATGTACTTTATAACCCTTGTTCTCACCCGATGTCCACACACCGTATATTTGGGCAGGGGGAGATTAGTCTTCAAAGGTGCCACAAAGTGAGAGAGTAGCATTTACAATGGCCTCAGTAGGCCTTTGATACCTAAAGTAGTTTGAAAATAAGAATGCGCCACTCTTTGAAATACAGAGGCAGAGTACTTAAATTCCACTTTTTCAATAGTGCAGAGGTCTTGAGAATTAACGAGCTCTAAAAATATATTATATGCTTACTGAGGGAAAAGTAAAATATAAATCAAAAGTTGCCAGGGAAAACATTTGTGCCCTCCAGCAGTGAGGGAGTAGTACCTACATGCTGTGCTCAAATCCCTGCAGAGGCCTATGTTGTGCAGAAAAAATACTTCAACCAGGGGGTGCACAAGGGAAAGGGCAGAGGACCACCTCCTTGCCAGGAATCAGAACCTCTGCCCCTTCCTTGAACCCTTCTCCCTCTTTTCTTTTTTGGTTCCAGGGATGGAACCCAAGGGTACTCAACCACTGAGCCACATTCCCAGTCCTATTTTGTGTTTTATGTAGAGACAGGGTCTCACTGAGTTGCGTAGTGCCACATGGTGGCTGAGGTTGGCTTTGAACTCATGAGTCTCCTGTCTCGACCTCTCTAAGTGCTGGGTTTACTTGGAGAGTTTTAGGACTCTTTCTCCAGGAGCTGTGGAAGCTCACTCCAGGGCTCCACTTCCCCTCATGCTTCCTAACATGGAGCTTAGTTGAAATGGGCACCTGTTGTTACCAGGCTGCTCACCACATGCTAAGGATTGTGCTGGGTACAAGTGTGATTCTGGTCATAAGCAGATCAAAAACAAAAAACAAAAACAAAAACAAACAAACAAACAAAAATCAGTCTTCTCCTGTAAATAATTTAAATTCCAAAAGTAGTGAAGAAAAATCCAAGGATAGATTCATTTTTGGAATGTGCCTTGCTAAAAGAGAAATAATTATTGTATAATATACATTATAAAACATATTCATGAGAGTATAATGCTGATCTAAGTAACTTCTGACTCTCTCTAAACCCTTTACAATCACAATTACGCATTTTTATCCTGAAATTCAATATTTACTTATTCATTTAGCTAATACATAGGAGAGCCATATGTAAAAGGCACTGTGCTGAAATTCTATAAGAAAATCCAACATTACTAAGAGCCAAACATTTTACATTTTTCTACCTAGTAGTGTAGAGGGTAAATTCCTTGGCTCTAAAGGGATAATATTTAAATATCAACATTTATTAGTCTCTCTGAGCTCTGGTTCATTTGTCTGTAAAATGGAGATGAGACATAATACATATCCTATCTGGTACATAAGAGGAGGAGTAGGCTGAGACTCACAGCAGAGAGAAAAGTCAGAACATCAGCCTTGAGAGTGACATTTCAGTGTCCCCAGTTATCTGGAAATGTGGTTTGGGACTACACTATGACAGGGCCTGAATGCCAAACTAAGGAATGTGGGCTTTATCTAGCAGGCAGTGGGGTAGCTCTCAAAGTTCTTTGTCCTGAGATTGGTCCATGAATCAACCTAGTCTTCAAAGGGGTAACTTCTCACTTCCTAACTTCATAGGTACCATGATAGAGAACTCAAAGCAAACTACAGGCAAAGAAGCCATTTAAAGGAGATATCAGCATACTCAGGTTTATTCCAGCACAATTCATAATAACCAAGCTATGCAATCAGCTTACATGTTCACCAACAGATGAATGAATAAAGAAAATGTGGTATATACATACAAAGGAGTTTTATTCAGCTGCAAACAGGAATGGAATTATGTCATTTGCAGGAAAATAGATGCAACTAGAGACCATAATTTTGAGTGAAATAAGTCAGAGAGAAAAATATTGCACATTTTTCTTCATATGTGAAACCAAGGAAAGAAAATAAAGGGACTCTAGGGAATTGGAAACCTGAAAGAGGGTCAGGAGGAGTGAAGAGTAAAGGGTGGGAGAGAGATTGGAGAGTGAAATTAATTAAATTATGTTTTTATGTATCCACAAATATGCCACAGTGAAACCTACCATTCTGTATAATTAATATGCACTAATAAGAAATTTTCAAAGTGACAAAAGAAAAAGATCACTGCAAGAGTACAGGCCAAAGAACAACATATAACTTCAATCTAATCATGAAAAAAAGAAAATCAGACAAACCCAAGCCGGGTGCGGTGGCGCACGCCTGTAATCCCTGCACTTAGGGAGCCTGAGACAGGAGAATCTCCAGTTCAAAGCCAGCCTCAGCAACGGCGAGGTGCTAAGCAACTCAGTGAGACCCTGTCTCTACATAAAACACAAAATAGGGCTGGGGATGTGGCTCAGTGGTCGAGTACTCCTGAGATCAATCCGCAGTATCAAAGAAAAGAAAAAGAAAAAGAAAATCAGACAAACCCAAATAAAGGGACATTCCACAGAATAATCAGTCTATATCCTTCAAAAGGAAAGACTAAGGAAGTGTCACAGATTGTTAAGAATTAAAAATAACAACTGAAGTCATGTGAGATCCCAATTGAAACCTGGAACAGAAGAGTGACACTAATAGTGGGTGTAGCTGGGGGGTGTGGCTCAATGGTAAAGAGCTTGCCTGGCATGTGGGAGGCCCTGGGTTAACTTTCCATAACCACCAAAAAAAAGGGGGGAGGACACTAGTAGGACAACTGATGAAATTCAAATAAAAGCTATTGTTTTGGTTAATAATATTGTATCCATGTTATTCTTGAGAAATGTTTCATAATCAGACTCCTCAGGGAAGCAAAGTGAAAGGCATATAAGAATTCTCTGTATTATTTTTGTAACTTTAAGGGTAAAATTATTTCAAAATTAAAAGATTTAAAAACAAAGTCCAGGCAAGAGAAGATGAGGACCTGAACCAGGGGAGTGGCTCTTGGAATGGGAAGAAGAGGAAATAGAATTGACTAGAGTTGAAAACTGACTGGGCTTGATGGGTGACAAAAGAGGTAAAGGAGAATCTGGGAAAGCTTGAGGGATTTTAGCTTGAGGAAGTCCAGAGAAGGAGAAGTAATGAGGTGTGTCTTGTTGAGTTGTAGATGTGAATAGAGGATCCAGCACAGATGTTCCCTGGAAACTGGTTATGGAAGACAAGGAAAAGGAGGTGAGTGTCACAGGTCTGGATCACAGGAGACAGTCGAAACTCTGGAGTGAAAACACTTACCAATGGAGAAAGAAAAGAGGATGAGAATAGACACTGTCTGGGAAAATATCCACAATAACAGGAAATAGGAGGAAGATGAATAAGGGGAACCACACTCCATTTCTTTCATGAGAAGAAAGCTCATTTTAAAACATATAACAGATAAGGAGTAAATTGAGGCTCCTGAAGACAATAGCTTGAACCACAATAACAAAGGTAATTAGTGATGGGAAATAAAAAGAAAAAGAAAAAAGTAAAAGAAGAGCAGAGTCATTTGTGTGAAGTTTCAAATAAATAGAAAAATTTTAAGAACGGTCTTACTGGATTCATCCAAATAGGGATTTAAAATCTCAGTGACATTGTATAAGGAACTTCTTATCATCAATCTCAAAGATTGAAGATTCTCTCCAAGTATTCTACCTTCTTGCAGAATGCCATTATCCATTTAGAAGAATGACACATTGCGAGATGACAGGAAAATGGATAGTCTGATCATCTAGCGGTTCCGGGAAATCTGCTCAAAACTGATGGTGGTTCTAGATTTTCCTAGAAAAGAGTGCTCCATCTACCACACATATACATGCTTGAGTACATACGCCACATTTCAGCCTCACACATCATAAGTTGACATTTCTAGTGTATTTTAATTATGACACATAGTAATTGTACACATTTAAGGGGTACAATGTATTATTCAATACACATATGCAGTGTGTAATGATCAGATCAGGGTAACTGAAACATCTGTCACCTCAGGCATACATCACTTCTTTGTATTGGGAACAAAAAAAATCCTCCCCACAGTAAGTTTACATTTCAATGAGCCTGTTTTAAAAAAGAAATGACCTGTGATCTGTTTGTTGAGCCTCCTAATGTTGCTGGGGAGTAGTGTGTGCACAAACCTCCCATTTTAGCATTGCTCCTCCTCCAGGTCTGGGTGATTAGTAAGGGTCCTTCAAGGTTCCCAGAGCCTTTGCTTCCAGGTCTTAGTGCAATCAATCCAAGAATTTCCTTAGAATGTGAAACGGTAACTGAGGAAATCATTCAGACTCTGGGGGGATGAAGGCTTCAACTTAAGAAGTCATCATCAACCATGTTCTCTGGAAGTTTGTCTTTTAAAATAATAATAATGTGAAAATACAGATTGAAGGTCAATTGTGAAGTGATCTAAAGAGTTCTGATGTCATTTCGTGGATGAAATGACTCCACTTGTTGCTTTGGCTCAGAAGTATCACTGCTCTGTTTAACTAAACACATGCACATACATTTACCCCAATTAACTCCCTCTCCTTTTTTTCCCCAAGGTAGTTAGAAGTGGCATAGTTCTGTCAACTATAACTATGAGAATCATAACCAACACTCCTAAGAACACTTTCTGGTAAGAGGACTCAGCTCTGAGATATTCTTTTTAAGGTATTTCTAATGTATCTTTGTGCCCTAGTACAGGATTATTAAATCTGAACTCCTAAAAGCAGGCTTGTGTGCTCCCTCCCCAATTCCTCTCCTGACTTTGAGGCCAAGTAGGGCATCTAATAGCTACTCTACATCTAGAATTTGGGGGACCATATACAAGTGGCTTTCTATCTGCAACATGAGGATATGGAATTTGGTTTTTCAAAAGAAACAATCTTTTTTAAAACAGAGAAACAAATTTTACTTGTGATGCAGCAGAAAAAGGAGTTTATTGAGAACCAGCCAAATGTGGATGTGAGTCTCTTCTCTACCACACGTGTTATTCTGTAACCCTGAACAAATTGTTTAATCTTTCTGGATTTCTCATAAAGATTAATACTGAACAGCTGTCACTGTGCCAGACATGGCACTAAACATTTCACAGGCTATCTCCACAGGGCAGTACTGTTACCCTACTTTATAGATGAGGAAGTTGGGGTTTGGAAAAGTTAAGTCACTTGCTAAAGAACACTGCATAGAAGACACTACAATCCACACTTAGACACCAGATGAGATCATACAATGATGCCTGTCTCACAATAATGTTATAAAGACTGAGTAGGACATTATAGGTACTGAATCCAGAATTCCATATGTGATAATAATAATTCTGATTTATTCTCAAGAACCAAGTCTATCCTTTTCTCTCTTTTATTCCCACCTCAAGCTATAGGAACCAATCTTGACTATTTTGTAAATCAGAGATAATGCTACAGAATTAAGTTATACTTGGGTAGAGTGTTTTTGTTATTATTTTATCTTAATACGCACCCCCTAAAAACAATAGTCAAACTAACTTTTATACAGACAGAAGCCACTCAGGAGAAGTGGGTAAATCAGCAAGGCCACTAGCAAGGTAGCATACTGCCCATGGGTTAGATACTGATTTTCCTTTCAAAAAAGAACACAGAAGCTAGATAGGTGAGGTGCATGAGGCCCTCATGTCTGCTCAAGGAATTATTCCTGACTTCCCTCATAGTTATCCCTACACTACTTCCTATCTGAACTCTTCATGACCTTGGTTTTTGTAACTTGGTTACAGAACATACAGAAAACTTTGGCAATGGAAAGAGACAAACAACACTTGGAGATGCAGAAGAGCAAGGTTTATTCAGCACAGGTGCAGTCTCTGCAAAAGCTGAGCATAGCTCTTTGTTCTCAGTGTCTTTCATACAGTACTGACTCCTGGGTTTCAAGACTTTTCCATGCAAATAGCCTTGATCCCGTCCCCTTTCTCCAGGCAGCTCTGGTTTCTGCCACAGCTGCTGAGTAAGCAAGGTTAGAGAAGCAGAAACTATCATGTTGCAGCTATAAAAGGAAAATGAAACATCTCAGGAAGGGGTTGCCACTTCAACTCCAGCTCCCTGTTCATGAGTCCAGAGACTCCATGGCTTGTTTTGGAAAAAGACATCTCTG
The DNA here is from genome assembly GCA_028644305.1 of Xerus rutilus. NCBI lineage: Eukaryota > Metazoa > Chordata > Mammalia > Rodentia > Sciuridae > Xerus > Xerus rutilus. The sequence continues at coordinate 80,144,548 of CM053405.1, read as the reverse complement.
TACAATCAATCAAATGAAGTGAAAGAGATTAATTGTATATACTCATGTAATCAGGAGTTTGGCTCTTTGGTTACATAAACTAATGACATGACAAAAGTCTTCTCTTGTCCACTGTAGGCTATAAATTTTTTTCTTCTTCTGTTCTACATTGCATAGGAACTTTTGTTTCTTCATTCATGCCTCTGGTATAAGTGAAAATTACAAACCTTCCTAGAATTCAATATCAAATGCTTTCTCTGTATGCTCAGATCTCTAGGACAAAGTTTCACCTGTTACTTGATTTCACACACAAAAAAATGTCTATAATTCTCTTTCTAAAAAAATAAAAGACAGAAGTGTAACAAAAGGATGTGTCCCAGCATCTGCAATACAACCTGAGCTCACTCTAAGTGTCACATAAGCACCTCTATATTTCAGAGATAGCCATAGAGATGATGGAGTAGATTCAGGGCAAAATGTTCCTTATTCTTCTTGTCCTTTTTAAAAAAATGTCTTGACAAGTTATTTTTATTATAATAATTCATCTCTTTTCAACATTTCTTTGTCAAATGAACACCATAATTGACAATGATTATTTTTGGCTGATCTATGGATTTAAACAAACTAAGTAAAAATTAATCAGAGACAAAAATACTGTGTGATACATTACTCCTGATATTCTGTAATCAGAATATAAATTCAATGTTCTGACCATAATATTGTCCATTTATATGTATATGTTTGTGTCTGCACCACACAAGATATTTAGTGTCTGAAGCAGCACAATAGAATAAAACACTGTGCTAGATCAAGGGCAAATTAGTTAATTTTCATGAGAGTCAGTTTCTTTATTTCTAAAGGTAGGATGATAATATCTTACAGATATGATATCAAGATTATGTTCATGATATTGGTTCCAAGATGGCAGCCTAGACGGACACTACCCAGTCTTTCCAGAACCAGGGTTTAAAGTAGTGGAAACATTTTCTTCGTGAGTTTTCAGAGGACACCTGACAGCTGCCTCCACAGAGAAACTCCACTTGCATGCCCAAAGGGATGCCAGGCCCTAGCATTTGCACAGGACTCTAAAACCTGCTCCAGCACAGGATCCCTGGCTGCAGTGCCCACACACCTCGTAGGACCTCAGGTAGCCCACCAACGCAGGACCCCTAGCTGTTGCTCCCATGCAGGACCCCTGGCTGCTGCTCTTATGTGGGTCTCCATCTACCAGGGAGGAACATCCCTGTTCACCTTCACATGGAAACATGGGACAGGATCTGGAGACAAACTTTTACTTCAGCACAGCACACCACAGAGCTGCATCTCTGAACAAGTCACCCAATTCCACGGCCAGGCCTGGCACTTCACCTATCTCTGAAGCAGAAGACTTCTTTGTGAGACTCCTGTTTCACCATCTTTGACCTGAGTGGGCAGACACCAGTAAGCAACAGACAACTCCACCTACTGGAAGAGAAGAGAAGCAATCCTGTTTATTTACATTGAGACTATTTATTTTTTTATTTTTTCCTTCTATTTCTTTCTTTTTTTCTTTTCTCTTTTCTTCCTTTATTGTTCCTCTTTACTCTCTCTCAATCTTTTCCCACCCTCACATCCCCAACATTTATGAAACCAAATATTTTTTATGTATTAGGCTACTATGGACCAGGATATCTGATCAGTATACTACAGTTGTATTATATAGTCTTGAAACTTCCAACTTTACATGTTTTATTTTTCTTAATATTTATGTCTCCTCTTTAGTTGTACTCTATTTTCTCCCTACTTACTGGTTTTGCCCAAATCTCTTTCTCCCTTTTCTACTAATAGCCAACTTCTTTTGGATTCCTCTTTCACGCTTTCTAGGACTAATAACTATATACTCAGTTTCTACCTACCTAAAATCTCATCCTACACCCCACCCCTGGTTCTCTCTAGCCTACCAGCAAAAACTGTAGAAATTTGTGCAAATCTATGGTTTATATAGTACATACTAATTGAACTCATAATTTCTGTATATTGTGACAAAGCCATATATGTATGTAGGAGCTATTAGGACATACTTGGTTTGAAACTATATGTCGTTTGTATTGAGATCTGTCAATATTGGTCTCCCCCTTAAAGGAGAGGTATTGGAACTCTGTAGGGAATCTATAAGCCTATAGGATGAAAACTGTAACATCTCAGATCTACAGTGATAGAAGGGAAGATACACAAACAACATGAAACACCAAGGGAAGAAAGTGCCCCAAACAAACCAAGATACTACATTATTAGAATCCATGGTCAGCACAGCAGAAGAAATGTCAGAGAAGAATTTCAGGATGTACAAATTAAAATGTTCTGTGATTTAAAGAATGATATAAGAAAGCAAACTCAGGCAGCAAAACATCATTTTGGTAAAGAGCTACATAGGTAAATACAGGGAGCAAAAGGTTACTTCAAAAGGAGATAGAGATTCTGAAAAGAACCAAACAAAAATCCACAACATGAAAGAAACAATAAACAAAATTCAAGACTCAATAGAAAGCATCACCAACAGATTAGATCACTGGAAAGACAGAACCTTATGTAATGAAGACAAAATATTTAATCTTGAAAATAGAGTTGACCACACAGAGAAGACAGTAAGACACCATGAATAGAATATCCAAGAATTATTGGATAACATGAAAAGACCAAATTTAAGAATTATTGGAATAGAAAAAGGCATAGAATTTCAAACCAAAGGAATGAACAATCTATTCAATGAAATAATATCAGAAAATTTTCCAAATGTGAAGAATAAATTAGATAATCAAACACAAGAGACTTCCAGTACAAAATCACAACAGATCTACACCAAGTCACCTCATAATGAAAATGTCGAGTATTCAGAATAAAGAGAGAATCTTAAAAGCAACAAGAGAAGGGGATCAGATTACATATAGGGGGAACCAATTAGAATCTCTGCAGACTTCTCAACCCAGACCCTTAAAGCTGAAAGAATTTGGAACAATATATACCAAGCTCTGAAAGACAATTGGATGCCAACCAAGAATCTTATATCCAACAAAATTAAGTTTGAGATTTGATAATGAAATAAAAATCTTCTGAGATAAACAAAAATTAAAAGAATTTACAGCAGGAGACTGCACTACAGAACATTCTTGGCAAAATATTCCATGAGGAGGAAATGAAAAACAACAATGAAAACCTGCAAAGTGAGGAACTACACTAAAGGAAAGGCCAATCAAAGGAGAAACCCAGTCAACTTAAAAACTAAAAATGAACCAAAAAGTCTGAGAATACAAACCATGTCTCAATAATAACACTGAATGTCAATGGCCTAAACTCAGCAATTAAAAGACACAGACTGGAAGATGAGTTTGTTTTTAAAAAAGACCCAATAATATGCTGCCTCCAAGAGACTCATCTCATAGGAAGAGATACTCCCAGATTGAAGGTGAAAGGATGGGGAAAAATGCATCAATCACATGGACTGCATAAACAAGCAGGGGTTTCCATCCCCTTATCAGATAAAGTGGACTTCAAACCAAAGTTAATGAAAAGGGATAAAGAAAGTCATTTTATACTGCTTAAGGGAATCATACATCAGCAAGACATAAGAATCATAAATATCTATATCCCAAATAATGGGGCAGCCATGTATGTCAAACAAACCCTTCTCAACTTCAAGAATCAAATAGACCACAACACAATAGTACTGGGTGACTTTAATGCACCTCTCTCACCACTGGATAGATCTTCTAAACAAAAACTAAACAAAAAGTCTACAAAACTCAATAGAACAATCAATAATCTAGACTTAACAGACATATATAGAATATTACATTTTTCAACAAGCAAATACACTTTTTCCTCAGCAGTACATGGATCCTTCTCCAAAATAGATTATATTCTATATCACAAAGCTAGTCTTAGCAAATACAAAACAAATAGAGATACCACCCTGCATTCTATTTAACCATAATAAAATGAAACTACAAATTAATGACAATTTTAACAAAAGAAGCTACTCCAACACCTAGAGACTCAATAATATGCTATAGGTAACAGAAGACATCAGGGAAAAGATAAAAAAATTTCTTATAGGTAAATGAGAACTCCGATATGACATATCAGAATCTCTGGGACACTATGAAGGCAGTGCTAAGAGGAAAGTTCATTGCATTAAGCCCATTTATTCAAACAAGAAGAAGTCAACAAATCAATGACTTGATACTACATCTCAAAGCCCTGGAAAAAGAGAAACGAACCAACACCAAAAGAAGTAGAATACAGGAAATAATTAGAATCGGGGCTCAAATCAATGAAATTGAAACGAAGAAAACAATTTTTAAAAACTGAAAAACAAAAACCTGGTTTGTTGAAAAAATAAATAAAATTGACAAACCCCTAGCCACCCTAATGAAAAGAAGGAGAGAGAAAACCCAAGTTACTAAAATTTGTGATGAAAAAGGAAATGTCATGACAGACTCTGCTGAAATACAGAGGATAATTAGAAAATACTTTGAAAATTTATATGCCAGTAAAATAGAAAACTCTGAAGACACTCACAAATTTCTAGAGACATACAACCTACCTAAAGTGAACCAGGAGGTCATTCATGACTTAAACAGGTCAATTTCAAGAAAGGAAATAGAAGATGCCATCAAGAGCCTTCCAACCAAAAAAAGCTCTGGACCAGACAGATTCTCAGCTGAGTTCTAGAAGACCTACAAAGAAGAACTAACTCCAATATTCCTCAAATTATTCCATGAAATAGAAAAGGAGGGAATCCTTCTAAACTCATTCTACAAGGCTAGTATCACCCTAATACCAAAACCAGACAGAGACACATCAACAAAGGAAAATTTCAGACCAATATCCCTGATGAATATAGATGCAAAAATTCTCAATAAAAATTTGGCAAATCACATACAAGAGCATACTAAAAAAATATTGCACCATGATCAAGTGGGGTTTGTTACAGGGATGCAAGATTGATTCAACATACAGAAATCAATAAAGGTAATCTATCACATCAATAGACTTACTGATAAGAATCGTATGATTTTATCAATTGATGCAGAGAAAGCATTTTACAAAATACAGCACCCTTTCATATTAAAAATACTAGAAAAACTAGGGATGGTAGGAACATACCTCAACATTGTTAAAGCAATCTATGCTAAACCTAAGGCCAACATCATCCTAAATGGAGAAAAATTGGAAGCATTCCTTCTAAAAACTGGAACAAGACAGGGATGCCCTCTTTCACCACTCCTATACAACATATTTCTTGAAACTCTAGCCAGAGCAATTAGACAGATGAAAGACATTAAAGGGATACAAATAGGAAAAGAAGAACTCAAACTATCATTATTTGCAGATGACACGATATTATAGTTGAAGGATCCAAAAAATTCCACCAGAAAACTTCTAGAGTTAATAAATGAATTCAGCAAGATTGCAGGATATAAAATCAACACCCATAAATAAATTACATTTCTATATATCAGCAATGAATACTCTGAAAGAGAAATCAGGAAAACTACTCTATTCACAATAGCCTCAAAAAAAATAAAATACTTGGGAATCAATCTAACAAGAGAGGTGAAAGACTTCTGCAATGAAAACTACAGGACACTAAAGAAAGAAATTGAAGATCTTAGAAGATGGAAAGATCTCCCATGCTCTTGGATAGGCAGAATCAATATTATCAAAATGGCCATACTACCCAAAGCACTATACAGATTCAATGCAATCCCAATTAAAATCCCAAAGTCCTTTCTTATAGAAATAGAAAAGGCAATCATGAAATTTTAATAAGAGACCCAGAATAGCTAAATCAATCTCAGTAAGAAGAGTGAAGCAGGAGCCTTCACAATACCAGACCTTAAACTATATTACAAAGCTATAGTAACAAAAACAGCATGGTATTGGCACCAGAATAGACATGTAAACCAATGGTATGGAATAGAAGACACAGAAACAAACTCACATAAATACAGTTATCTCATACTAGACATAGGTGCCAAATACATACACTGGAGAAAAGATAGCCTCTTCAACAAATGGTGCTGGGAAAACTGGAAATCCATAGGCAGCAAAACAAAACTAAACCCCTATCTCTCACATGCACAAAACCCAACTCAAAGAGGATCAAAGACGTAGGAATTAGACCAGAGACCCTGCACCTAATTGAGGAGAAGGTAGGCCCAAATCTTCATCATGTCAGATTAGGCCCCGACTTCCTTAACAAGACTCTCTTAAAGTGAAAGAAATAAAAGCAAGAATCAATTAATGGGATGGACTCAAACTAAAAAGCTTCTTCTCAGCAAAAGAAACAATCAATAAGGTGAACAGACAGCCTACATTCTGGGAACAAATTTTTGCCACACGCACATCAGATAGAGCACTGATCTCCAGGATATATAAAGAACTCAAAAAACGTAACACCAAAAAAACAAACAACCCAATCAATAAATGGACTAAGAAGCTGAATAGAAATTTCTCAGAAGAAGATATACAATCAATGTACAAATATATGAAGAAATGTTCAACATCTCTAGCAATTAGAGAAAGGCAAATCAAAACTACTCTAAGATTTTATCTCACCCCAGTCAGAATGGCAGCTATCCAAAATAGCAACAATAAGTGCTGGTGAGGATGTGGTGAAAAAGGCGCACTCAAACATTGCTGGTGAGACTGCAAACTGGTGCAATGTACCTGGAAAGCAGTATGGAGATTCCTTAAAATCTTGGAATGGAACCACCATTTGACTCAGCTATCCCACTTCTCGGCCTATACCCTAAAGACTTAAAAACAGCACACTACAATAATACAGCTACTTCAATGTTTATAGCAATACAATTCACAATTGCTAACTGTGGGCTGGGATTGTGGCTCAGTGGTAGAGCGCTTGCCTCGCATGCATGAGGCACTAGGTTCGATCCTCAGCACCACATAAAAAAAAAAAAAGAAAGAAAATAAAGATATTGTGTCCATCTACAACTAAAAAAATATTTAAAAAAGAAAAAAACAATTGCTAAACTGTGGAAGCAACCTAGATGTCCTTCAAAAGATGAATGGATAAAGAAACTATGGTATATATACACAATGGAACATGACTCAGCAATTAAAGAGAATAATATTATGGCATTTGCAGGTAAATGGATGGAATTGGAGAACATCATGCTAAGTGAAGTCAGCCAATCCCAAAAAAGCAAAGGCCAAATGTTCTCTCTGATTAGTGGATGCTGATACATAAAGGGGTGGGGAGTATGGGAGAAATGGAGGAACTTTGGGTGGGATAGGGAGTAGGTGGGGGAGGGGAGGGGGAATAGGAGTAGCAAAAATGGTGGAATGAGATGGACATCACTACCCTAGGTACATGTATGAAGACACAAATGGTGTGACTCTATCTTGTTTGCAACCAGAGAGATGCAAAAGTGTGGTCTATATATGTACTATGATTTGAAATAAATTTTAAAAAAATAAATAAGTAAATTAATGATTAAAAAACCTACTACAAAGTATTTCAGATATGCAAAACCATATTTGAAATTAAAATAATAAACCGCCCCCACCAAAAAGATTCAAGATCATTAAAATATCTAAGACATTCAGTATTCAGTGAATGTTAATGCTTCTTACATAGTTTGTCTATGTTTATTAATGCTACCTGGATATGAACATGCACGTGTGCACGCACACACACTCATGCATATATGTACACAAGGAATCCTCCAAAGAACATACTCATAAACTCAAATATGACATGATAAACTGAGGAACATCAGAAAATTATTCACGGTCATTCAAGAGATCCTGCAATGTCACTACTTCTGCAAACACCAAACCTCTAAGAAGGTAGTGATGAAATTCATTGGAGCTTTGATAACTTTAGGCTGATGACTTCAAGAGGCAAAGCACAGCAGCACAGATGCCTGCAAACTTATTCTGCTTATCTTTGTGAGAGCTAATAGTGCTATTCATTCTGAGTGACCCTAAACAGTTCTTATTTGGATAGGACTTGTGTAGCCATTAAATTGACTCTCTGGGAACAAATGGGAAAATAAATCAGTAATAGGCTTTACCTGTGTCAGTTTCTATCAGCTTCACCTGGCACTGTCTTTCCAATACTGGTCTTCAGGAGAACATGTGACCCAGCAGGCAGATAACTAATTTGAGAGTCACAGCAGTTAACTTCACTTCTCAGTATTTCCTCAAAATTTGCTTCTATAAGAGTGCCGTGGGTGATGACATGAATTTTCAAATCAAAAAGACTTAAATTGGAATCCCAGGTGGACATCTCATGGACTGAACAACTTCAGATGGGTTGTACAACTTTCTCAACACCAGTTTCCTCTTCTGGGATATTTTCTACCACAAAAGTTTATTTGTAAAAGTTTATATCTACAAAGCACCCTCTTCATTACCTGGCAAATGGCAGCCAATTGATAACAGTTTATTTCCTATAAGCTATTATTAGCATTTCTATTTTCTCTGTGATGCTGTGTAAGATAATCGCTAAATCCAGAAACATTCTGATCTAACAGAACAAAGGTATGAAAAAGTTAATATCTTCAACAAGGAACATTGAATGCAAATTCATTTAATCAAAGATTGTGTTCACACAGCTATTGAAACTCATGATTTTTGCATACACTGAAGCCATCTGTCTTTAATAAAGATAAAAGATTCCGCAAAAGTTATATTTAAATTTCGCTTTATTAGGAAATTTACCTACATACCTGTTTTGTTTACCTGATATTCAAGTATATCTAATAATGTCAAAGAAAATAGATTATAACTAAGACATCAAGTTTTTCTCAGCATCAATTTTCTTCTCTGTAAGATAAGGACAGTAGTGTTTATCTAATAGAGTCATGTGACACTTCAATAACACTAAAAGTTCAAAGTAAATTTTTAATTTTTTAAGTTGTGAGTTCTTTTTGACAATTGAGTCAATAATGGCTATCCTTTGTAATATCAGTACCCAACTCAGAAATTTAATAATTGTCTTTCTAGATTACAATGTAATCTACCTTTTTCTACACTAAAAACTTGAAAGACAAGATATTTTAAGCAACATAAATGATAATTATAAATATCCCCCAAGTGGTAAAAGGTAGAAAGATACTTTCCCATACTCTAGAGAACATCCTAGTTTCTAAAAAGAAACATTAAAGTTACATAATGGACAAAAATAGCTGGATTTGTTTAAAAAAGAGAGAGAGAGAAAGCAAATCAGTAGCTTATGGTGAATCAAATTCTTTTGTTTTGCAGTATTTATGTGTGCAATGTGTTGAGCAATCACTTCTTGCACAGAGCCCAGATGTCCAATGAAATGCGCTAGCAAGATTCTCTCTGCTCTGCAGAAGTTAGATTCCTGCACAACTCTTAGGTTTGTTCCCATGGCCTTGAAGTTCATCAGCTTTTGATTGTAAGTATAATATGATGTCCAAAATCTACCAATTTCATCATAATCAAACACTTCTCCATATCTTCTCAAGTTACCAGGAGCAATAATTATAAAAGAATTATCCCTAAGACCTTTTGCAATTGTGAGGAAAGCTGAGTCTCCTCTGCATATAAACACATGTACGCAACTCTGCATGTTACTTCAGAGTTGGCCACCCACCTAAGTAAGGTTAAGCACTCCCCATACGGAACAGATGTGTGTAGTTGAGAGTTCAGGGAGAGCAAATGCTAAGTTAAATCTACACCAAATCCATCTTTTTACACTGTGTGACTCACCCTGTGACCTGACAAAGGTATGTTCCCAGTAAAAGTTGGGTCAATAAAAGAATGAGTGAAAAATGAAGTTTAAAAAATAGGTAGAGGGTAGCAGAGGAGCCCTGATTCTCCACTATATGAAAAAATAACCAAATTTCCGCTTTAAAAATATTCCCTGTGAGACAGGCAATCTGTGAAGCTCTATTGATACTTTTAGCACTGCCAGCTGACTCTAGGGGCCAAGAAGAGTTAACACAGTTTCACATAGTGACTGATTTATAGCAAAGAAAGAAATTGTGCCTGGGATGTATGAGTCTCCAGAGAGCACAGCTTTTACTTGGTCGAGCTGAGCGATATGTCAATTCTTGACTCATTCACAGGTAACACTCTTGCTTGCTGGGCAATGACATCACAACTGTTTTCTGCAAACCACAAAGGACTGAACATGCTCTCTTGCCCACTAGGACCATCTGACAGTTCCTGGAATGTGTACATAGAGAGGTGCTTACCAACTCACCATTCTTTCTAGGGTGGGAATATTTACTGAGATGGTACTTTAACCACAAAGGCTGTCACATCTACCTAATTGTTCATGTCTGTTAATAGCTACCAGCCCAGGAGTCTGCACCAGCATTACCTATTTCCATTACACCATTAGTATTCCAAGGAAATACCAAATCCCCAAAGAAGATATAGACAGGCTCTTGTTTACAAATTTCTACTTTGTACAACTATGAACCTAAGGGGAAATATACAAGACCAAGATGTCTCTGAAGGGCAGTAGGGAATGTCAAGTTTCCCTAGAGAGGGGCCACCATGGAAGTTTCTTCTTTTGTTTTTCTCCCTTATCCTCATTTCCAGCACCATGTATTTTAACTTATACAATTCCTGTGGTTACCAGAAATCATAATGTGAAGCCAAGCAAACAAGAGTACATGCAAATAAAAAGGCAATTGTTCCTGATTATATGAGTTGTAGGTATCCTTTCTATGCAGGAGTAGAAACAGTCTCCCAGTTACATGGAGGGGGCATCTAAAACTTAGTGAATATAAACAAGTTCTTAATTTTTATAATCCAGTGTCTACAGCATGAATGACCTCTCTTTTCATTGATTTTTTTTCAAATAGAATCATTTCATTTTTGCTGGTATTAACATCTCCCCACCCTGATGGTATGTAAAATCTAAGCAGTCTTGAAATGCTTATTTTTTTCTTATCTCTATGCCTTCCAATTTATGCAACTACTTTCACTTTCCTAATTCCAAAAGCACCGAGCTAAGAAAGTAAAGAAGTCAAAGGATGGGGCCATTTCTTAGCAGTTGTCATTTTCCGCTTTCATTGAAGATGCAGCTTAACAACTGAAAGTGAAAACTGAGAAGAATGAACAATTTCTTTATTCAAGACTATAGAAACATAACAATATTAGGCAGCTGTCTGCAGCAGACACAGAAAACTTATTGCAAGAGGCAGCATGAAGATTGTTGGGAAAAATTAAAACCTTTGGGTTCTTTCAGCCTCTTGGATTGTTATGACTTTAATGTGGTAACACGCCCTTCCCTCCATATGTTCACACATGCATTTTTGTGTGTATTAGATATACAATGTCACTAAATGGAATTGCATCTGATAGCTCAGTTTACAGTGCCTACAGAGTTAATTTTGTTCCCTTTCATTTGAAAACAGGAGGAAGGTCTGCCTAAAAGTTCAATAAAAAGTGATCTAAACTGTATTAGATATCATATTACTATTTATTCTTAACGATTACAGTTTTGAAGCTTCCTGAGCTTGAGTATCACCCCAGCCTTTAGGGAGAGGCTGCAAATGAACTAGTGTTGAGATATTTTACCCAACATATGTTCTCTGGGGTCCCCTCAGGTTTGTCAGCCTTTGTCCACAAGTGTCCTTGACATCATGCACTGGCAATATAACCCTGGCCAGGTTCTCAGCATGTTTGTGAAGATAGAAAGGGATACCATCGATAAATCTCATCATACCACGCAAATACCTGAGGATGTCCCAACAGATCAGCAAGGAGCAAGTCCTGAATTTCAAAGATGTGCTTTCTGATTCTGTAATTGCAGAGCTGATGGTGAAGTCACAGAAGGCTCCTGGAGACCATGAAGGACCTTAAATAAGAAGGTGTGCCTCTGGTTACAAAGCAATGTAGACCGCAGCTGTGCAATCTCGACTTTGAAGATAAAAAAGACACTTTATGAAAAAGCACATGCTCCTGGTTTCACATTCAGCATGTCCAAAAAAACTTAATATATGTTAAGAGTATTCAAAGATATTCATAGGAAACAGACCATTCAAAAAAGACCTACTTAGCTTTACACCAAGTTAGTGATACACGCTTATTTATTAAGCAAATCTAGTGTACTGAATGCAAGCTAAGTGCCAGACACTGTTCTGTTTTAAGCTTATCATAAAAATCAAAGTCTAGAACTCAAGAAATGCAGTGTATTATCTGAAAAAAAATGGATGAAAAAATATAAAATTACAATCTAAAATTTATCAGATTTCTTGAAAATTTGAAAAGTCATTCTCCAGTGACTGACTACATAAATCTTAGCTATTTCCATAAATATAGGATATGCTGAGATAACTGATTAATGAGAAAGCTTCAGTAATGAAGGTAGATGAATACAATAGGTTTTTGATATTACATAGTTCAAAGCATAGAGGATTCCCTAAGATAAGTACTAGATTCAAAACAACATATTTCTGATACTGTTTTTACATTTTTTCTTTTATTTGTTCTAATTCGTTATACATGACAATAGAATGTACTTTAACGCATCATACATAAATGAAGTATAACTCCTCATTTTTCTGGTTGTACATGGTGTAAAATCACATCGGTCATGTGTCATATATATGCACATAAGGTAATAATGTTTGATTTATTTTTACATTTTGACCAAGTTTGGTTTTTTTGTTTGTTTGTTTTTTAGTATTTGTGACTCCAGTTTCTTCAGGCCTTAAGGTGATCTAAAATAATTTTAAATTTTATGTAGTACTAAAATAATACATGTGTTAAATGTAGATTATCATAAAACGTTTGACACCTTAAAACTTTACCACATAAAAGTTAATCTTTGGGCTGGGGCTGTAGCTCAGTAGTAGAGCACTTGCCTCGCATGTGTGAGGCATTGGGTTCGATCCTCAGCACCACATATAAATAAATAAATAAATAAAGATATTTTTTTAAAAAAAGTTAATCTTTTTGATGACTGAAAAGGCCAGTTAGCATATAACATCAGCATATGGATCCACAGGAGCAGTGCACACAGGGATTTTGGTTCGGTTTGCTTGTCACTATATTGTGACCTTATACAACTGTATCAGTCAGTTAACACATCCATTAGTAACAAAGAACACATTCACATTAGGATGTGCCAAGAAAGGTCAAAACACCATTTACAAAGCTGTAGGTCCACATAGAAAACAAACAAATGATAGTGCAATAGAAGAAGTGGTTACCAGAACCAGAAAGAATCATGTGGAAAGGCCACCCCTAGTCAAGGCATACAAACAGCCTGAAACAATCCCACAGAAATTCCCCTTGACCAAGCCCAACTAGAACTCATAGAATACCGATTTAATCTGCACTGCCCAGCCTTCTGTGGAGGAGAGTATGGAAAATGTTGAAGAGAATTTTTGTTTTATCAAAAGATAGCCAGCATGGTTCTCCCCTTTTCCCCTTTAGTATCTACTCTTATCCTTTATCCAGATGAAAAATTTGCATACTCAATATGGAAGTTACACAATGTTTAATCAGTTCATGTATTTGAACAAGGCAAATTTGTTCATCTCCCACTGAAACCCCAATTGCTACTCATCATTTGTGCCCAAGATGTGAAGGAACCTCATTCCACAAATCAGGTAAAAGTGTGGAAGTTTTTCCAGCTGCTAAGGGTGCTATATATTTTACAACTAAGGGAAAAAACAAAGGATGTCCGTGTGCTCATCAGCACACTTTTATACAGACACTGGCCAAGACTCCAACTATACTATGAGTTTTATGAGTTCCTACTCTGACTTTGTAGTCTATGGTGTGGTTTTGGATCTCTGAGGACCATCTTAAGTTCAGAGCCAGTTTTTAATAAACCTGAGGAGAGCTAAGTTCTTTTCCCACCAGTGCACAGTCATCCTGGTAAAATGTTGCAGGTGCATTTAGAGAAAGCTTGAGAGAATGTTTCACAGTCATTTCTCAAAGGGACCTTGCCTCTCTTTGCCTCAAGGGACTCGGGTCAATGCACTGGCTTAGGTTTGGAAACTGGATGAGAAACTGTAAAATTCCTCATTTGGCAATAGAGATTAGTTTTCTTCCAAGCCAATCTAATTTTTTTTTTCTGCCCATGTACTTCAAGAAGCACTTGAGTAGGCTGCCCATCCATTTCATTTCTAAGGATCCAATGCCAGAGATCCCTGCAGGTCAAAATCTTCTTTATTACCATTTTAAACACGACTTCATTGTGGTAATTGCATCAACACCTGTTCTCTGTAACTCCACATGACATTATTCCCATTCAGAAACCCAATTGCCCTGAAATGTGCCTAACTTACATCTGGCCTACAGAGAACTGGCAGCTCGGCAGTCCTCACTGATGGTGATGTCCTCTCCACGCCTTCAGTCCCTCCCAGTTTTTCCCACAGTGTGTGACTGGGGTGGCTAAACAAGTTGCACATAGCAGATCCAGTCCAACATTCCCATTTCCTTAACGCCTACCTCTCCGGAATACAGGGGAGTTGACTATAAGTCAACTTTGAGCACACATTTAGATCAGCCAGTCTAACCAATCACTTATGCTTCTACCAAGAGGTTGAGCCAATACATCAAATTCTGAAACCCAAAAAAGTTTCACTCATCTCTATGAATTTAGTCTTATTTGATTACATTTCATCTCCCTTCCTCAAACACTTCAAAGAGTTCACCCTGGTACTTACCATCAGACTTCCAAATAGTGGAAAATGGCAAGGTCATTAGTCTTTTAAGACTGAAATTTTAATTTCAAAAAAAACATGAACGTTGGATGAATGGTATAAAGAATTCCAATGTACCCTTTACCCAGATTCAAGAAGTGTCTTACCTATTATTTGATGTTTGTCTTTTACTACATTCACATATTCTTATACACATTATTTTTTTCTAAATTACTTACCATTTGAAAGGAAACTACAGACATCATGCACCATTAACTCAAAAGACTTCTATATGTATTTTCTAAGAAGAATATTTCATTACATAACCACCATACTAATTACCTAAATGAAAAACTCCAATTGAATACCATACTGTTATGTAATATCTTTTAAAAATTGCTGCTTGTGACAATAAAATCCTCTATATCTCTTTTCCTAGATTATATACTATGTTTAATTGTTCATGAGTAATTTTTCTTTATTTTTATTATTATATTAAGTACACTGAAAATGATATCTACTCTTAAAAATTTATAAGTGCATAATACAGCAATGTTAACTATAAGCAAAATGTACAGCCAATTTCCAAAGCTTCCTTCTGGTATAATTCAAACTTTGTACACACTGAATAACAGTTCTCCATTTCCGCCTCCCCTTAACTCCTGGCAACCACCATTCTGCTTTCTGTTTCTATGATTTTGACTATTTTACATACATCATGTAAGTGGAGTCATGTAGTATTTATTCTTCCATGACTGGCTTATTTCTCTTAGCATAATGTACTCCACATTCATTCATGTTATCACATATGGCAGGATTTTCTTCCTTTTTTAAGGCTGAATAATATTATATCATATGTATGAAGAAAATGTGATCATTTTCTTTGCACATTCATCCATTGTAGACATTTAGCTTGTTTCCATATCTTGACTATGGTGCATAATACTGCAGATACCTCTTTGAGATCTGAATTTTAATCTTTTTGGATACATACCCAGATAGGATTGCTGGATCATATGGTAGTTCTGCTTTTAACTTTTGAGAAATTTTCGTACTATTTTCCATAGTGACTTTTACATTCCTACCAACAGTATATAAGGGTTCTAATTTTTCCATATCTTCCTCAATGCTTATCTTTTTTTAATTGTAGTCATCCTGACAGTTGTAAAATGATATTATGATTTTAATTTACATTTCTCTGATGATTAGTGATATTGAGTATCTTTTTGTCTCCTAGCTGGAAAATCTGATTTATTTTGTTTTTACTAAAGAGTTGTAGGAGTTTCTTACACATTTTAGTTATTTCCCTTGCCCAGCAGATATCTGGTTTGCAAATATTTTCTCCCAATCTATAAATTACCTTTCATCGTGTTGATGCTTTAGTTCAACATAGTCCCACTTGTCTAGTTTTTGCTTTTGTTGCTTGTGTTGGGTGTCATATCTGAAAAATTATTGCCCACACCATTCAGAAGTTTTGTAGTTTCATATCTTAAACTTTAAGCTATTTTGGTTTTCTCTTTGTTTATTATGTAAGACAGGTTTCTTCCTTTATTGTTTTGCATATTGACAATGAGTTTTCCTAGTACCATTTATTGAAGAGACCATGCTTTCTTCATTGTGTACTCTTGATACCCTTTCCAAAAGTCAGTCAACCATATATGTGTGGGTTTATCTCTGAGCTCTCTCTTTGGTTTAATTGGTCTCTATATCTACTTTCAGTATCAATGTAGTACCGTTTTGCAATATAGTTTGAAGTCAGCAAATGTGATGCCTTCAGTTTTGTCTTTCTTTCTTAAAATTACTTTGACTACTCAGGGTCTTCTACAGATCCCTATAAATTTTAGGGTTCTGTTTCAATTTCTATAAAAACGTCATTGGTATTTTGATAAAGATTATATTGAATCTGTAGGTTGCTTTGTGGAGCATGGACATTTTAACAATATTGAGTCTTCCATCCCATTATCAGGGGATGTCATTCTGTTTATGTTCCTTTAACACATTAAAGAACTTATGTGTTCTTTAATTTCTTTTATCAAAGATTTCTAGTTTTCAGTGTACAGGTCTTTTACCTCCTTGGTTAAATTTATTCCTTAGTATTTTACTATTTTTGGTGCTATTGTAAATGGGATTCTTTTCTTCACTTCTTTCTCAGATACTTCACTGTCAGTATTCAAAAACATGAATTTTTATGTTAATTTTGTATCCTACAACTTTACTGAATTTGTTGATCATTTCTCACAAATTGGATTTTTTTTCTCAAGCCTTTAGGGTTTTCTACATATAAGATCATGTCATCCAAAAATAGATAATTTTACTTCTCCCTTTCTTCCTCCTCTACTTGAATGCTTTTTATTTCCTTTCTTGATTGTTCTGATAAGGATGTCTAGTACTAGTTGTGTAGAAACAATCAGTGTGGGTATCCTTGCCTTGATTCTGATCTTATAGGACAATATTGCAGTTTCCCCCATTTTATTATGATATTAGGTATGGGCTTTTCAAGAACGGCCTTTTGAATGTCCAGGTAAACTCCTCCTATACCTGTTTTTGTTTTTTGAGAGATTTTTTGAGGTGGTGAATTTTATCAAATGTTTCTTCTGCATTTATTGATATGATTGTGTATTTTTATCTTTCATTCTGTCAATGTAGTGTATTGCATTAATTGATATGTCTATGTTGAACCATCTTACATCCAGGCAAAAATCCTTGGTCAAGGTGCATGATCCTTTTAATGTGCTGTTGAATTTAGTTTATTAATATTTTGTTGAGGATTTTTACATCTATGTTCAATGGTGATATTGACCCATATTCCTCTTTACTTGTAATATCATCATGTGGCTTTGATATCAAGATAATACTGAGACTACTATGAATCATAATAAACCAATAAATTGGATAGTCTAGAAAAAATAAATTCTTAAAACATACAACTTGCCAATACTGAGTTATGAAGAAACAGAACATTTGAACAGATGAATAATATGTAAGAAAATTGAATCCATAATAAATATATCTACCAACATAGAAAATTTCAGGATGTAACAAATTCACTAGTGAAGTCTACCATACCAAACAATTAAAGAATTCTACCATACCAAAAATTTAAAAATTAATACCAATTCCTCTTAACCCCTTTCCAAAAGAAAAAATAAAAGAAGAGAGAACGTTTCCTAACTCATTTTAAAAGGTCTTTTACTCCTAAGTATATAGGGTAACTCCTTTTGGAGCAGTCCTGGGAAGTGCTGGAATATAACTTTCTTCATGAACGTGGAAACGTGATGGGGTGAGTGCTAAAGAAGACTGGAGTTAACTTCTGAGGCAACTGAAGCAACTATCTCAAATCTCCTCACTGAAAGATTTAAAGCAGAAGAGGGCTAGATCCCTCCCATGGGGAAGGAACGTAGTCTCTTTCCCATCTACCTGTTCAGGTTGCTTAGGGAAATTCAGAAGTAAACTTTCTCAGCCTCTTCACACTTGACACCATTCCATTTCTCAGAATCTCACATTTTCTCCAACAATCCCCTGCCTTAGTATAAGCACTTTGGAGTCTTGTATCTTTGAATAACATGGAATTTTTTTTCTTTTACAATCAGAGGACAAGTTTTGATGAGAGACACAGCCTTCCAGGGTTGACTTCACGAGGAAGGGACCAAAGACATGCTCTTACTCTTCTTCCTCCCATCTCCTATGGGACTTTGCTTATCTAAACCAATCAAGAAACCAGAGAGCAAGAGAAACCAGGTAATCTAGTCTATTCAGTCAGCTTCATGGAGAGGAAGGAGGGCAAAGAAGATCATTACTCTGGCACAGGAAATAACAAATATTCTACAACTTTGATTAGCCTATGTAGGGTGAAGATTTTGGAAAATCTCTAACTTCAAGGGAGGTTAAAAAATAAAACTAAGAAATGAGCAGGAACCAAAGCTACAAATAAGAACTATAGGAACAATCTAGTCTGGAAGAACTTTGTCACTTTGTTCCAGATTCAAACTCCAATATGGGAACTAGAACTTAGGCCCTGTGCCACATTTAGTAAAAAAGGACAGGACTCTTAATTGAGTATCATCAGATTATTTCCACTGGGGAAAAAATAGTGTCCCAAATGGAAATCAGAGTGCTATTCAAAGAAGAAAAACATGCTGTGCAGACACAAAACAGCAATGGCTCACTTTAACTGTGAAAAGATCCTCTGGTGAGCTACAAAGGCAGTCCTGAGCTTCATTCCCAGAAAGTTCCACTCTCCCCAGTGCAACTGCTCTGTCTGTGCAAGTAGATGGACATGGAATACCAGACAGTACTTCCAAGGCTGGCCAAGGCAGAATCATTCTGATGCTGTCTCCCCCACTGAACATCCACAGCACATTCATTGAACTGCTTGTACATCATTATCTTGGATTGTCAATTTACCAATGTTTCACATCACTCTTACTAACTGCTCATACTTGTGAGGCAGGATTGAATGTAAATTGTTTTTATATCTTCCTTGTATGTAGCTTAATAATACCTTAAGCCTAGAGCTCAATAAATATTAATTGAAGAAATGAGTAAATGAATGAAAAAGCAACCCCTTGAACCATTGAAAGAAAAAAAGATTAAGCTGAGTTTGATATAGTTTGAGGGGCACATACATTTACCTTACCATCTCTTACCCAGGGCATATATATTGTCCTTTTAAAGTGAGAACATGCCTTCAAAATAATCCAGTGAAGAAAATTAAGTGAAAAATTTCAGTCTGTACTACTGTAGCAGATGGAGACTCTTACTGAAATGGTCATCTCATTTTCTAAGTCTCTGGGGACCAGGGGAAAGTCATTGGCCACAAGCTTCACTCTCTTACCAGATCTCTCTGAGTTATTTCTTTTGATTTTTGACTCTGCTGAAAAAACTCCCCTTATATATATCTCATATAAGTGCTTATATAAAAAAAAATTTTAGATGATTTTAAAACAAGTTAGAATTAGCTACAATATGATTCAATTGATCATCCGTAGTATCTGCTAACATTTAAAATGATCTTAAAAGGTTTTTAATGGAACAAAAATCAGCTTTCTGCCTACCCCAAATATTTAACTGCTATTAGATTGCAAAGGAATTTAAACTTTCTAAAATTTAAGAAAGGAGAAAAGCATGTCTGGATGTATATATGAAAATGCTGAATTGAAAGCATGTTTTGCTAGAAATTCTTTTTACACACACAAGCTGGGGCACTTGGTATCAACGGGAAATCTTACTTAACCAAAACATGAAGACTCTTGTATATCTACGTGGGCAAAAGACTTTAACAAATAATTTTAAAAGAGGAAATACAGGCAATAGACCTTAAAAATGGTTTTATCCCACTAATAATAAAAGACATTAGAATTAGACCAGCAAGATAATACTTCAGCTCTTAATTAAACAGAGCTTTTTAACAATAATAAGAAAGTAACAGCTTATATTTGCAAAGATCCAATAAAACAGGAACCCTGAGATGCTTCTGGTTGGAGTGCAGATTACAAATTGATGTGGACATCAAAAGCCTGCAAATATCGATATCCTCTGACCCACTTATTCTCACATTGGAGAATCCATCCTATGAAATGATTCTAAATGCCTGTGATGCCATTTATAAGTAGGTATTTATTGTACCAAGCCTCTCCTTAATTCTGACTTTGTTAAAGGCCATTTTTTGTTAAGCATCTCCCATCTGTGCCTTTCACCTCCTAACTGGCTCCCATTCCCTTCTCTCACATCCCCAGTGTCTTCCATTTCTGTCTACTTATCTCAAAGTCTTGCTGATACTGGGCCTTGCCAGGTTCACACTTGCCATACAGAATGAAAGGAATAATTAATGGAATATTAGAGAACATGAAAATCATTTCTAAGAAGCAGGGAGTAAAGCAGGCCAGGGGGCAATCAATTAAAAAAAAAAGAGCCCCCTCAACACACTTTTTTCATGAGCATTAAAACTATCCCTACAGGCGTCTCTCCTAATTACCTTAACCATTCGGGTAGATAATCATTTCAAAATTAACTTACCTTCCTGACTGAATGTATGTGTGCTGCCTTTGGCATTCTCTGATCCTACAAAAATTTGAGATTGAAAAAGTAGGATATAGGCTGAATGTTGGCCCTTAGGTTTTCACAAGAAAGAAGAAAGCCAGAGTTTGCAGTAATTCAACGAAAAATAAAAATGTATTTCTGTCATCAGAAATCCAGCTAGAAGTCAGGGATGATGACTGAGAATGTTTGGCACCACCTACACAGACCCATATCTATCATCTATCATTTTCAGGGTGCAGGGCAGCAGTACAGATATACATCCCTGAGTCACAGTGCATTCACCTCCCCACCTTTGAGTGAGGGAGTAAGGGACCTCATGCACATACCGAAGGGAGTAAGGGACCTCATGCACATACCAAAGACATGCAGCCCAGAAATCCAACCTCCAACCACATTCCCTGAAACAACTGTCCCTATCTTCAGACTTAGAGAAGACTGAGAGAAGACACACAACAGCACTGTTAGTGCTTTGGGGGTCAATAGATAGGAAATTCCAATACTCTAGAGAATGGTCTCTAAGGTGTTCTTGGTGGACATGTTCCTTTGGTCCTCAAGGAATCCCTATCCCCATGGAAACAAAACAGGAGGAATATAAGAGAGGCTCCAGTAAAGCACAGAGCCTGGGGGAAGGGTCCAGCTGTGGAGGTCTAAGGTGTTGTGGGTCTATTATTCTTCCATTCATTCTGAATATGGTACAAAAACAACAGAAGTTCATGATGACCCACAGTTAATAAATTCTTTCCTTTTCTTCATTTTAACAGTTATGACAACATATCGGTAAATTATTCAATATGGAATCAGTGTTCTAATTGCAGTTTACTGAAGGTTTTGTTGCATTTTTACATATAAGATATGATAATCATTTTGCTTGTGAATATCATACCAAGCTAATGACCAAAGAGAAGGAGTTATTTTCCAGAGCCCATGTACCAGTAAGATGCCAGGAAAAAGTGAGGAGGGAGAAGGGAGACATCTCCAACATCATTTGTTATAAATAATAACATTTGTTATAATAAACATTTGTTATAATACCATTTGTTATAAATACTGGAGACATCAGGGTTAAGAGGAAATCAAAGCCATATGTTTTTCTGGATTCTGAGGGCTCCATATGTTTCATAGTATACTCAGTAAAAATACTGATACTCACATCCAAAAAATACAGTGAGAAAGATTTAATACATGTCCCTTTGATATAGAGGTGTATTCCATTACCCCCAATAAATGTGTTAAACCGCTGAACTGGGAGGTTTGCCAGTTTCCCAATAGTTTGGGTGTATATGAAGCTCTGTAAGCCACACATTTCTCCTGCCTCTGTTACAATTTTCTGCCACAGTAGGACTGTGGCATAATACGGATTTAAATAAGCATGGTTCTTTTATCATGTATTGATGGGCCACTGACACATAAGAAACAAATAGTGGTTAGAGAAAACCAATAACCAGAAAAGCTTTCTCTGATAACAGGTCTCATTTTATTTCTGAGTAATAATCTATAATGCCTAGCCATTTTTTTTTGTTACCAGCCATGATCACTCTATTCCTGAACCTAATTTTATGTTTAATGTTGCTCTGGAGACAAAGCCCTTTCTGATAGCCAGCCAAAGCTGCCTTGCCTTTAATTCATCATACAGCATTGCACTTAAAGTTCAGACTTAGGATTGGATTTCCAAGTACCACTCTGTTTCCTCACTTGGAGCATGCAGTTATGGCTGGATTTGCACAGCGGTCACCCAGTCGCTGCAGGGGCTTATGAAATGTAATCAGGAAGTAATGTTGTGTGTCGGCACTGTGAGGTCCATGGAGCCAGGTGCTACATAAATACAAGGTATTAGAATATTTTGACCTGTGGGGGTGGATGGTGCTTTGATACATCTTCATCACATTGCATTGTGACAGGCCTCTGAGAGAGAGCCCAAGACAATCAGCAGCTGGATTTATCTTGCTGTGTAAACCTCAGTGGGAGGCATTCATACCTGCGCTGCAAGCTGACATGGCTGCCACAGAAGACATGATTATCTCCATCTTTTATTAATTTCCTTTTTTCACAACTGTAAACATGCAGCCCCAACTGCCTCTCTTCATTAAACAGATCCAAATACAATTCAAATGAGCTATCAACACTGTTCTGTGCATTTTCTGAATAAAGGAACATTTAGGAAGAAGAAAAACTGGCAGTCATATCCTTCTATAGATTAGATCTTATTAGCTCAAAGATGATTCTTGATTGTCTTTGCTTTGAATACTAGGGCACTCAGAGATATCTGTAATAACGGGTATGTAAAGCAGAAACATCCATGTGATCTAGCCAAGTATTTTACTCCTCACCTACATAATAGCTAAGTGATAGGGATCTAGATGCAAGTCCAGGGCCAATATTGAAACTGTAATAACAGAAACACCAAAGCACTATCTGCTACAAATGAAATTTCAGATGAGAGTGTCACACAGCAGAGTTATTTTTATTTGTTTATTCATCTTAAGCCATGTGAATTTTTAAGGGGCAAAAGGCATGGTTTGTTTATGTTTGCAGAAAACCTACTGGGTTAGGCTTTTAGTGTTTATTGACTGATAGCAACGGAAACTGCTTTAAAGCCCATCCCTGTCTTTGTCAAATATTCACCTTGGCAAGAAAAAAAAAAGGGTAAGCAAATGCTTTACACAGCATTCCATAATTACCCAACATAGAAGCAGATTGGGAACAGAGCCAACCAGTCCAGAATTACAATAGCTCAGACTGAGATAGGGATAAAAATGGGGGTAGGGGGAATGGGAACAGTAAAGATAGTGGAATATGATGGACATCATAGCCCTAGCTTTATGTATGACTGCATGTATGTTGTGACTCTACATCACATACAACCAGAGAAATGAAAAGCTGTGCTCCATCTGTGTACAATGAATCAAAATGCATTCTGCTCTCATGTATACCTAAGTAGAATAAATAAATAAATAAATAAAATCTAAATAAATAAATAAATAGGATCCAAACCACACTATACTCTTCCTATAGTATGTTTGCCTTTCACATACATGGGTGCACATGTACACTTTTATACACAAGTGCACCTTTACACTTTTATATTCCATCCCATCTTGGATTCTGGAATGCAAATGAAGTCTTATTTTCAACCAGAACTTCAGGGAAAATGGGTCATGCAGGCAGCAGATAGAGGAGTTATCAACTACTCTAATTTAAAGATAATGTGAACATGTGATCCTAGAGAGTTATCATTTAACATTGATAATGGGATAGTCCACTTTCCAAGATAAGGTAGAAATGTAAGCACTGACATAGAGAATCTGTAGGAATACATTTTGGTTGCATGCCCTGAGATTTAGCAATGGTTGGTAGGTAATTTTTCCTTGGGACCCTATAGTAACCCAAGAGAAATGTGTCCTTCCAAGAGCATTCTTAATTTAAAATGGTGGTTCCCATCAGATAGCAAAGCTTTGAGTTGAAAATCTAATGATCCACATCTTCTTTTAGATGAAATTGTTTATAATAAATAATTCCAATAGTAGATGTAAGATGACTGAATAGCTGGATTTCTCAGACTATTTCCTTAACTAAAAGTTCAATGTTCTGTCTTTAATCAAACCTGACCCACCAGATAAATGTGTTAGCTTTCATCATGCTCCTCCATTGATTAAATTTTGCCCAAATTCAGATAATTAAATGGAAATAAAGGAAAAAAGAAGATTGATTTTACTGTTTTTCAGTTGAAGTGTCTTATCCATTGGGATTACTTCAAATAAAAATTTACATGTGATCACTTAGACTTTATCCAAAACACAAAAAGTTTATTTGTAGTCCGAATGGATTTTAATTCTTGGGTTGCCAATGGTTTACATTTATCAAATCAGTAATTGCTATTTGCTATGAAGTTTATTAGGTAATGATTGCTGAATTAGATAAAGTAGGTAAAATAGAAATGATTGAGTATTTAATTATAGACAGTTTAAATCATTAAATGTAAGAATCACACTCATGTGCATCTTAGAGTCTAAGAAAGCTGTGAATGCTGGGGATGGCTTGTGGAAGAAAAAGATACAGATTTTGAACCATTAAAATAGAACTATAAAAATAATAACCTTTGGTTTTAAAATGAGATATTTAAGCTATATAAAAAGAGTATTTTTTTCAGAGTCATATAATTAATGAATAACCTAGCCAGGACTAGGACCTAGTCTTTTAGGTATTAGACTGGGTCATGGGATTTATTCACAGAATGTACCTTCAATAAATATTTGGATGACAGAATGACATGTAATGTTGTTCAAATAAACCCTGTTGCCATTAGGAAATTAAATCTCAGTCTCCTAAATAATAGGCAAAAATTATCACCTATACTAAAGATTGGATGGATGGATAGATAGATAGATAAATTGATTGATTAAAAAGAGAGAAATATTGATTCCCCAGTTTTTAAATTTGGTAGTTATATTATTTTTCCAATTATGGAACTTTTTTTGCTCTGAAAATTTCTGTGTGTTCAGAAGGAAATAATACATGAGTGGGAATAATACATGAGTAGTGTCTAGTCAATGTCTGTGTAAAATGTTTTCAATTATCCAATCTCATTTCTCCCTTGACAATGAGTGTCAAATCAAAAATTATATGTCCATTTTCACTTCCTTCTGGGAATTCCAGAGGCCTCTCTTCCCATATATAAGACAAATATATATTAGGAAAGAGCAGTAATAGGTATAGACTATAGACCCAGGATCACTAGTAAAGATCTTGTGTAAAGAACAAGAAGCCACCAGCTTTTCCTTCTTTCCTTCCTTCCTTTCTTCTTTCCTTCTCTTAAAGCAGCAAATAACATTTTTAAAGCACATTAAAACTGTAGCTATTAATCCTGAAGCCCAGCACCATTGAGTTGTGGTGTTCCTACCATTAGGGGAGGCCAGACGCTGCTATATTACAAAGAAGTCGATCTTGAAATCCATGGCAGAGTTAATAACTTAAAAGCCAAAGTTTTTTTATTTCAAGAGCCATGATTTTCAAAAAATAAAGCACTTATTGAAATAGCAATTGTGAGGATTTGTTCTAAGATGGCAGCCTAGACTGACACAGGATTCCTAGTCTCTCCAGGACCAGGGTTTAAAGTAGTGGAACACTGTTTCTCAGCGAATTTTTAGAGGACATTCAACAGCTGCCTCCAACTCCACTCGCATACCCACAGGGTCACCAGGCCCCAGAGTTTGCACAGGACCCCAGCCTTGCAAGAAGGTGCAGGACTTTGACCCATTTCCCCTGCAAAACCCACATAGGAACCCCAGATCCAGCGTCCAAACACTTCGCAGGACCTTGGGTTGCCCACCCACACGGGACCCCCGACTCTTGCACAGGACCCCTGGCTGCTGCTCTTGTGTGGATCTCCACCCACCAGGGAGGAACATCCCTGTTCACCTATACCTGAGGGCATGGGACGGGATCTGGAGACAAACTTTTACTTCTGCACAGCACACCACAGAGCTGCTTCGCTGAACAAGTCACCCAACACCACTGCCCAACCTGGCACTTCACTCTATCTCTGAAATAGAAGGCTTCTTGGTGAGACTCCTGCTTCACCATCTTTGACCTGAGCAGGTAGACACCAGTAAAAAACGGACAACTCCACCTACTGGAAGAGAAGAGAAGCAATCCTATTTATTCACACTGAGATATTTTATGTTTTATTTTTTTCTTTCTATTCCTTTTTCTTTTTTCTTCTCCCTTTTCTTCCTTTCTTTTTCTTCTTTTCTCTTTCTCGCTCATTTCCTGCCCTCCACAACATTTGTGAAACCAAGTATTTTTTATGCATTAGGCTACTGTGGACCAGGATATCTGATTAGTATACTACAGTTGTATTATATGGTGTTGTAACATCTACCTTAACATATTTTATTTTTATGTCTCCTCGTTAGTTGTACTCTATTTTCTTCCTACTTACTGGTCTTCTCCAATTCTCTTTCTCTCTTTTCTACTAATAGCCACCTTCTTTTGGATTTCTCTGTCATGCTTCCCAGGATCTAATAAATATATCCTCACTTCCTACCTCCCTAACATCTCAGCCTATACCCCACCCCCGGTTCTCTCTAGCCTACCAGCAAAAACTGTAGAAATTTTTGCAAACCTATGGTTTATATAGTACATACTAATTGAACTCATAATTTCTGTATATTGTGACAAAACCATATATGTATGTAGGAGCTATTAGGACATACTTGGTTTGAAACTATATGTCGTTTCTATTGAGATCTGTCAATATTGGTCTCCCCCTTAAAGGAGAGGTATTGAGACCCTGTAAGGAATCTATAAGCCTATAGGATAAAAACTGTAACACCTCAGATCTGCAGTGCTAGAAGGGAAGACACACAAACAACATGAATAAACAAGGAAAAAGTGCCTCAAACATACCAAGTTGCTACATTATTAGAATCCATGGTCAGCACAGCAGAAGAAATGTCAGAGAAGAATTTCAAGATGTATAAATTAAAATGTTCTGTGACTTAAAGAACGATATAAGAAAGCAAACCCAGGCAGCAAAACATCATTTTGATAAGGAGCTACATAGGCAAATACAGGGAGCAAAAGATTACTTTTAAAGGAGAAAGAGATTCTGAAAAAGAACCAAACAGAAATCCTCAACATAAAAGAAACAATAAACAAAATTTAAGAATCAATAGAAAGCATCACCAACAGATTAGATCACTTGGAAGACAGAACCTCAGACAATGAAGACAAAATATTTAATCTTGAAAATAGAGTTGACCACACAGTGAAGATGGTAAGAAATCATGAACAGAACATCCAAGAATAATGGGGTAATATGAAAAGACCAAATTTAAGAATTATTGGAATAGAGAAAGGCATAGAATTTCAAACCAAAGAAATGAACAATCTCTTCAATGAAGTAATATCAGAAAATTTTCCAAACATGAAGAATGAATTGGATAATCAAATACAAGAGGCTTACAGGACAGCAAATGTACAATCTCACAACAGAGCTACATCAAAGTACATTGTAATGAAAATGCTTAGTGTACAGAATAAGGAGAGAATATTAAAAGCCCCAGAGAAGGGAATTGAATTACATATAGGGGGAAACCAGTTAGGATCTCAGCAGACTTCTCAACCCAGACCCTTAAAGCTAGAAGACATTGGAACAACACATACCAAGCTCTGAAAGACAATGGATGACAACCAAGAATCTTATATCAAGCAAAATTAAGTTTGAGATTTGATGATGAAATAAAAACCTTCCAAAATAAACAAAAATTAAAAGAATTTACAACAAGAATGTCTGCACTATAGAACATTCTTGGCAAAATATTCCATGAGGAGGAAATGAAAAACAACAATGAAAACATGCAAATGAAGGGATTACACTAAAGGAAAGATCAATCAAAGGAGAAACCCAGTCAAGTTAAAAAATAAGAATAAACCAAAACATCTGGGAATACAAAGCATGTCTCAATAATAACACTGAATGTCAATGGCCTAAACTCAGAAATTAAAAGACACAGACTGGCAGATGAGTTTGTTTTTAAAAAAGACCCAACAACATGCTGCCTCCAAGAGACTCAACCCATAGAAAGAGATACTCCGAGATTGAAGGTGAAAGGATGGGAAAAAATGCATCACTCACATGGACTGCATAAACAAGCAGGGGTTTCCTTGCTCATATTAAAGTAGACTTAAAACAAAAGTTAGTGAAAAGGGATAAAGAAAGTCATTTCATACTGCTTAAGGGAATCATACATCAGCAAGACATAAGAATCATAAATATCTATATCCCAAACAATGGGGCAGCCATGTATGTCAAAAAAACCCTTCTCAACTTCAAGAATCAAATAGACCACAACACAATAGTACTGGGTGACTTTAACACATTTCTCTCACCACTGGATAGATCTTCTAAACAA
>CM053405.1:80044407-80115469 GCA_028644305.1 Xerus rutilus | reverse complement strand
CGGAGAAAAATTGGAACAAGAAAGAGATGTCCTCTTTCACCACTCTTATTCAACATAGTCCTTGAAAATCTAGCCAGAGCAATTAGACAGATGAAAAAAATTAAAGGGATACAAATAGGAAAAGAAGAATTCAAACTATCATTATATGCAGATGACACGATATTATAGTTGGAGATTCCAAAAAATTCCACCAGAAAACTTCTAGAGTTAATAAATGAATTCAGCAAAGTTGCAAGATATAAAATCAACACCCATAAATCAAATGCATTTCTACACATCAGCACTGAATCCTCTGGAAGAGAAATTAGGAAAACTACTCTATTCACAATAGCCTCAAAAAAAAATAAAATACTTGGGAATCAATCTAACAAGAGAGGTGAAAGACTTCTGCAATGAAAACTACAGGACACTAAAGAAAGAAATGAAGAAGATCTTAGAAGATGGAAAGATCTCCCATGCTCTTGGATAGGCAGAATCAATATTATCAAAATGGCCATACTACCCAAAGCACTATACAGATTCAATGCAATCCCAATTAAAATCCCAAAGTCCTTTCTTATAGAAATAGAAAAGGCAATCATGAAATTTTAATAAGAGACCCAGAATAGCTAAATCAATCTCAGTAAGAAGAGTGAAGCAGGAGCCTTCACAATACCAGACCTTAAACTATATTACAAAGCTATAGTAACAAAAACAGCATGGTATTGGCACCAGAATAGACATGTAAACCAATGGTATGGAATAGAAGACACAGAAACAAACTCACATAAATACAGTTATCTCATACTAGACATAGGTGCCAAATACATACACTGGAGAAAAGATAGCCTCTTCAACAAATGGTGCTGGGAAAACTGGAAATCCATAGGCAGCAAAACAAAACTAAACCCCTATCTCTCACATGCACAAAACTCAACTCAAAGAGGATCAAAGACATAGGAATTAGACCAGAGACCCTGCACCTAATTGAGGAGAAGGTAGGCCCAAATCTTCATCATGTCAGATTAGGTCCCGACTTCCTTAACAAGACTCTCTTAAAGTGAAAGAAATAAAAGCAAGAATCAATTAATGGGATGGACTCAAACTAAAAAGCTTCTTCTCAGCAAAAGAAACAATCAATAAGGTGAACAGACAGCCTACATTCCGGGAACAAATTTTTGCCACACGCACATCAGATAGAGCACTGATCTCCAGGATATATAAAGAACTCAAAAAACGTAACACCAAAAAAACAAACAACCCAATCAATAAATGGGCTAAGAAGCTGCATAGAAATTTTTCAGAAGAAGATATACAATCAATGTACAAATATATGAAGAAATGTTCAACATCTCTATCAATTAGAGAAATGCAAATCAAAACTACTCTAAGATTTCATCTCACCCCAGTCAGAATGGAAGCTATCCAAAATAGCAATAATAAGTGCTGACGAGGATGTGGTGAAAAAGGCGCACTCAAACATTGCTGGTGAGACTGCAAACTGGTGCAACGTACCTGGAAAGCAGTATGGAGATTCCTTAAAATCTTGGAAAGGAACCACCATTTGATCCAGCTATCCCACTCTTCCGCCTATACTCTAAAGACTTAAAAACAGCACACTACAGTAATGCAGCCACTTCAATGTTTATAGCAATACAATTCACAATTGCTAAATTGTGGAAGCAATCTAGATGCCCTTCAATAGATGAATAGGTAAAGAAACCATGCACAATGGAATATTACGCAGCAATAAAAGAGAATAAAATAATGGCATTTGCAGGTAAATGGAGGAAATTGGAGAACATCATGCTAAGTGAAGTCAGCTAATCCTAAAAAACCAAAGGTCAAATGTTCTCTCTGCTTAGTGGATGCTGATGCATAAGGGGATGGGGTGGGGAGCATGGGAGAAATGGAGAAACTGTGGATGGGGTAGGGGGTAGGTGGGGGAGAGGAGGGGAATGGGAGTAGCAAAAATGGTGGAATGAGATGGACATCTCTTCCCTAGGTGCTTGTATGAAGACATGAATGGTGTGACTGTATCTTGTTTGCAACCGGAGAGATGGAAAATTGTGCTCTATATATGTACTATGACTTGAAATGCATTTAAAAAAAATTTTTAAAAAGAAATAGCAACTTTGATAAAAATAGGAGCACTAATTTTGAAGTATCTACAATAACATTAGGAAGAATGCCAGAGTACCTGGGCACGGTGGCTCAAGCCTGTAATCCCAGCACTTAGGGAGGCTGAGACAGGAGAATCGCGAGTTCAAAGCCAGCCTCAGCAACAGCGAGGTGCTAAACAACTCAGTGAGACCCTGTCTCTACATAAAACACAAAATAGGGCTGAGGATGTGGCTCAGTGGTCGAGTGCCCCTGAGTTCAATCCCTAGTACCAAAAAAAAAAAGAGAGAGAGAGAATGCCAGAGTATGTAGAAACCATTCTTCACTCTTATAAAATAAATCTCAACCAGCTGGAAGGAAGAAAGGATGGAGAAGTGGATAACAGCACAGTGAGCAGACATAAAGGTGATTCTGAAAAGGAGGCTTAGTTAGGACCAGGAGGCCTGAAAGCAGGAGAGAAATGTATCCCTCTTCTTAGACCTTCATGGTGGGGGGGCAGAGAGCTGGTCAGAAGGATGTCAGCATGGAACCACAGCAGCAGATAGAAATGGTGGCAGGTCAGATGCAAATAGAGTCTGAGAGACTCTCTGCATCCAAGAGGGGTTAAAGGAGCACATTTGCCAACTACCAATGACCCCAAAGTGGGAACACAGGTGGCTGATGGAGTCAACCAGAAGTGCCATGACAACGGTGATAAGAGTATGCTGTTGTAGATGGGAGGCCCATGAGCTGGTGGTTATGGCAAACCAGGGACAAGAGGATCAAGGATAAAAACTGATGACCCAAGGCTAGTAAAGAGGGGTGCAGGACTGAGGACATGTGTATGGGACCAAGGGTGGCAGCAGATAGGGCCTGTGCTTTCCCTGAATGCTGGAATGGTTTTAAGAGTCACAAAGGTAGATTCAGACCTAAAGAGAAAGAAGGAAAAAAGACCAGAAGCTTGAAATATCTGTGTGTAAACTCTGAATTGACTAAGAACTGTAGTAGTCAGGGAATTAAGATATAACTTAAGCTCAAGTACAGAAAATGAAGTTTATACATTTGAGTTTATTTCCTGCTAAATGTGTGCCTTGTACACCCACAAAATAAGTGTGGTTCTACTTTGGTGTTTATAGATTAGGGGGTCCAGTGTCCTACCAGCTCAGCCTTATATATATCTTCTGTGGTGGCGTTTCTTCACCTGGGCACAATTGACATATTGGATTACACAGCTTTTTTGTCATAGGGGACTGTCTTGTACATTGTAGAACATTTAACAATGTCCTTGACCTCCATCCACTAGATAGTGACAAACACTACCCCCCTTAATGTTGTTTTCAGACATTACCAAATGTCCTCTGAGGTGGTGGGGGGTAAAATTATTCCTGAGTGAGAAGCACTGTTCTAGATGCCCCCAGGCAGCCCTGAGAAAGAAACCACAGAACTCAATAGAGCACAGATTATATACAACAGATGTAGCCAATTTCTCAATTCACAAATGTGAAGTCAAAGCCAAGGTAGGTAAATTGACATTCATTCTGCCTGAATTTAAAGAGGAGAGCCAGGACTATAACCCAGATATCCTGACACTAAAATCTATGCTTTTACTGGAATTTGAAATACCTCTCATACAGCTAGCCCTAACCCTGGCACACAGCAACTTCTAACTGATGCTTAAATGGATCAATGAAATGAAAGGTCTAGCCATTGGAGTCATGCCATGTTGTTGGACATTTCAGGATCAAGGAAGAACAATGACCCAAGCCTTACAGCTAGTGGCAAAGACACTTCTAGAGGCCTCTCTATACCTTTCAGTGCTGATTATAACAACCATCTGTACATCTATGAGTCCATAGTCAATGTGGCAAAATATTACCAGCCAATTTTTTTTTATTCAGTCCTGACAGACTTGCTGTATTTTAAGGCTTTGAAGATGGAAAACATGGACTAACATTTTGTAGTTCACAAGGCTCATGGATTATGGAGTTGTTGAAGCTACAATTTGTAAGGACCAGTACTAGGACCAGTCTCCATTCTCCAACACAAAGCTTCTGTAATACATGTTATCTGAACTCACATCTTGAACCTCACTTAAATATGTTCCTGTTCTGTTCATTAGTTATTTCCACTGTGTTATCATGTTTCTCCTACAAATTTCAGGTAGTTATAAAACTGATAATATTTTCTGTTTTCCATTATGTTTACCTAGCACAGTACTGAGTATGGTCCGGCAGGTGCTCAGATTTGAATTGCTAACCATAATTCTATAGAAATCTACTTGATTTGTTCAGAAATGGAATTCCCTAAGGGCCATAGTCTGTCTGCCACAGATAGACCAAAAGCTGCAATCCTACTGTCTATCTTTATTTATTAATGTGTAGTTGGATGGCACATTATCTGACATCAGAAGCCAATGGCAACTTTCCAATCTCTGTTACTAATAGAGATAAATGTGTAGCAGAGGTAGAAAACTGGCTGAGAGCCTACCAAAGGCAGCCTGAGGGTAAGTTCTGTTTGGCCATTCATTAAAGGCAATGTAGCTTAGCTCGGCTTGTGCTCAGTCAATACCGGCAACTCAGCACCAAGCCCACATTGCTACGTCGTGTTATCAGCATTTCAGTTTGTGACCTCTGAGGAACAGTATAAATTAATAAATAGGAGTGATTAGCATGAGGCCAACCAGATATCAGGCAGGTATGGAGTTAGTTGGATTCTACGGGTCCGGTCTTTGTGAGCACTAACCATTGTACCCTCTTCTGGGTTCTTCAAAGAAGCCCCTTCTCTTGGTGGTGTAAAGCCATAGCTAAAAATCTAAGCAAGGGGGCTGGGGCTATGGCTCAGCGGTTGAGTGCTTGCCTCGCATATGTGAGGCACTGGGTTCGATCCTCAGCACCACATAAAATAAATAAAGATATTGTGTTCATCTATAACTAAAAACAAAATATTAAAAAAAGAATCTAAGCAAGGCTGAAAGTGCAAGTTAAATGATTCTCCTCTCCTCTGGCAGAGCCAATATCAAGGCAGTTGGGGGCTCATCATGAGCAGCACAGGTACTCTAAATGTTGGTAGTTTGGAGTAGCAATGTAGGAGGAAGGTTACAGAGTTAGTATATGCCAGATTGTAATCAAAACTCTATTTTTGTAATAGAATGGACAGTAGTAGTTAAGTGTATGGGATTAGGAAACAGGATGCTGAAGTTCAAATTGCAGCTTCACCACTTACTAGCCCTTTGACCTTAGGCCAGCTCCTTAACTGCTCTGTGCCTCTGTTCCCTGACAAGCAAAATGGAAGTAATGGAAGGTCCTACATATTGGGGTTGTCATAAAGATCAATATATCTAATGTTCTTGTATACCTTGAGCACAAATTCAACTCTCTGTAAATACGAGGTATTATATACCCCCACTGCCAGCAGCAGCAGCACTACCACCACTACACAACACCTACTGCCAGCATTTTCAAGGACCCTTTTTTTTTGTTTTTGAGAAAAAGTAACTCTTATACACTGTTGGTAGGAATGCAAATTAGTAAAGCCACTATGGAAAACAGTATGGAGATTCCTGAAGAAAACAAAAATCTTAAAACATCAGCAACCCCATTCCTGGCTATATATCCAAAGGAAATGAAGTCAGAATACAAAAGAGTTGTCTGTAAATTGTAGCACTATTCAAAACAGCTAAGATATGGGATCAGCCTAGGTGCCCATCAACAAACAGATGTGGTATGTATACAAAACAGACATTAGCCATAAAAATAGAATGAAGTCTTGTCATTTCCAGCAAAATGGATATAACTAAAGAACATTATATTAAGTGAAATTAGTCAGACACAGAAAAGCAAATGCCACATATTCACATACTCTTTCTCATCTATGGAAGCTAAAAAAAAAAAACCAGACCTGAAAATAGAATAGTGATTAATATGGATTGAAAGGCTGTGTGTGTAGCTGGCGGTGGCACACACCTGTAATCCCAGCAACTCGAGAGGCTAAGACAGAATAATCATGAGTTTAAAGCCAGCCTCAGCAAAAGCGAGGTGTTAAGCAACTCAGTGAGACCCTGTTTCTAAATAAAACACAAAAGACAGAGCTGGGGGTGTGGCTCAGTGGTCCAATATCCCTGAGTTCAATCCCCAATAAGAAAGGAAGGAAGGAAGAAAGGAAAGAAAGAAGGAAGGAAGGAAGGAAGGAAGGAAGGAAGGAAGGAAGGAAGGAAGGAAGGAAGGAAGGAAGGAAGGAAGGAAGGAAGGAAGGAAGACAGGCTGTGTGTGGCGAGGGTGGAAAAAGGGAGGTTGAATTTGATCAGTGTACGCTATATGCATTAGGGAAATATCACTGAATTCCACTAACATGTACAATCAATATGTGTTAATAAAAACATTTAAAAACAGTAAGAGAGGACCTGAGGCAGGTCTCAGAGTTGGAGGTGAGGAGCTCTCTCTGGTGGCTTGGAACTGCATGGATACAGCTAAAGGTTCCTCATAGTCCTTTCTCTACTTCTCCCCCTAATTTAGAATAGTGGTTAGGGAGCAGATGGCATAAAGACTCTTTTGGATGTTCATGTGCCTAGATTTCAAAACCTTTCGAAATCAGACATGCAACTTTTAGAAAATGAGATGTATAGTCATAAAAACTCTGAAGCAGCTCTGCATTATCACTATCCTTCATTTTCATGTGCTTTTTTGGAGAAATAAAAAGTAGGATCAAGCAAACTGGACACAGGCAGTTCACTTAACTGTGGAGTTCTAGAACCAGGGTAACTTTCTGATTTCTGGAAAAGGTACACTTATAAAAAAATTAAAAGAAATATTAGTTTAAAAGATGGATAATAGAACCAAAGACTTTATGTCCCCAAATACAGATTGAACCTATAAAAATTATGCAAAGGGTCAGAAGAGAGTTCAATAAATTATTAAGTGATATGCTAATAATTAGGTAGAGAATGGTATTAAACAAATAAAGATTATTTATTTGTATTAATGTGTCTCTCTAGGGAAAGATAGCTATGCTAGCGAAATCAGAGGAGATGGGTTCTGGCCCTGGCTTTTCTAATTTGCTATCTGACTTTAGACAAGAAATTTAACTTCTGTGCTCCTCCATTTGTAAAAACAGGCCTAGCATAACCCTTAGTACTTCATGAGATTGTAATAAAAGCAACCAAGATGACAGATATGTTTAGAAATACAAAAGTCATAAGTTTTCAATTAGTTTTCAGGATGTCTTCAAATGTAGCTCTTTGCACATTCTTTTAAGGCTGTGAGTCTCCTTCCTACCAGTCATAGATCATGGTATTGGAGCTCAGGACTCAGTGGACAAGGGGCTTTTCCAGGTAGCCATTTAGGAACCAGCAGTTCAAGAGGATCATCTTCTTCACATGAACTTGGAGCTGGGGACTCTCAAGCAAGTGAGGAAGTTTGTTGGTAATTTCCCTCCAAGGATCTGGAAGTTCTTTGGTTTCAGAGGTTCAGTTCATAAATGGCCAACTCCATTGTCCTGGACCAAAGGTGAGGCAGAACATCATGGCAGAAAGATATGGAGAAGGGAAGCAGCTCAGGATATGGTCACCAATAAGCAGAGAGAGAGATTTTATCTTTGCAATTCTTCAGCAATAAAATAACTAAACATGCTAGATAACAGTATAAATTCTTGTAAATGTGAAACTCTTATAGATGAAGGTAGCCATTAGAGTTATCCATTAATCAACGTATTAAAATAGTTTGTTCCATGAAAAGCTTTTATTCTTCCTAAGTCTTTGTTACCTCTAATTCAACTCATGTCTTAAAGGTCTCAGACAAACTATTTCATTCACATTGGCAAAGTTCTTGAAACCAACCTCAGGCCTCATCTACTCCTAGGACACCACAGTTCCTCAGACAGCAGTATTGTTGTCTTGGGTATTTCAAGAAGAAAGTCACATACCCAGGGACAAAACTGTAGTCATTACAAATTCTTAAATTTGCGTATTCTCAATCTCCTTTTTGTTTTCTTCTGCTAAAGAGAAATCTCTAATTTTGCCTATGTGTCCTCTCCCACTCTCCTGATTCTATACAGAGGCTCAAGGACGGTTCCTAGGATCAAATAGCATGGAAATCTGGCACTAGTTAAGAAGAAGAACTAGAAAAAAACAGGGGAATTCCATCAGAAAAGATGTATTTGTATGTTAAAAGAAGAAGGAGGAGGAGGAGGAGGAGGAGGAGGAGGAGGAGGAGGAGGAGGATTGAATGGCGACAGAACAAAAAGGAAGGCAGTGTGAAGAAGAGAAGACTCCCAGTGGCTCCCATGTGCTGGTTCCACTGGGGATATATAATCCTGCTGGAAGATGAGACTTCATGGCCCAGAGAAGTGGATGACAGAAGCCATTAGTGTGGAGGTTACCAAGAATTACGAAGGTTGGAGAAGGTTTTAATATTTTACATGTAAATTAACTGTTTTCTCTCTCTTTTTTCATCTCCCATCTGATATGTTCTTAGAAGAGTACCTAAATTTAGAATTTCTTCTGCATGCATTTTTTTTTAGACTATATGTCTTTAAATCAACATAGATCCAATACTTAGGCCACATGTGACCTTTCATGTGAGATCACACAAAATATCAAGTATAAAAGGATGATGGGGGAAGAACAACATCTGGCCTGGATAAATGCCCAGGAGCACATATCTGATCAAATTTCAATGAAAGTGACATTGTGGCTGACATTTTATAACTCTTTTTTAATGGTGCTGGAACTCAGGGCCTCACCTGTGCTAGGTAAGCACTCTACCCACTGAGCTACTTCCCCGGTCTGT
This sequence comes from Xerus rutilus, assembly GCA_028644305.1. NCBI lineage: Eukaryota > Metazoa > Chordata > Mammalia > Rodentia > Sciuridae > Xerus > Xerus rutilus. Next base: position 80,106,608 of record CM053405.1, on the reverse strand, counting down.
GGCTGACATTTAAATTTTGGCAGATGACTTACAAATAGTTGTTTAGTTGCTACATTGAAGTTGCTAACATTGCACAGAAAGAACAGTTGAGATCACTGAATAAGGACTGACATGGCTTCACCCCAAATCCTGGACAAAAACAGCAAAGGATATCCTGTGCCTTACTGTTCCATTCATGCTTTCATATGAGGCTGTGGCGGCAGACACTTTATTAGCAGATACAGCTAGCGGTTCAGTGGACTAGAGCCCAGCTGCTCTCTCCCTTCTCTGAAGTGCAATACAAATTAATTTGCCAAAACATCCAAGAGTCATCTTTCTACTAAATGACGCATGATTAAAAAAACACACACACACACTGGCTATATCTACTCTAACCACATTCATTACCATGATTTGCTGAACATTTACGAGCCCATCACTGTTTTTGGGTGTCAACAGCTTGGTAAGAGCCAGGAGGACTCTGGAAATGCACTGTGCTGCTGCTTCTGCAAGGCAGAGCTTCAGATTTATTTGTTGCTATTTTCAAGCTAAATATTTCAAAGCAATCTAAAGTCTTAGGAGAGCGGGCTTTCCTAATGACCCTATCAATCCTCAACTCCACAGTATGCCATGGTCTCGTGTGATTTTAAAATAATAATAGCACAGAAAAGTAGCAGCTAAATATCAGCAAATAAAAAATTCTAATCAGTGGGAAGAGAAAAGAGAGAGATAGAGAGAGAGAAACTGTGTAGAGGATTAGTCACAGTTTATAAAACATTGATGACTTTTGGGTACTGTGCTTTACTCGGGCAAATGGGAGAAATTCATGCATAACCTATACAGTAGGATGTCTTCAGAGTGAATGAAAGCAGCTGAATAATACAGTTTTATTTGACTTCAAGACTCTTTTCATCTTACATAACTAGCAGGCAAAGCATTGCTGCTCATGCTGCTTAGATTGATTAAGTTGTGAAAGGTAGTTTGGTCCAGGTTCTATGTGTTGCTCAGAAATCCTCAGGACAGAGATTCACCACATCTCTGATACTCCCTCAAAGAGCTAAAGTCTCGGCAGGGACAGACGCTGCCCAAACCTTTTGGTATAAAACATCTCAGCTCCTATTTACAGGAGGACCAAGATGTTGCTATTTGCCTGCTGCCCTTATTTTTTTCCCACTTTTTCTTGGTACTAAGAATTGAAATCAGGGCCTTGCACATGCAAGGCAAGCACCCTAGCACTGAGCCACCTCCCTAGCCCTGCCTGCCTGCCCTCTTGCCTAGATTTGAAAATGCTTTTATGCAGGTGGCCATGGATGCCTCCACTGTAATTAAATAGAACATCAAAGTTAGCTCTGCCTCTGGCAAGACAGAGGCTACGTTAGTCAGAGGTTTTTCGTTTCCTCCCCTATACATCATTGAATTTTTTTTCTTTAATGCAAAGAAGAAAAATCCCTACAAGGCAGAATGAGAACTATGTTGAAGAAAAGTCAATAAAACAATTCGCTCTTCAAGGGACTGGCAGAGGTAATTTTCACTTTGATCTTACATATCTGCATCCTGGTTTGTTCCTGATTTATCAATTTCTGAAGAAGAATCTTCACATTCTACTTTTTGATTACAATCTGTTTTATTGGTTGAGGGCAAAGGCCTTTAATTATCTCCATGAAGAATGTCCTTAATGGATTCCAAAAACAAAGACACTTCTAAATCCAAAGAAAAGTATGTAAGGGTGTATAATTCATGGGAACAACAAGGAACTCCTTGTAAATCACTCAAACCTGAGTCAGTGAGTACACTAGAAGCCCCAGTGAAAATAGCAGAGGCCAAATTGCCTGGCTCTAATGCAGTTATTTACAGTGTCCTGAACATTTTCCTTCTTAGTACCACAGAATTTTATAACCAATTCAACATGTAGTTTACAAAAGGGGACACTGAGGCCCACCCAAATAAATTAACCCAAGATTACTCAATTTACCCAACTTGCCTTGCTACTCCAGCCATTCCTCCTATCACCATGGGTTGGCAGCAAACAGCTCTCTTAAAAAGCACTGCACGCTGAGGCTGTGGGCAAGAAGCCAAAATATCAGGATGATGTGGTCAAGTGATTTAAAAATAAAATCAATCATCTGCATGTTTAAGTGGTATAATGCCAAATAACCAGCTCAATAAATGTTTTAAATGTTTATAGTGTGGCCATTGCCTAAGTCTTCATAGCTACTAGGATAGCTTTAAATAAATTGCAGTTTCCTAGTATTAAATGATACACCTCTTGTCTTTTTAGAAATTCTTTCTCTTTAGTTCAAACGAGTTTGTGTCTTAAGAAAGTGAGAAATTACTTCCTTTTTCATGATCACTAATAAGATTAAATTGACTACAAACATCGTAGTGACTGAAACGAGAGAAATACAATTGTACACTTGAGGATTTCTTGAAGAAGGAGAAAACTGCTGACTCTTACAGCCATGTTCTACATTAGGCAACTAACACTAGGTGTTTATGTTATTCTACATACATATATATAGCAAAAATGTATATACATAGTCCTGTCATGAATGTCTACTCTCCACTTTGGGAGGCTGAGACCGGAGAATCGTGCGTTCAAAGCCAGCCTCGGCAATGGCGAGGCGCTAAGCAACTCAGTGAGACCCTGTCTCTACATAAAACACAAAATAAGACTGGGGATGTGGCTCAGTGGGCGAGTACCCCTGAGTTCAATCCCCAGTACCAAAAAAAAAAAAAAAAAAGTCTACTCTCACCATTTATTTAATACGGTGCTAGAATTTCTAGTCAGAGCAATTAGGCAAGAGAAGGAAATAAAAGGGATAAAAATTGGAAAGGAAGAAGTCAAATTATCACCATTTGCAGAAGGTATGATCCTATACATAGAAAATCCAAGAAAATTTCATCAAAAGACTTAGAGCTATAAACAAATTCAGCAAAATAGCAGGTTACAAAATCAACATACAAAAATCAATAGCCTTCCTACATACCAACAATTAATTTGCCAAGAAAGAAATCAGGAAAACAATTCCATTTGCAATAACTTCAAGAAAAATACCTAGGAATAAATCTAACAAAGGAGGTGGAAGACCTCTACAATAAAAACTATAGAACATTGAAAAAATTGAAGAAGACACAAGAAGATGGAAAGACATCTCATGCTGATGGATAACTAGGATTAACATTGTCAAATGACCATATTAGCAAAAGCAGTATATGGATTATTCAATGCAATTCCCATCAAAATACCGATGATTTTCTTTACAGAAAAAAAAAGTCCTAGAATTTATTTGGAAGAAAAAAAGACCCAAAATAGCCAAAGCACTTCTATGCCAAAAAAAGTATCATAATATCTAACTTCAAATTACACTATAGAGCTATAATAACAAAAAAAAATGCATGGTACTAGTTTAAAAACAGACACATAGATCAATGGTACAGAATAGAAGACACAAAGACAACCCACAAATCTACAGTATTCTGATCCTTGACAAAGTTGTCAAAAACATACATTGGAGGAAAGACAACCTTTTTAAAAAATGGTGCTGGGGCTGGGATTGTAGCTCAGCGGTAGAGCGCTTGCCTCGCATGCGTGAGGCCCTGGGTTCGATCCTCAGCACCACATACAAAGCAACAAAATAAAGACATTGTGTCCATCTACAACTAAAAAAAATATTTAAAAAAAAAAAAAAAAAATGGTGCTGGGAAAACTGGTTATCCATATGTAAAAGAATGAAGCTAGACCTTTATCTCTCACCCTGCACAAAAATCAACTCAAAATGGATCAAAGACCTAGGAATTAGACCAGAAACTGCAAATCCTAGAAGAAAATGTCAAAACTCCAGCATATCAGCAGAGGCAATGACTTTCTCAATAGGACCCTGAAAACTCGTCAAATAATGCAAGAGTCAATAAATGCGATGGCATCAAATTAAAAAGCTCCTGCACAGCAAAGGAAACAATTAAGAATGTGAAGAGAGGACCCACAGAATGGGAGAAAAGTTTTGCTAGTCACTCTTTGGACAGAGGATTAGTATCCAGAATATATAAGGAACTCAAAAAACTTAAAACACACACACACACACACACAAAACAACCCAGTTGACAAATGGGCAAATGAACTAAACAGACACTTCTCAAAAGAAGAAATACAAATGGACAAAAAATATATGAAAACATGTTCAACATCATTAGCCATTAGGGAAATGAAAATCAAAACTTCACTGAGATTTCATCTCACTCCAGTCAGAATGGCAGCCATCAAGAATACAAATAATAATAGATGCTGGAGAGGATTGGAGGAAAAAAAACACTTTTACACTCTTGGTGAAATGGTAAATTAGTACAACCACTATGGAAATCAGTATAGAGGTTCCTCAAAGTCTAGCCATGGAACCATCATATGACCAAGCTATACCACTCCATGGTATCGTCCTTATGAATTAAAGTCATCATACTATAGTGATACATGCATACATATGTTTATAGCAGTACGATGCACAATAACCAAACTGTAGAACCAGTCTAGGTGTCCATCAGCAGATGAATGGAAAAAGAAAATCAGATATAAAGAAAAATGAAATTATATCATTTTCAGGAATATGGATGAAACCTGAGACCATTATGTTAAATGAAATAAGCCAAATTCCAGAAGGTCAGAGGTCATATATTTTCTTTCATATGTGGAAGCTAAAGAGAAAAGAGGAAAAGAAAGGTGGCTTCGGGGGGATCTTATGGAAAGCAAAAGGAGGTCAGGAGAACAGAGGAAAGGGTCCAGGAGGTGGGGGAAGGAGAGGAAAGGGGACAGGCTGGGGAATGATATTGATCAAATTATATTGTTATATTATATGCATGTACAAATATGTAACAACAAATCCCATCATTGTGTACAACTCTAATGCACCAATTTAAAAATTTGGAAAAATCAGTCTGTCTGTATGAGAGACATATCAGATATAGGTTGGTGATCAGAGAAATGATGAGAAAGAGAAGTGTCAGAGGCTTCCTGAGAGAGGAGAGCTACAAAAGGGATCAGAATGGATCCTGGCCAGCAAGAGAAGAGCAACTGAGCAAAGTAGGGGAGATGATGGCAAGCGAAGCACTCAGGATTCACATCTGTAGTGGTGCAGACTTACCTACTCTCACCAAGATCCACTGACCAGAGATTTGGAGAATCAGGCCCAATGCCAAGAAGTCATGCCTTCTGTTGAGGTGAGGTAGAATAGAAAAGTCCCCTTTTATTCAGTCTTTCCAGACTGAATAGGCCTAGTAGAAGTTTTAGAATTTGGCAGAATATAGGGAAAGAAACCTAGCCAACTTAATCAATATTGCTTTATGTTCATTAAACTTCGGTCTGGGTTAAAAGTGCTTTTCAGATATTCCCAGGAGGGCAGGCAAAGAAGAATGGAAAACGCTGAGACATCAGTATTCATGGAGCTAATTATCTGGGAGAATCTGCAGAGGAATCTACTGACCCTGGTAGGACACTCATCCCTCTCTATATGGCCAGCACATTTTGCCCTTAGACAAGCCAGCTACCAATCAAGTCAGACACAGTTAACTGAGAACCTACCATGTCCCAGGATTGCAGAATACTAAGGTTAAAATGTTGAACCAATACCAAGTAAAAACGTGACTATAATCATTTTCCAGCTGTTCTAGTAATCTTTAAAACCAGAGATGAAGACAGGTTCCAGGTTCAGGAACAGTTTCCATTTTCTAACCCTAATTCACTTACACAATGAAGTTTTAGACTTTAACCATTTCAGTTAAAGGAAATTTCCCATGGTGGCAGTAGGAAGTGTTCGTATTTCTGTGTAGTAAAAGATACCATGACATTAGAAGACAAAAGAAGTACTACAGGAATATATGTGTAGGGTATGACAAGTAATGTCCCTAATCTGAGCGAGCACTCACAAATCAGCAAGACAAACTGCAGTGCCATCCTGCTGAGTTGAAAACTTTTGTACCTTTGGGATACAAATTAGCATTTTTAGAAAGAGGTTTAATTCTCCCTGTTGAAAATAAAGGAAGAGATTACCCTCTCCTCTTTTTACTTAGATGATTTACTTTGGAAAATTCATAAGTACTTTCTCCTCTCTTTGAAATGTATATAAATATTTTTTAGAATTAAATAGACTTTTGTTATCTTGGTGGCCTGCAAAAGTCTGTCTCAGGACTCTGGGAGGCATCTCTATGAAATGTAAACATCAAGAAAGACAGTACCCCACCTCTGTTTCTGTGGAAGGGTAGGATCTGAACTTTACTGAGTACCTTACTCCAAGAAGCAAATCTAGCTCCTGTCATAAAGGTATGAGAAGTTGGTTTTTCTTCTGGGTAAAAGCATAAGCTCATATAGATGGCCCCTCCAGTTAGCAGGTGAGTTTGAGTCCTGTGTAACCACAGGTGCTGTCATGTTCTCCTCCTTGAAAACTAGGTATTGTTTAAACTGAGAACATGTGGGTAATGGGCTGTATCCTCTTGGTACATAAAAGGGTGAGTTTCTTTCTCTCTTTGCAACCTCTTACTGAATTTCTGCTGATGTGCATCCCATTCTGGTTTAATACTTATTCAGTAACAGAACTGTTTTCTGTCTTTACTATCCCCGACATCTATAATTGTTTTTTGTTCATCTTCTCCTCTAGAACATAAAGTCTAAATGCAAAGACATTGTTTCTACTATCTGGTGTGTTGAAGGTGCTCGATAAATATTTGTTAACAGACAGACCATCAAGACATTTTGAGAGAAGAAGTTGAGATAATGGATCATTGAAGAAACAGGGAGGCTTATCCAAAAACTAAAATCAAGTGAAGTCATGCTGTGATAAGGCTGCTGGTTTCCAATTCCTCTACATCCCTCCACTTCTCTTTCCCCACCTTTTCAACACAGGGAAAATCCCCACTGCTGGAGCTACTACCACTTGCTGCAGTGCAAATGTTGATTTGCCTGGCATTGTGGAGTTAGATGAAATCCTACTTTCCAAAGAGAAAACTTAAGTTGAAGTTACATTCTCACATAACAGGATATAGCAAACTAGGCCATCTATCCAATCACTACTGTAAAACTGGAAAGTAGGTAAAAATGCCATTACTTCTATAGAATAATAAGAAGAATGACCCCTCACCCTGGTAAACTGATTAACAGTGTGCCATTGATTTTTAGCCCACATCTCATCTGATCCTAGAAATAATTCTGTGAGGTAAGAAGGATAACTATAACTATTCCACATCAGAGATACTGGAACCAGGACTCAAAGCCCTTATGACTTTGTCAAAGTATGGCAGAACAGAATTGTCACAAGAACTGTGCCCTTCAGATGTATACTCCAGTGCCCTTCCCATTTGCTCCCATTATCTCCTAATCTTTAACAATGGAAAATATGATAAGTTATATCTACAAAGACTTTTCTCAAATGACCCTGATGCCCAGCTAGGGACTGACTCAATTCTATCCTGATTTTCCAAGATTCCTGTGGTATGCTTTCAAGCTGCCTTAGGCATCACTTACATCTGACTGACAGGAAGGTGTCATGATTTTGCCAAGGGGATCTCCCAATGCCTCCCTCCTATTTAGCAGCCTTTGTTTTCCAATTAGAACTCACTGACTGTGGAGATACTGCAAGAAGATAGCATGACCGGTCTCCTAGTGTCTAGCCCTGGTTCCTATATCTCTAATGTGGGATAATTAGTTATCCTTCTTACCCCATAGATTTCTAGGATAGAAGGATAGAGAAGAGGGTTTAATTTTAAAAGCAGGGGATGTCAAAGACATACAAAGCTAGTACTCAGTGGAAGAGGAGAAACAACTTTAAATACTATTACCAGAGGTGAGAGGTTAGTTGGGAAAACAGCCTATGTATTTGCATTTATTCAATAAACATTCACTGAGTTCTTTTTTATGTGGAAGGCATTGGCTGCATAGTAATGAATAAACTGCGGCCCCTGCCTTTGGGACTTCACGAGAGAGTGAGAGAATAGAGAAAGCAATGAATAATTAATACAATTCAATTTTTAAGTGCTTTAAAAGCAGCATCAACTATTAATAATCATCCAACTAGAAGTTGAATATTTATCCAAATAGAAGTGAATAGAAAGTTTCACAAAATTCTAGAACTGAATAATAAATATGTCCAAGACAAATACTTATGAAAATGAAGGAGGTAAATGAGTAAAGCAAGTATTATTTTGAACTTAATGAAGGGGCCTGAAAAGTGTTGGGAGTTAAATCCTTGAAGGCTGTGTTGTGAATGAAATACAAAAGGTCAGAAAAATAGAGTCTGAAATATAAGCTCACCATTCTGGAGAGTGTGATGAGGTCTTGACAGAGCAAAAAGCATGCTACGAGACAGGGAAGAGATAATTAAATGAAACAGAGAAGTCAAGAGGGAGTCCCAAGATAAGTCATTCTCAAACTGAGTTTAAAGACTGGAAAAGAGTTTAGGTGAAAATGAGGAAAATAAACAACTTTAGAAAGAAAAGAGAGAGTGAAGAAACAGCAGAGGTTCAAACACACATGCCAGTTTTGAAATTTCAAAGAAGGTTGGCATGATTAAAGGGTGGGCTTCATGTGGCTTAGTGCAAGAGGAGGATGCTTCACTGAAGGTAGCGTAGATAGGCCTTGGATGCTAAATGGGTGCTTGAACTTCATGCTGAAAACTGCTGAAAGATTTGAAACAAAATAGTATCTCTGATATTGCAACCTAACCTACTCTAGAGGAGGGCTGAGGGTGAGATTAGCAAGAGTTAAGTGGAATTCAGTGGACTCTATTCTTTTGTAAGGACTCCCTCTCCACTATTTTATAATGATCAGGCCTCATGGTTTAGGAGGGCTGATAGGTCCTCCTCCAGCCCTGAGGATGGGTAGTTGGCTTCCTTCTGGGCCAGTTAAAATACTCCTTTCTCACCCATCCTTGTCATTTAAGAGAGTCTTAATCCAGGATATGCTTTAAAAATATTATTGAATATTGTTAAAAATAGCCTTGTGGAAGTAATAGAGTTCTCAGAATTCTTAAAGTTTAGGGTTGCAGTTTATGGCATTGTAATAAACAGCACTGTAACAGGAAAGGATAAGGAGGCAGGTGCTGTCATTCAGTTTTCAGATCAATAATTTGAAGTGCAAAGTGAGGTCTAAAAGAGGGGAAGAAATACAAGAATAAAACACAATTCTTGTTCCTAAATATCTTATTTTTACCAAAATTTTCAATTATTATTCAATATTAAAATTTTTAAATGCATAAAATGGTACAAGTAAAGGAATATGAGCATTCAGGGGAAAAAAACAAAGGCAGCTTGCAGTTGTTGCTGCAAGAATCAGGAAAGCCCTAAAGAGGAGTTGGTTTTCTAGCTGGACCTGAGGTAGATGATGAGATTTGGACAGAGAGAAATGGGGCACAATTAGCATTCAATCCAGTCAAGATGAGATTAAAGGTCATTAAAATGGATCCCTAGATGGAAGAAGAGAAAGAATTTCAAGAGTCATTAAAATTACTTAGGAGGGCTGGGGCTGTAGCTCAGTGGTAGAGTGCTTGCCTAGTATGCGTAAGGCACTGGATTCGATCCTCAGCACCACATATAAATAATAAATGAATAAAATAAAGATCCATCAACAACTAAAAAAAATTAAAAAAATAAATAAATAAAATAAAATTACTTAGGAAAGGAAGGCAAACAGAGGTGGTGGGAAATAATAGTTGTATCATTGGAAGCATTCAAAACATAAGAATCAATCAGAGGTTCAAGAATGGGCTCTGAGTAGCAAGAAGAATTGTACATATAGGAAGGAAGGCAGAGTTTCTACTGAGAGGGAAAGGAGAAGTACCAGATAAAGGACTACCTCTCCACAGTGTGATGAGGGTCCAGGGGGCCATGGTAGGAGAGGGGAGCAAGAGAGAGTAATGGAGGAGCCTGTGTGCTAGCCATGTTCAAGGTCATGTGAGCCTCAGATTGGAGAAAGCAGAAGTGAGCATCTGTTCATTGCCAGAACAAGAATGAGGTCAGCAGAGACATGGAGGGTGAGCACAGACACCTTGTCCAATGGGGAATATGGACTTAGAAAAATAGCAATCATCTGTCTTCCTGTTAATGCTCCTTCCATCACTCTGATTTCTTAGTTCACAATTCCTCTTGCAGTGCAGTTTCACACCAGAAAGCAATCATACACACAGTGGGGTAGGAATGAGACTTTTTCTGCTGCTTTTCTTTTACCCTGATTTTAACTTTAAAATATTAGAATCAAGTGGAAGTTAAACTTACTGCCAAGTTCTAATTCAGGATGGGACAAGTCCTCGGCACAGGGAGCTTCTGCAGCCAGCAGTTGTCTTCTGGTTTCCCTAGCTCCTAACCTACCCTTTAGCTACCCCTAACCTCACCAACCCCATCACTCCCAGGCTGAACCATTTCCACGTCCAATGAAGCACATCTCTTGGCATTCCATTCTAAAATCCCTAGCTTAAAACCCTACCTGTGTGGTATTTTGCAACACTGATAAACACCTGCACAATATAAGAAATGAGAAACCAAGGGGATGAAAGTAACATTATAGTTTTCCTGCCAGGCACACCAATACATATTCTACTTCTCACAGAAACTCAGAGCTAGACATAGTTGATTCCATTTTATCTGCATATTGCCAGTTGCTGTAGCAGGAATTATGGGACAAAACTAGTATAGGAAATGCCGACTAGGGAAAGAAATGGGATATAAGGTAAATCCTAACCCAGCTTAGAGAACAGAGGGGTGTGTCTTGAAGCCTGCATGGCTTCCCTGCCTTGGGAGTTGGTGTGTGATGAGCGAGGCATCATCTGTGGCTGAAGCTCTTCTTGTGAAAATGTGTGATAGAGAACAGTCAGTCTAGAGCCTCTGAGAGAGTCTAGCGGTGGTTTTTCTCAAAGGGTATAAAGATGGACAGTTGCCTTGGTAACAAAAAAGAGGTAGGCAAAGAGGAACCAATTATAGCAGTAGAAATGTGTCAGTGACCCAGCCTGGGAAACAATGTATAAAGAGCCCAAGGGCAGTGTGGGAGAAAAGGAATCCTAGTACTGTTGTCATTTGACTCATTCATGGCTGGACATTTAGATATCTTACTCTCTTAAGAGACGCATTCAGACAACTCCCTGTATTCTGAGGGCAGTCAGGATGGCAGGGGGTGCCTCAATACTCTTATATTGAAGTTAAAGTAAGAATTCAGGGCATCATAGCTTGAGGAAAGGATTTGTCACATGACCACTACTGTAATTACCAAATGGGACATTTTATTAAATCTAGCTTTCTTAAAAAGACATATTTAGGAATTCAGTAGTGCTACAGCATTTTACCAGAATATTTCTAAATCAGCATATTTTTGCTATCGTAATTGATTTGTCAGCATTTTTCTTCTCAAGTTATTTTAGAGTATTCTGTGATGTTTTAAAGATTCTTGAAAAATTCCTCACATGATTTTCTGCCAAAAACCTTAACTCAGGAATTATTCCCAAATACCTCTAATGGTTATGGAATACTGGTGAACAGGGCAAGATAAAAAGCTTTTCATCTGTTTTCCTCATATAAATGAGGAAAAAAACAAAAAAAGGAGCAAATCAAGCTAAGTAATTATCCAGGGAGCCAATCCAATTTCTTTTATAATTTTTAATTACACAAGTAATTCAAGATATATTCTTCTCATAAAAATTCTAATACACAAAGCAAAAGGCCCAAGTTACCACTCTTCTCCTTGGAGATAGCACCACTATTAGCTTAGTGTTTACCCTCCCAGAACTTTTACAATCTGTTTAACATGTGTCTATATGTATACATGCATAATCTATGTATTATTCAATATGCATAATATCATGTTTCTTAACTTACAAAGCCAAGAGATGGGCTTTGTATATCTTTGAGATATAATAGTTCAAACATACAAATATACTTCCTTCTTTTTAACTACTACATATCATTTTCTTTTTTTTTAAATGATGTGCTATTATTTTTTTATATCTTTATTTATTTTATGTGGTGCTGAGGATCGAACCCAGTGCCTCACGTATGCGAGGCAAGCACTCAACCGCTGAGACATAACCCCAGCCCCCTACATATCATTTTTTTCAGGGTAGCATTAGCTACTTTAAGAAATAAATCCCAAGTGCCAGTGGCTGAGAACAGCAGAAGCTCATGTCTTAGTCATATGCCAGTCCAGTCCTGGCATGAGACTTGATACAGGTCAGCATATAGCTTTCCTCCTGGTACGTTCAGGAACCCATGCTCCTTCCATATGGTTGCTAGCCCTCTCCTACAGTTTTGTGATTATCTGCAGATAGTCAGTGGAACATGGAAAAGGTACATCTATTTTTTAAAAGACATGTCCTAGAAGTGACATGCAGTACTTTCTCTATTCTTATACTAATAACTTCAAGGGAAATTGCTAATTTAATTTCTAAAGTACTAATTTCATTATTATGCCATTGAAAAATTGTCTCTAGTTTTTGTTATTATGAGAAATGATGAAATGAATACTTTTGTGCTTTTAGTGTAAAACATGAAATATATACAGTAGAATAGAGGGAAAAGAGCTGGGAGAGGGAGGAGGGAAGTACTAGGGACTGAATCAGAACAAATCATATACCATGCTTTTATAATTATGTCAAAAAATTCTACTGTCATGTAAAAATAAAATAAAACAGCTAAAAAGAAAGTGAAATATATATCATATGTGCACAAGGAAATGAAATGATTAAATCTAAAAATGCCTATATTCCTGTGTTTATTGCAACACTGTTCACAATGGCTAAGACATGGAATCAGTCAAGATTTCCAGATTCATTCAACAAATGAAAAAAAGAATTAAATCCTGTCACTTGCAGCAACATGCATAGACTTGGAGGACATCATGTTAAATGAACATAGCCAAGCACATAAAGGCAAATATTCGTGTTCTCACACATTTTTGGATGCTAAAATTATCGATCTCTAGAAGAGAATAGAATAGTGGTCACTAGAGACTAGGAAAGAGTGGAGGGGAAAAGAGGAGTCCAAGTTTCCAAATACACAGAAATGAAAAATATTTGAGATGAATATGCTAATTACCTTGATTTGATCATTATGTTTTAATTTGTATTAAATTATTGTACTTTGACCAATCAAGATGCACACATATGTCAATTAAAATTTACTAAAAAATGTAGACATTTCTTATTTTAATGGAGACTGTCAGATTGCTTTCCAGAAAAGACTGTCCAAATGCATACTCCACCAACAATGTGTGGTTTTCCTACATCCCACTAATACTAGCTGTTAATAGTCATGTACATTTTACCAATATGATAAATTAACATGATATATAATTGCATTTTAAAGATTTCATAATGATGTTGAGCATCTTTTAAAATACTCTTAGTACCTATTTATATCAGTGCATTTAACTGATTAGTCACAACTTTTGGAAATGTTGTGTTTGCTTGCAAGTATAACAAAATGGTCAAATGGAGTTATTGCAGTGTAGTTTAACTGAGCCCATAGGACTTAGAATCAGCATCACAGGCATTACACATAATGTAATGGAAAGAAAGCAAAATCTGGACTTTAAAAAGTAGGTAGCTGGGTAGTGTTTGGGGATACTTTGCTGAGCACTCACCTCCAATCCACAAAAGACCTTGGAAGAGCTATGAAAGACGGGGGATATTCGAAGGGAATTTGAGAGAAAAGTGGAGAGGTATAGAAGGTACATTTCTCTTGACTAAACTAGGAAATGATCTTAAAATTTGCCTCTCACAACCTAGAATTTGAACTCTCTCCTGGAACTTGGGGACAAAGAGACTTAAAGTCTGGATGACTCCAGAAATATCTAAATGAAAGGTACAAAGGAGAGCGCTATTCTTCAGGCAGAAGGAAAAGAGGTCACTCCCCAGAGTTTGGTGGAACAAAGAACATACGCGATTTTCCTCAACCAGAAATGGTCTCTGCAAAAGAAAAAGCCAGCTTCAGTTTCTCTTAAGTGCTGTTCTAAAGGCCACTGCTGGGGGAAGGGGTGCATTGAAGTAATTTTAGAAGAGAGAAACTGGAAGTATGCAACTATGTATTTAAGCCACTGAGGAAGAAATAAGAATAACTTTCCTGAAGAATCCATTTACCATTATCAAAGTTAACTACAGAGGAAGAGATCCCAGTCATGGAACAGAAGAGGTCTCAAAAATTTTCACAAATGTATACCATGCAGGGTAGATATTCATACATTATTGTATTAGTCAACTAATAACATGTACCACATGTACACCTTTTACCTCTCAACCTCACCCTAATTTCAAGGAGCCACACGCACACTAGTAAGTTGAAGAAGGAGAAAGTATAGGATATGAACACTGGAGTCATGGGGAAAGATTGTCTACACATTAATTCCTGTGCAGGCAAGTTTAGAAGTTTATACCTTTCAGCTGGGCATGGTGGCACATGCCTGTAATCCCAGAGGCTCTGGAGGCTGAGGCAGCTGGATCACAAGTTCAAAGCCAGCCTCAGTGACTTAGTGAGGTCTTAGCAACTCAGTGAAAACCTGTCTCTAAATAAATATTTTAAAAGGGCTGGGGATGTGGCTCAGTGGTTAAGCACCCCTGGGTTCAATCCATGGTGCTAAATAAATAAATAAATAAATAAATAAATAAATAAATAAATTCATTTACAGCTTCCACATGGCCTGTACAGGCTAAAAACCTGGAAGATAGTGACAAGATGAGAAAGGAGAATAAAGCAGGGCTTATTCAAATTTTCCAAATTAAGTTTCATCACTAAACCTGTGCTGAAATTTGGTTTGTTGGGATTTTGTGATAGAGTAGCTGAGCTGGAAATGCAGCTCTGTCTTAGAAAAGGATGTGGGATGTATTCTTGATAATTGCCATTCTGACTGGCATAAGATGAAATCTTAGGGTAGTTTTGATTTGCATTTCTCTGATTGCTAGAGATGTTGAACATTTTTTCATATGTCTGTTGATGGATTGTATACCTTCTTCTGTGAAGTTTCTGTTCAGCTCCTTGGCCCATTTATTGATCAGGTTGTTAGTTTTTTTGGTGTTAAATTTTTTGAGTTCTTTATATATCCTGGAGATGAGTGTTCTATCAGATGTGTGTGTGGCAAAGATTTGTTCCCAGTGTGTCGACTCTCTGTTCACTTCATTGATTATTTCTTTTGCTGAGAAGAAGCTTTTTAGTTTGAATCCATCCCTTTTATTGATTCTTGATTTTACTTCTTGTGCTATAGAAGTCTTGTTAAGGAAGTATGGTCCTAATCCGACATGATGAAGATTTGGGCCTATTTTTTATTCTGTTAGACATAGGGTCTCTGGTCTGATTCCCAGGTCCTTGGTCCACTTTGAGTTGAATTTTGTGCATAGTGAGAGATAGGGGTTTAGTTTCATTTTACTGCATATGGATTTCCAGTTTTCCCAGCACCATTTGTTGAACAGGCTATCTTTTCTCCAGTGTACATGTTTGGCTCCTTTATCTAGTATAAGGTAACTGTATGTAAGTGGGTTTGTCTCTGTGTTTTCTATTCTATACCATTGGTCTACATGTCTATCTTGGTGCCAGTACCATGCTGTTTTTGTTACTATAGCTTTGTAGTATAATTTAAGGTCTGGTATTGTGATGCCTCCTGCTTCATTCTTCTTGCTAAGGATTGCTTTGGCAATTCTGGGTCTCTTATTCTTCCAAATGAATTTCATGATTGCCTTTTCTATTTCCATAAGGAATGACGTTGATATTTAAATTGGGATTGCATTGAATCTATATAGCGCTTTGGGTAGTATGGCCATTTTGACAATATTGATTCTGCCTATCCAAGAGCACAGGAGATTTTTCCATCTTCTAAGGTCTTCTTCAGTTTCTTTCTTCAGTGTCTTGTAGTTTGCATTGTAGAAGTCTTTCACCTCTTTTGTTAAATTGATTCCCAAGTATTTTATTTTATTTTTTTTGAGGGTATTGTGAATGGGATAGTTTTCCTAATTTCTCTTTCAGAGGGTTTATCACTGATGTATAGAAGTGAAATTGATTTATGGGTATTGATTTTATATCCCACTACTTTGCTGAAATCATTTATTAATTCTAGAAGTTTTCTGGTAGAATTTTTTGGATCCTCTAAGTATAGAATCATGTCACCTGCAAATAATGATAGTTTGAGTTCTTTTCCTATTCGTATCCCTTTAATTTCTTTCATCTGTCTAATTGCTCTGGATAGTGTTTCAAAGACTATGTTGAATAGCAATGGTGAGAGAGGGCATCCCTGTCTTGTTCCCATTTTTAGAGGGAATGCTTCCAATGTTGGCGAGGTTGTGGGGAAAAAGTCATGCTCATACATTGTTGGTGGAACTGCAAATTGGTACAACCAATCTGGAAAGCAGTATGAAGATTCCTTAGAAAACTTGGAATGGAACCACCATTTGATCCAGCTATCCCACTCCTGGGTCTATACTCAGAAGACTTAAAAACAGCATACTACAGTGACGCAGCCACTTCAATGTTTATAGCAGCTCAATTCACAATAGCTAAACTGTGGAACCAACCTAGATGCCCTTCGATAGATGACTGGATAAAGAAACTGTGGTATATATACACAATGGAATATTACTCAGCAATAAGACAGAATAAAATTATGACATTTGCAGGTAAATGGATGGAGTTGGAGAATATCATGCTAAGTGAAGTAAGCCAATTTCAGAAAACCAAATGTTGAATGTACTCATTGATAAGTGGATGATGATCCATAATGTGGGGAAAGACATGAGAACAATGGGGGAACTCTGTTCACAGGGGTGTAAGGGGGGAGGAGGCATGGAGACAGTAAAGGTTGTGGAGTATGATGGCCATCATAGCCCTAGCTTTATGTATGACTGCATGTATGCTGTGATTCTATATCACTTACAACCAGAGAATTGAAATGTTATCCTCCATCTGTGTACAATGAATCAAATTGCTCTCTGATATCAGGTAAACCTAAATAGAACAAATAAATAAATTTAATATGGAAAAAAAGTAGAATTAGGAAAAAAAGAGGATATGATTTGATTGTCAGTGTGTAACAGGGAAAATACACAAACTTGTGAACAAAAAAAAAAGGACATGGGATGAAGGGTGTGAAGGAGCAAAGATCAGCCAGACCATCAGGGAGAGAGGGCACATGCAGCTCTGGCATCTGGGGGCAGCTTTCCTACCCATTTATGTCTGAATCCTGTGAAAATGGAAAAAAATAATTAACCTCAAGCAACCTAACACACCTGAATTTCCAAGAAAATGCAGCATTGGCAATTATCTGAATTCAATGGACACAGTGTCTGCCTACTTAGATAATTTTTCAGTTTGATTTAGTGTGCCTTTAAATGAGTTGATACATTCTAACGGCTTTGAAATGGGTCTGGCATAGAGTAAATGCTGAATAAGTGATGAGATTATTATTCTTATTATTATTATTAAAAATAATCAATTTCTGTATAAAGAAAAAATAAAAATTATCCAAAGTGATTTTGTTCCCTGTTTCCATAGTCATTGAGCTGTGATGCAGTTTCTATTTTGTTAAACTAAAATTGCTTTAGTCCCTTCAGGGAGGGAAAGTGTGTGTGTGTGTGTGTGTGTGTGTGTGTGTGTGTGTGTTTGTAAAATTTTAACAAATTGCTGAAATAAGCTAAATGAAAATATAGTCACAACAGAACCTGTAACTATAAGATAGAAACCATTGTATTACTGTGAGAGTCAGCATTGATATTAATATTATGCCTCAAAGTCAGCTATTCTTCCCAGTAATTGTGCCATGGAGTAGCCATGAAATGGTGTATATAAATTGAGGCAAGCTGGAAAGAGCTTTACTATCTATAATGAGTAGCCAGGGCACAATAACCTCAGGCAGTGAGAAAGAAGTGATCTGAAACCAGAAGCCTACAATGGTACCAAACTAGACTTGGGTGCAGGTCACTGACAGTCTCTGGCTAATCACAAGTTATCAGCAACTGATAGCAGTAAAACCAACACTTTGTAGAGTCATTCATCCTGAGGAGGATGACAGATGGGCAGTGCTGGGGGAAATCAAACAAAAGCAAAAACCTAATAGATGTGCAGCCATGAACTCATTTGTGGAATTTGCTCCTCCACTTGGTTTGCCAAAACTGGTTAAGAAAAATTCCTTATAATCTTCAAAGCCATCCTGGCAATTGAGATCAGTTTACCTCAATAAAGGTGAAAATGGCACTAACTTGTATGGTACTGTGTATTTTAGGAATGTAGTGATAATCAGCATAGTCACCTCTTCTCAGAAGTTCAGAAAAAGTCCTAAACTGCCCCAAACTCACCACCAGCACCTGTTAGAAGCCTCACATGCAGGAAGCTCCGTATCTCTCACATATAAATGGAAGATAAGTATTGAGGAATAAAAAGGGAACAAAGGTGAGAGCCACTACGAGATTTAGCCAGAGACTGTGCCTCACTAGTAGGCATATAGTAGGTACTTCCTTGATAGTAATGCCTCATGTGTAGCATTGGTCCCATGAAAGCTATGGTATTTTAACATTTTATATCCATCAGCATAAATGTGTCCCCAGATAATGAATAGGTTGGTAGTTAATTTCTCACATTTGCAGATGGAGAACTGAATATTGTTACTCAGTGAACATGTAGGCCATCAGAAGAGATCTTGTGTCTCCCAATCTACAAACACAAACTGTACCAAATAAAGAATTTACTGCTTATCTGCCTTATGGGATAGTCTAGAATTCATCCCAGTTAGAGGCCCAGCAGAAACAAGATGGAGAAAGATAAGACAATATGGACAAAATATGGACAATAGAGGAAGTGGGCTTGGCAACCTTTGTACATGCACTGGAGATGATCAGAAAAGGTGTAGCACACCTGTGCATCCTTTCTACATGCTCACCTGTAGATAATGCCTTTAGTGTGTGCTCAGCATAAACAAGAAGTTAGCATGGAGGTGTTACCACAATGCTCATCAGGTAATATCAATTAAAATTTTCCAGGAAAAATAAAGAAAAGAAAGGAGGCAGTGAAGAGGTGGTAGAGGGAGGGAGGGAGGAAGGAAAGAAGTGAAGGAAAGGGGGAAAATGAAGCAAGAAGGAACAGAATGCCTTTGAAATCATCTAGCACTGCTCTCATATTTTACAAATGAAGCATCAAAGAACCAAGTTGACCAAAGAGAGGACAAAAATATTAGCATTACCCAAAGCTACAGTTGTACAACTCAAAACATGGATGGAAAAAGTTGTGTTTTCTAAAAAGGGGAGCTAAGAACAGGATGGAAGGATGGAAATGTACAATAAATAACAGCATCATAGGAATTAAGTGATATTCTAGCTTATTTTATGTAAAATATTAGAAAGGTTTTATTTTAAAAATAAGTAAATTGGTGTCTCTGAACCATTTCCTATGGACTGAATGTTTGTGTTCTCCCAAAGTTCATGTGTTAAATTCCCAATCCCCAGTGTAATGGTATTTGAACTCTAGGCCTTTGGGAGCTAATTAGGGTTAGATGAAGTTATGAGGGTGGGGCCCTCAAAGTGGGATTCATGCCCTTATAAGAAGAGACAATAGAGAATTTCCATTCTCTCTCCCTCAATGCGAGGAGAGAGGGACAGGGGGGTTATTTACAAACCAAGAAGAGTCCTCACCAGAATCTGACCACACTAACACCCTGATCTTGGACTTCCAACCTCCAGGACTGTGAGAAAATGTATTTCCATTGTTGAAACGACCCCATCTGTGTCATTCTGTTATGAGCAGACTAATAGTAGACTTAGACACATACATACATGCATACATGCATATATACATACATACATATGTAGAATCAATCCTGGACCATCTATAGCAGTGTTTTTTTGATTTCCCATCTGGAATATTCCATTTCTCATCCATCCCCTCCCAACAACACACACAAACACATGCTCCTGTTATAATCATGCTTATTCTTTGTGACCTTGTTCAAGTTTCATCACCTTCTGCAGCTTTCCAGATCCTGTTCTAGTCAGAATGATTCAGTTCTTTCTCAGCTCACACAAAACCCAAGCTATTGTAGAATTGTTGCCTTTAATTCAATTTATAGAACATTAATAAAAATCTTACTTTAACTCTCCCTAGGCTTTGAGACCCCAGCCCCAAGTGTCTGGTTCCATTAATTGTGTCCTACATAGCATCCTTTATAACTCCAAGCAGCTTCCTAATAAATATCTGTTGAATTTAGTGGATTCGACTATTGAACACTTACTCAGTCCCTAGATGAACCTCTCTCCAGCCAGCAAAAGAGATTGGCAGGTCCCAAAAGGGTTAGTATGCAGTTTTTTCCTCCTCTAACATCTAAGAAAATGCCTGCAGATTCCTCCATCCTTCCAAGCATTCAGAAATCGATGACAACAAATGGTGTCGTCAAATGGCCAGGTCACAGGGGAGCACACAAATAGGAGGTGCCAGCGGATAGTCCACTGATGCAGTCTCCACTGAAGCTTATCAAAGCTGCCTCCACCTGCCCGCTGCACAGAGTCAGGTCAGGCGCAGGCAAAGGGCAGCTTGCTGATTTCTGTCCCCACTCCTGGAGTGATGTCTGTGTGTGTGAATAAGGGAAGGGAAGGGAATTATCTCAGTGTGGGGCCTCAAGGCATGGAGAGGAACAAATAGCCACTTGTATTCCTGCAAGATAAGGGAGCAAGAGGAATGGCAAAAGCAAGAATAAAAAACTGGCAAGCCAGGGGTGTGCAAGCAAGCTGTGCTCTAACTGTGCAGAGAAGGAGGATGGAGAGCAGCTCACTATGTATGGAATGCATCATCATTTTAATCCCCACAGGCAGGTAGAAGCATCTAGTATTGAAACACAAGAGGAGAGTAACATCACTAGCTTTGCCACATACCAGTAAGCATACTAGCCAAGCGCTGGAACCCTGAACTGAATTAGAAACTCAGAAACACCCTAATCAGCACTTACAATGAGGAGCCTTAATACATGATATAACTCTTTACCTCAGCACCTGCTGCTTCATCTTCTTAACCCTAATCTGCCTATAAGCCCCTCCACACAGCCCCTTCCCTCAACTCTCCCCTCCTCTGAGTCACCTGTCCCTTACCAGAGCAGCCAACTCAGTAAATGTAGCAAAACAGATGAAAGTCTTGAGAAAAAAGCTGGGAACCCTGGGGTAGAAAGATTGACTGGAAAGGGAGAGAAAAAGAAGAGCAACAAGCAAAGTTAATTTAAGGCCTGAAAAAGCCATTTTGACATTCTCATTCTGGCATTATCTTTTGCCCGGCAGCTGCAGCTGTTCACCCACTTTCATCACTGGCATAAACAGTCCATATCTGCAATTACAAGTGCCCAGGGAGCAAGCATTAGTATGCTGCATACGGTCTGGGAAAAGGTGTGATGTTCGGTTTCTTCTTGCCTTAAAAGTCCCTAGCACACATGTCCAGGAAGAAAGGGGAAAGAAATGCAGAAAAGCTGATGTTGGATGTCAGAGCCCATATATGAAGAATGAGGTCAAATGGTTGTGTCAGAATCAAAGGAGAGGGAAAAAGAGGAGAGGTAAAAAGAGGAGAGAAAGGTGCAGTTTGTGCCTGAGACAGAATTTTAAAATCCATCTTTTTTTTTTAAACTCTTTTTTTTAGTTGTTGATGGATCTTTATTTTATTCATTTATTATGTATATGTGGTGCTGAGGATCGAACCCAGGGCCTCACGCATGCTAGGCAAGCACTCTACCACTGAGCTACCGCCCCAGCCCCTTTAAATCCATCTTAAAGAAATATCTACCCACTAAGAGCTTTGGGCTAATTTAAGGAGGAGGTAAAACAATAACAACAGGGAAGAGAAATTCAGCCTCAAGCGAAGCATAGGGGGACCGAGAAAAAAATAATAAGAAAAAGTATTGAATATTCCTTCTCTTTTCCTCTCATTTCATCTGTTGGTTTGTATTTTGGCACCACCTCCTTGACTAGTTAGAATACCATGCCATTACATCTGGAATAGAACACACCGTATATCCTGCCCAGGTTTTAATCAATCAGGATCAAACTATATGTCTCAGCCTTACGTAGCAACCTGGTCTTTAGTACTAGGAAAACTTGATTTATAAAGTCACCTGATTAGAAAATAAGAAGGAAACTGATAGTAAATATAAAAGGACCTAAGCAACTAATGATAGGGAGCTAACTAAATAAATCCTAATATACACATTTACTAGATTCTATGCAACCGGTGATTTCACTGTGTATTTCCTAAGCTGGTAATATATAGCTACAAAACAAGATCTCCATAGGGAAGCTGTTGTAGCACAGAGGTCTCTGATACTGATAAAACAAGTTCTTGTCTAAGAGCAAGTGCATTTCTGGCCAGGCTTGGAAGTCAGTCCTCACATCTATGCCGTGCACATCCATGCCTAAGCTAACACACAGATGTCGAATGACCACTTAAAATAGCCCTAATTCCTCACTGAGGACTGAAGTCCTGGCTCTGATAAACTTCAAGAGATTAGGCAGACAACACTAGTTTATTTTGGCAATATCTATTTTCTCTTTCTTTACTAATTGAAACCTAATTTGTTCTAGAGCAACAATATTTCTTGCAAAAAAAAAAAGTTAAAAGAAAAAAAAAACTTTCCTAACCATCTTGGTGTTTAATTTTCCTCTGAGTAAGAAGATAAGTAAGTGGAGAGCTTCAGAGAGGACTTTTAGCTCTGTCGAAAGAAGCAGACTACAGGTGCCTTTGCCCATGTGTGACGCTGAAGTAGAGTGGCCATCTTGTGACCATGAGGTGGTGAGTGTAAGGTCAAAATCCACATGCTAGAGCAACTGAACAGGAAGTTGAGCACCTGGCTCCCAGTTGGCATTGTGAACCACAATACCTGCTCCATGCCATCTGTCTCACATTTCCAGTCATATGCAAAGGGAAAGAGTAAGAAAAAAATGTTCTTTGGGTTTTCTGTAACTTCATCCATTCAATTTCTAACTTAAGAGGTACCCATTAAAATCTGGGAGAAGTAAAACCCTATACTTTCCCCAATCTTCCCTGAAAGAGAAACCAAATGAGTATTTATTAGTTATTTGTGTACTTCACTGGCTAGAGTCCCCTCAAAATTCATGTCTACTCAAAACTCATGAGTGTGACCTTATTTGAAAATAGGATTTTTGCAGAAATAATCACGTAAAAATAAGGTCATACTGAATCAGAGCTCTCTAAATTCAATTTCACTGATGTCTTCATAAGAAGAGGGAAATCTAGACATAGGTAAGAGAGGAGAATGGCATGTGAAGATGGAGGCAAAGACTGGAGTATTATTATCTCCAAGCCCAGGAATGCTAAGTTATACAGACAACCACCAGAATGCAGGAAGAGAGACATGGAGAAACTCTTCCTCAGATCCTCCAACAGGAACCAGTCCACTGGTAACTTGATTTCAGACATCTGGCCTTCCAAACTGCGGAAGAATAAATCCTATTGATTTAAATCGTACAGTTTTTAGTACTTTGTTTTGGCAGCCCCAGGAAAAGAATACAATTGTTTTGTCTACAATTTATTTGCAAATATATATTTTTATATCCCATATATCAGGAATGAGAGACTGAGGAAGATGGAGGAAACTGAATTCCAATACTAAGCCCTGTGAGATAGTCAGAGTCAAGGCTTCTTGAAAGTTTTATACTGTAATAACAGCCCAATAGGGCTGCTATGGAGGTGGAGGTGAACAAGACAAGGAAAGAATCCCAGGCTGTGGAGCAGTAGCTGTACCTTTCTTTTGAGGACAACACCTAGCCAGTTGAGGCCAGGAGAAGGGACTGCTCAGAATATTTGGTGAGCAGCCGGGTGTGGTGACACACACCTGTAATCCCAGCATTTTGGGAGGCTGAGACAGGAGAATCACGAGTTCAAAGCCAGCCTCAGCAATGGCAAGGCAATAAGCAACTCAGTGAGACCCTGTCTCTACATAAAACACAAAATAGGGCTGGGGATGTGTCTCAGTGGTTGAGTATCCCTGAGTTCAATCCCTGGTACCAAAAAAAAAAAAAAAGAGAGAGACTATTTGGTGAGCATAAGTCAATCAAACATAGGAATAACATAATATGCATAAGTGACCAAACTATAATACATTGCTTGTTTCCATTTGGAAAATTGCATATCTAAATATAGATTTTCAAATGTACTAGTATTTAAATGATCAAGAATTTGATAAATAAGAATAAAATCCTACTCGATGGAATACTATGATAATTACATATAAAATTGTGTTCATTGTCAATATAAAAAAATCAAGCTGGTTACAAAACAGCATTTATAGTATGTTTCCATTTGTTGAAAAGAAAAATATTAGATGATAGGTAGATAAATAAAATGAAAAAGAAATTGGCAAAAAGTAACAATAAATATTCTCTGATCAGAGAAGAGCTTAAAATTGGAATAATTTAACTGAGCCCAACTATGCAACTTTGCTGGTGCCTCTGGATACAACACTGAGCATGCAATAAACCAATATTCTCAGAACAAAAAATCAGAGACTGCCATTTCTAAAGATCCATGTAAGAGGTAAGATGCCCCTTCTTTAGCATATGATCAAGTTATATGATCTATTAAAAATTGTTTATCTTCAGATGCATTCAGTGAATGAGGCCCCCAATCCAAGAAGCAGCAGGCCAGCACTTCTCCCTGGTGGAGCACAACTGAGCTAGCACAGGAGGAACTATCCTTTTGTGCATCTGTGGGCCAGGAGCCCTCCTTGAGCCTGCAAATCTGAGTCTTAATGAACATTAATGCCTGAAGAAAAGGCCAAGTCTGGACTACTAGACTCAGGAGAAAACTAAAATGTTCCTCCCCCCGGGGCTGGAGGGCAATTTCTGAAAGGAAATGGTCATGGATTTGTCAAACTGAAAGCCCCGAGGAGAAGGTCACAGGGACCTATGAAGACCAAAACAGGACAAGCATTATCCAAACTACTTGACAGAGCACAGACCAAATGCATGAGCAGTGAGATGTCTGCATTAGAGCTGGGAAGCCCACAAGTAGAAAGTGTTCTATTATAGGGATGTCAAAGAGTAAAGCAGGTCAGTGATGGACAGGAAGGGAAAAGGTATGAAAAATTAAATTGAACAAGATTTTTTTTTCTGTACATACAAGTTGTAAGAGGAGAAGGCAGCTGAACAAACAAGACATGCCTGGACCACTTAGTCCTTCAGAAATTCCCCCTCTCTGAACTGCCTACCCAGCCTG
The DNA here is from genome assembly GCA_028644305.1 of Xerus rutilus. Taxonomy (NCBI): domain Eukaryota; kingdom Metazoa; phylum Chordata; class Mammalia; order Rodentia; family Sciuridae; genus Xerus; species Xerus rutilus. Next base: position 80,081,438 of record CM053405.1, on the reverse strand, counting down.
TTCTTCCACCAGTATGTGGTCAGCCTTCCTTACCTTTCTGTCTTGTGGTTGTTCAGTTATTGAAGGTCTACCCTGACCTTACCACCACCTTTGTGCTTGTCTGTTCTCTTTGCTTGATTACCTTCTTTTCTTCCCCTTTATTATATGAAAGGAAAGTCTGAGACCCAGGGAGTCAGTGGAAAAACCAAGACCAGCCCCAAGCCCCCCTAGATGTGCAGCATACATCCATTTTCCCACCATTTCAAGTTGCACCCAGAAGAAGAGCCTTTGTTTATAGGATGGAGATGTTGTCAGTAGCAGTTCCACTGAAATTTTCATGTGAAGGAACATCTACAGATGTTAGGTTTCATATCAGGTAATTAAAGGCTTAAGAATAAAAACAGACTACAAAAGATACAGAAAGTATAAGCCAATTCAAGCAAAAATATTGAGGAAATAAATGCCTTTGTTCTCTCAGATTCAGCCTATTCATTTATGAATATAATCTCATTTAATGAAGACCTAGAGGCCATCTCATGTAACATGAAATATTAATGATGGTCTTATGTATCACCAAAGGCTGGAAACTAGAGGATCACAAAAACAAAATATGGAAGAGGAACAATTAACATCAATAATTTGGACGACTTCCAGATGGCCAAACTGAAGGGCCCCTTTTACAAGTCAAACTATAAATTATGCAAATTATCAGGAAAACCTATCACTAAAGATTAAGACTGGATCCTATATCCAATATAAAACTTCAAATAATCTCAAAGCAAATTTTTAGTGGAAACATAGAAAATTACAATAACATGCCCTGACTTTCCCAGGCCTCAGCAGTGTATAGCTAAAAAGGATCAACATAAAAATTTTAAAACCCTGTAATTCCATCAATTTATTCTCTGCATTCATGAAATAGTGTCAACAGCCTTCCAGAACCTCAGTCATTTCTTTTTTTCTTCTACCTTTTTTATTTTTTCATTATAGTTGTACACATTAATGGAGTTTGTTACATATTTATACATGCACATAATATAACAATATAATGTGGCCAATATCACTTCCCAGCACTTCCTCACCCTCTCCCTGCCTTCCACCCCTTGGTCCTTTTCCTCTACTGATCTCCCTTTGGTTTTTAGGAGATCCACCCCCCCTTCCCCTTTTTCCTCTCTGGCTTCTGCATACCAGAGAATTCATAGGACCCTTAACCTTCTGGGTTTGACGTATTTCGCTTAACATGATGGTCTCTAGTTGTATCCATTTTACTGTAAATGCCATATTTCATTTTTCTTTATGGCTGAATAAAACTCCATTGTGTGTGTGTATGTGTGTGTGTGTGTGTGTATGTGTGTGTGTATCGTGTTTTCTTTATCCATTCATTTATTGATGGACAACTATGCTGATTCCATAGTTTGGCTATTGTGAATTGTTCTGCTATAAACATGGGTATGCATGTATCACTGTAGCAGACAATTTTAATTCTTCAGGGTAAATACTGAGGAGTGGTATAATGGGGTCACATGGTGTTTGCATGCCTAGTCTTTTGAGGTGCCTCTGTACTGATATCCATCGTGGTTGTACTAATTTACAGTCCCACCAACAGTGTAAAAGTGTTACTTTTTCTCCACATCCTCTCCAGCATTTATTATTATTTGTATTCTTGATGACTGTCATTCTGACTGGTGTGAGATGAAATCTCAGTGTAGTTTTGATTGGCAATTCCCTAATTGCTAATGATGTTGAACATTTTTTAATGTATTTGTTGGTCATTTGAATTTCTTCTTTTGAGAAGTGTCTGTTTAATTTATTGGCACATTTATTAATTAGGTTATTTAATTTTTGGTGTGCAGTTTTTTGAGCTCTTTATATATTCTGGATACTAACCCTCTGTCAGAAGAGTAGCTAGCAGACTGTCTCCCATTCTGTGGGCTCTCTCTTCACATTCCTAATTTGCTTTGCAGACACTTTTTAATTTGATGACATCCTATTTATTAACTCTTGGCATGATTACCTGAGTTTTAGGGGTCAGAATCTCAGTTATTGCTGCTTTATGTTCTTTCTTCTCACTTCTCTTTATTGTTGATACCCCCCAACACCCCCAAAAAAAGCCATCTGAATGCAGTGGCTGGCAGCTGACACTGTGATTGACATCAAAGAAGGGAAACTGGATCCAGGCTAAGAGTACCCTGGATTCTGTCCTGTATCATTCACTCACCATACACCAAAAGCACCATACTGGACTCTGCAGGGACAAGGAATTTCCTCCCCACACCCAACTTGTGTGACTTTGTCACCCAGTCCAAGAAGTAGTATATCTCATACACATAAGCTTCCCTCTTGAAAAGGACTCTTTCACCCTTCTACCTACAGGCCTTCTTGCCTTTAGACTCAGATGTAAGTCCATAGGTGGAGACTTCAGATCAGTACCTGTAACAAGCATCACACTCTTCCCCTTCTTCATCTGTCCTGCAGGCACCCATGGAAACCTCCTTTGAACAGACCTCATCACCCCTGCATGTGCATTCAAGTAATAGAGTGAGCTGTGTATCCCCCTACCAGCCCATCAGACATGTTCCTTGTATCCTGAATTCTAGTTGTATTTGTTGTGGGTTAGATGTGGTGTTCCCCAAAAGCTCACATGCGAGACAATGCAAGAAGGTTCAAAGAAGAACTGACTGGGTTATGAGAGACTTAACCCAATCAGTGAATTAATTCCCTGACAGAGATTAACTGACTGGTAACTGAGATGTTGCGGTGTGGCTGGAGGAGGTGGGGACTGGGGCGTGGCTTTGGGTTAAATGTTTGTATCTGGCAGGTGAAGACTTCTCTCTCTGCTTCCTGAACACCATGTAAGCTGCTTCCCTCTGACACACTTTATCGCCATAATATCCTGCCTTACCTTGAACCCCAAGGAATAAAGTCAGCTGCCCATGGACTTAGACCTCTGAAACCATGAGTCTTCAAATAAACCTTTCCTCCTCTATAGTTGTACTGGTCAGGTCTTTTAGTTGCAGCAGCAAAAAAGCTGACCAAAACAGTACTCATAGGTCATTCAACCACTCAGTCAGTGCATACTATTGAAATTTACCCTATAACCCATGTACCACCACAAAAGCACGGATCAGATGTACAAAAGTAAATCTGGCCCCTATATTTATGGAGCTTGCAGTCCAGCAGGAGAATAAACATTATTCAAAAAAATGATACAAATTGAAATAAATGCACAATGGAAATAGGGCAATAAATGAGGCTAAGGAAGAACACATTCAGAAGAAATCCACCATGAGAAATGAGGAAGGTTCCTGAGGAAGTGAGTGAAGAATCAGCTACATAAAGAATGGGAGGAGCATCCCAGCCTCTCCAGCCCAGCAATGCAAGACTGTGAGGTGGGAGAATGCTCAAGACAGTGAAGGAAGGAATTTAGGCTGACAGTGATACTTCTCCATTGCATGATGATATTGTTAACATTACTGAGTTTCTATAAAGTACTGTGATAAGTACTGGGTAGCACTGTGTAATTTTTTTAAAAAGATACAATTTTTGACCCCAAAGAGCTGCAAGTCTAATGGGGAAGGCAAGAACATTAACTTTTAGAGGAATGTAATAACTACTATTAGAAAGCCATGTATAAGGGACTAAGGGAGCCTCAGACTAGAGGTTGAGGCAGTGCTTGCCAGTTAGAGGTCATCGAGGGGAAGACAGAGAGGATGGGATTTATAGGGAGAGTAAAGAGCCCGAGCAAAGCACAGAGCATGAAACAGCCTGGCCTGCTCAGGGGGCCACAGGAAGTTGAGTTTGGCTTATGAGAAGGGTGTGAGCAGATGGAGGTCAGGAATGTGCCAGGAGATGAGGCCGGACAGGCAGAAAAACTGGAGACCCCACAAGGAAAGACCCTGTGTGCAAAGTGAAGGCATTGAAACCTTGTGAAAAAGCAATAGGGAGATAATGGAGAATTAAAAAGAGAAACAGTGATTACTTCTTTTGTTTCCTTTTGCTTTTTCTCCCCACTACCTCCAACTGTGAAATGTATGAAGATTTCAAAAGAAAACCAAAAACCCATAGTGACTGATCCTGACTCTACTTTGTCATTTTCACAGGTTTATTTCCCCTGCTGGATGTTAGCACACAAAATCCCCAGGTGCCTTTTCTTTGTGTTACATTTTCTCCAGTTTAGTAAGTCAGAGATTTACTACCTGTTTTGTGTTTTGGTGGACAATAAGCCATTCTCTCTTTGGGAAAAATTAAATACTTTCAGTAATTGTGTGGCCACATGTATGATATAGATAGATGCTAGATTGAAACAGGTTTTGTTTAATATCATGATTTATTTACTGAACATTAAAAATGAAATAAATTTGGGGAAAAATGATAGTTCTTACTCTTAAGCTGAGGAATTTAGAATGCAAATCATTTCCCACATTTTTAATATTGTGTCTGGCACATACAAAAATTTATTAACATACTGTGTTATAAAGTATGATATTAAATTCCCATGAACCTACTATCCAATGGACACATCATGAGCAAGATGCATGTGTGTATTCCTGCTGTATCTCATTTCACCACCCTCCACCAAAGGAGAGAGTTGTACTATTATGAATTTTGTGTCTGTCTTTACCTCATTTTTTAAAAATAGCTGTATCAAATGTGTATATATGTCTAAACATATTGCTTAATTGTCTGTGTTTGTGAATTGTCTTAATGGTGTTGTGCTATCTATGGTTTTATGGGTCTGCTTTTTTTTAACTTAACACTAGGTATCTATGATTTATATGATACTGTGTATAACTATGGATCATTTGTTCTTACTCCTGTATAATATTTCATTGTATAAATATAACACAAACTATACAGCCATTCTCCTGATAATGAATTCTAATTAATTTCCTTTTGTGACTCTTATAAACTGTTATGAGCCTATCTCCTGGAGACATGTACAAGATTTTCTCTGGAATTGCTAAAATAGGGTGTCTCCATGCTCATATTTCCAAGAGAATATCAGGGTGTTTTCCAAAATGATTATCTAATATCTTTACAATACCCTAATTTAAAAGAATTCCCAGCATGTTTCCCTGGCAGTGGCTCTTTGTGGCCATGGGCTTTCCCACTGCATACAAGAGCAACATGGAAAACATTGACAGCTTCAGTCAGCACAATCCCTGCAGCTGCCACTCACCTTCCTACTGATCCATATTCTCTCCTATGCTTGTGAATTAAAACAATGATAAAAGGCATTCAAGTGAAAAAATAGATTCAGGCTGTATTTTGGAGATATACCATACAAAGATAGTGGTTAAGAAGGAGAAGTCAGAAATTAAAAAATAAAAATAAAAATAAATAAATATTAAAAAAAAAAGGAGAAGTCAGAAACGACTCCATATTTACTTCTTAATATTTACTAAGATAATAAGTAAAATATTTCAGTTTGGTCATTATTTTAGTCAGTTTTTTTCACTGCCATGATGCAGATTCAATCAGAACAATTGTAGAGGAGGAAAGCTTTATTTAGAGGCTAACCGTTTCACAGGTCTCAGTCCATAAGTGGCTGGCTCCATTTCTCGAGGCTCAAGGTGAGGCAGGAGATCATGGTGAAAGACTGTGGCAGAGGGAAGCAGCTCACATGATGATCAGAGGCAGAAAGAGAAAGGCTCCACTCTCCAGATACAAAATATATACCCTATAGCCACGCCCCCAATGAACCACTTCCTCCAGCCACACGTCACCTGCCTCCAGTCACCACCCAGTTGATCCCACCAGGGATCAATTCACTGATTAGGTTAAGGCTACAACCCAATCATTTCTCCTCCAAACCTTCTTACATTGTCTCACACATGAACTTTTGGGGGACACTTCACATCAAAACCATAAGAATCAACATTTATTCTCCTGATTACTGAAAAAATTGAATAGGTTTTTTTTTTTCATGTTCCTTGGCCATATACTTCCACGCCATTTACCCATTTTTCTATTTTGTTTGTGTGTGTGTTTGTTCTCTTTTGATTGGTAGGAGTTTTTTATATATTCTGGATATTAAATGTTGGTGATACGTGTGACAAATATATCCTTTTTTACTTTTTTGTTTTCACTTTTTATGGTAATTTTGATAAACAGAAGTCATTAATGTCTATGTAGTTGGATTAACCATTTCTTTTATGGTTAGAATGTGTTGTATCATGTTTAACAGAAGTTTCCCTATCTCAAAACTAGGAAAATATCCTCATATTTTTCCAAAAGTTCTCCTTTTAGGAAAAAATGTCTATCTGTTTAAGTTGACTCTTGTGCATGGTGTAAGGCAGGCATTCAATTTCAGCTTTTTAAATGGAAAAACAGTTATCCCAGTGCTGGTTATTGAGCAGTTCTTTCCTTCTCCATTGATCTTTACTGCCCTATGTGCAGACATGTTTTCTATGGCCCTTGGTACACATTGATTTCCCTTCCTTGCTCTCCCTTGTATCACAAGGGCTAGATACCAGGAGCTGAATTCTCCAAACTTTTTTGCCAGCAAGGTTTAAGATAATGTTTGGGTGCTGTCAGAAAAATGCACTTAGGCTAATTTGGAATAAAGTAGGAAGACAGAAACAATTCACTCCCAGCAGGAATGACAGAGGAAATAAGACTTGGGTAAATGTTTTACAGAAGCCAGACAGATTCCACATTCCTATGCTAGTCAACAGTCTTGAGGCAAGAGTTTAGGGGTGCTGTGCTCTCAGTAGAGTGTTCTATATTTTGCCAACCTCTGAGCAGCTTCTCTGGATGGCTATGGCAGTGGCTCATAAGCTAATGGCACTCCCATGCCTCAAACCTTTGCCTTTCCAGCCCCTCAGTAACTTGTGCTTATCTGTTTTCCTTTTTAAAAGTCCTCTTGCTTATTGAAGTAAGCCAATCCCCCAAAACCAAAGGCCATATGTTTTCTCTGATAAGTAGATGTTAATCCATAATGGGGGGTAGGGCAGGGGACAAGTGGAGAAACTTTGGATTGGGCAAAGGGAAAGGAAAGGAGGTCAGAGGAAATGGGGGGCAGGAAAGATAGCGGAATGAGGTGGACATCATTACCCTAGATACATGTATGACTGCACAAATGGTGTGACCCTACTTCATGTACAACCAGAAAAGTGAAAAATTGTGCTCCATTTGTGTACAATGAATCAAAGAGCATTCTGCTGTCATGTATAACTAATTAGAACAAATCAAAAATAATGTTTTTTTTAAAAAGAGTCAAGCTGGGGCTTAAACCAAACAAACAAACAAAAACAAACCAGTCCTCCTGCTTGAAATACTGAATGGTTTTTGGTTTTTCCATTGCACCTAAGAAATAAGATCACAGTTGCATTTATGAGTGGGTCTGTTCCTGGGTTTTCTATGGTGTATCTATCATCTGTTGGTTTGTCTATCCCTTTAGAATAAACTTTAGAATAAACTTTAGAATAAACTTTTTCAGAAAGGCAATTTTTCCATCCTATTTTTTTTATACTGAGGATTGAAACCAGGGTCACTTAATCACTGAGCCATATACCCAACCTTTTTTTTAATCTTGATACAGGGTCTCATTAAGTTGCTTAGGGCCTCATTAAGTTGCTGAGGCTGACTTTGAACTTTTGATCCTCCTGCCTCAGCCTCCTGAGCTACTGGGATTATAGGCATATACCACCATGCCTGGCTCCATCCTATTCTTTACAAATGTCTTGGTTGTTCTTAGCTCTTAGAGTCACGTTGTCAAATCTATTTAAAAATCCATAATTTTTATTAGACTTACATCAAGTCAATGGATGAATTTTCTTTTTAATTAACATGGATCTATATTTTAGAAGAACAATTCTAGTAATGGTGAGTGTATTAGGTTTGTTGGAGTCAGATTAAAGAAAAAACAGGCTAGCTAGGAACCTACATAGGCTGTTAGGTGAGATAAGACAGTAACAACAGGAAAACAGAGAGTTATGCTATGTTCAGGCAATAAATCATACAAAGTTGTGCTAAATAATAGGGGAAAGGTAGGAATGACTCAGATTTCCCTCTGGGTCCCAGGGTGCTATTCCTTAAGGGAAATACCAAAGCAATCCCCTCACAAACAAGGACAATGAGACTAGTTTGAGGTATGTTGAGTTCTGGTGATTAAGAAAGCCAGGTGAATAAGAGTCTGAAAGTCTTGGAGGAACACCCAGTCTCTGTAGATTAATGAGTCAGCCATATAGAAGTGATTGTGGAAAACTGTACCCACAATTGGAAAGAAACCTGTAAAAACAGTCATTTTAGAGAGATCACAAGAAAGAGATTAGGAAGAGTGGCCAGACACATGGCAGAAAAATCAGAGAAGATAAGTATTGTTAGAGAGAGAGACAGGAGGTCATAAAAAGGAGGGAGTTATTATGGTGTTAAATAATTAAGAAGATAAAATGTATCCACTAGATTTATTAATATGAAGTTAATTGGCAAAAGGAATTTCATTGCTGTTTTGGGGATGGAAGACAGATTGTTTTCAGCTAAGCAAATGGCCAGAGAGAGGAGATGGCAGATGCAGAATGCTCTTCAAGAAGTTTGGCTGCAAAGGGGAAAAAACACAAAACAGTTACTTGAGGGTAATGTGGAGTCAGAGGAAATGTTTCTAAAGAAAATGTTTGTATGTTGAAGGGAGCAAACAGAATACAGAGAAAAGAAAGTGATGGCTGATCACTCAAGGTCTCTGTCAAGCCAAGAGACAAATTCCAATGCAAGTGGTTGGAAGAACACAAGAGACTTTGGCTGTGTGAAAGACAATCTTTTGCCTTAAATAGAAAGGATTGTGAAACCATGAGTGGAAATACACTTTGTAGGTGTTTGGGGCTTTAGTGGGAAAGGAATTATTTTGTTCATTGGCTTATTGATTGGTTTTTCTGAGTGAATGTAAAGGTGAGGCTTTATGCTGAGACTGAGAGAAGATGAGGCAAAGAAAGAGAACTGAAGAGACTCAAAGTTTGGAACAGCTGTTGAGATGAAAAGGAGAAACCGCTGACTGCCTTTATGGAAAACTACTTCAAGGAGCATTTTCCCCAGTATAGCACCTGAACTTGGCAGCAACTTGTTTCATTTTGCCCCAAAACCTGTGTACATGATTCTCACTATTAGAGTGAAATTGGGTATATGTCATGTGATCTCACTTGACTCTTTTTTGCAAACTGGGATAGGCTGAGTGACACCTAAGATTGCCACAATTAGACCCATGGGAAGAAACAGAAGAGAGATCAAATGATATAGTATGTGACAGGCTAAAAAGACAAAATAATGCATAAATAAGAAAATATTCTTTAACTCTGGCTGTTTGGGGCTACACCAAAAGCACTGACATGTGTACAGGAGAAACAGCTATTATTTAAATATGGTTAGGAAGTTTGACAACATTCTATTACCAATGGCAACTGAAAAACATGGGGGAAAAATACCATCCTAGGATGAATTTGTACAGGATGGTGATTAACCAGCTTCAGCCAACAGATTAGATATCCTGCTCTTTAAGAAACTTAATAAAACTGTAGGACTTATTGATTTTGCTCTTCCTCTAGGCAGAAATATGCCAAGAATATACACAGAGAAAATAAATAATCTTGAGCTTTCCTAAGAAAGCTCAAGCAAACGTGGAGTTATAGAGCCTCAAAGTGAATTTAGAGATAGGGCTGGTTCAGCATGCAGCTAATATTATAAAGATTCATTACCAAGTGCTTGTGTTAACAAAGATGAAACATCTATCATATGATCTGGAGATTCTTTTTCTCTAAAATATACCCAGGAGAAATGGAAACAGTACAGCAAGTTTTAAAGATGTACGGATAGGCCATCTGTGAAGCAGAGATCCATCAGGTGCCCCATGAGAGGCAGTTTTGGAGGCTTCCAGGGGATGGTTTGATACCTTGTTAATCACTAAGATTCCAACAGCACAGCTGTTACTGGAGAATATGAAGGAGCAGGCAGAATGCTCCAGAGAGGAGCTGTGAAGCACCAGGACTTACCTCATGGCCCTGGATGTGAGTGACTATGCTACAATGGCTCTTGGAACAGTATTAGCTAAGCTGGCTGCCAATCACTGTCCATGCAAATTAAAAAGTTTTCCACCAAACATGGCACTGAAACAGGTCCAAAAATACTTATTTATTCAGTTTATCAAGGGCATATATGAACTATAATCTATGGTGGAAATTTAGGCAAAAAGAGTGTCAAGAGGAATCAAACCAGCCTAGAGGCTGATGAAAAAGAAAGAAGAATCTGCTCTGTCCGCCCCAAGTTATCCCTCTCTCAACTTTCCCCCCGGTTCTTGGCTATGGGAAAATCCCCTACTCCCACCACGTGCTGCTGACCAGAGGGAATGGTATTGGAGTAGCATTTCCCGAACTTTTTGACAAATTTCACCCGCTCCTCCTGACAGGAGGAAGGGCAACTCATCTGCTTTGTTGACACTGCACTCTCAGCAAGCTGGAAACAGGAGGGAGCATCTTTAATCTGATTACAAGTTATTAAAAACTCCTATAAAATGTCATATTTAATAGGAATTTAATTGGAGTTTAATAGTGACATATTAAAGGCTTTCCCCCTGCCTAAGATAAAGAACAAAACAAATATATCAGTTATCACTGACTTAAAATTGTACTGGAGGTGCTAAATAATAGGATAGAAAATACAAATAAATAAAACATACATTATGAAAATAAAAAATAAAACTGTTCAACTATTTTTCTTTTGGTGATGAAATAATTTATGCATTGAAAACTTCTTTTTTGGGGGGTGAGGGAGTACCGGGGATTGAACTCAGGAGCACTCAACCACTGAGTCACATCCCTAGACCTATTTTGTATTTTATTTAGACACAGTCTCTCACAGAGTTGCTTAGCACCTTGCTTTTGCTGAGGCTGGCTTTGAACAAGTGATCTTCCTGCCTCACCCTCCTGAGCCACTGGGATTATAGACGTGCACCATCCGGCCCAGGGAAAACTTCTTGAACTACAATTTACAAATTAATAAATGTTACAATGTTTCTGCCTATAAACCCAACACTTAAATATCAATAAATCTTACATAAATAGTTGCAGCACATAATTAGAAAGTGTTTTTTAATCGTAGCTTTTACATAGCATTAAAAATCTTCAAATGCCTAGGAATAAATTAAAGATATATAAAACCTCTACACAGAAAAAGCAAAAACAGTGGAAGAAATTTAAGAACACTTAAAGATGTAGAGGGATGTATTGCTATTATGGATTGGAATATGTATTATTATAAAACTTCATTTTTCCAAAATCATTCAGTATAATTCCAATTAAAATCTCAGCTTTCTTTGTGGAAATGACAAGAGCCAAGAGTAGGAAAAACTATTTTGAAGAACAAAATGGCAGGGTTATAGTACCAGTTATTAAGACATTATAAAGCTTCAGTAATAAAGGGGACATAGTTTTTGCACCTGGACAGATAATTAGAAACCAATGACATAGAAAAGAGAACTAATAATTAGACCCATTTTATACATTCTCCTGATACTTGACAAAAGTGTCAACTATAACATAGCAGAGAAAGGATGATCTTTAAAAACAAAAACAAAAAAAAAAAAAACAGCACTAGGTCAAAGAGGTATCCCTATGGGGAAAATGCACTTTCATTCCATTACGTATCATGCTCTGTCTATTCCAAACAGATTGTAGACCTATATATGAGAAATAAATAATTCCATAGAATTTGTTCATGACCTTGAACAAAAGCAAAGATTTATTAAGTAAGACAGACGAATTACTATTAATAATAAAGGACATTGAGAAATTGGATTGGACTGAAAACCATGTGACAGCAACTATCAAAGTTATGTATATGTATATTATATGAACCAGAAATTCTACCTCCCAAGTTATACCCAATAGAAATGTGCACATATGTACACGAAAGGCATGCACTATTCTTCTTAGAATAATTACAATAGACCACTGTTGGAAACAATCTAAATGTTCATTTGACAACAGAATAGATAAATAAGTTGTATCACATTTCTGCAATGAATTATTATAGAAAAATGATAAATATCAAACTACTGCTGCATGCTGTAACTTGAGTGACTAATGTTGAAAAAAAGAAGCTTGGTAAAAAGGAGTATATGATTCTTTTTTTTTTTAATTTCAAAAACGTCAAACTAATTTGCTAGGACAGAATAGAAACTAATTTCTAAGCAGTATAATAATGATGAGTCAACTGTAAAGGAGCTTGTAGGATTCTATTTCTTTAGAGTGGATATGTTTATTTTATAAAACTATATCAAGCTATACCCTTAAGATATTTACTTTGTGGTATATGGCTTATATTTAATATGCAAAATAAAATTCACAAATGTAATCTGGATTTTTATAATATCTCTGTCCCTAAGACTTCAATGCTGTCTCAAATTCAATTGAGATGAAAGTATGTATATGCTATTCTTGCTCTTGTAACATGTATCAAGATAATTTGAAAAATCTGTAAAATAAATTGCTGATTGGTTTAGTGGGGTGTAATGGAAATGTCATGACATATCTCAGCTTAAGCATTGCATTCCCATATACCAGCTTTGTGATCTCTGGCTACTTTTTTGAATTTGTTTACCTCGGTTTCTCCATCTATAAAAAAAATGGTAAAAATATTCCTACTCCCCTACTTTCATATTCTTCCTTGTTCAACCTGGAAAATATTTTTCTTTTCACATCTTAGCCTGAATTCTTACTTCTTTGTGAAACTATTTCCAATTATTCTCAAGTAGTCTTTAACAAGACTTTTTGTTTAAAAAAAAAACATGCTTTTTGTCTATACTTTGTTTGTGTTCACGCTATGGTCTGAATGTTGGTGTACCCTGCCCCCAGCTAACAAATTCATGTGTTGAAATTTAATTCCCAGTATGATGATATTAAGGGGTGAGATTTTAGGGAGATGATTAGATCATAAGGGCTCCATCTTCATGAATAAGATAAGTTCTCTTATAAATAGGTTTATGGGAGTTTGCTTGTCTCCTACATTCCTCTGTCATCTGAGGACACAATCTTCCCTCCCTTCTACCATAGGAGGATGCAGCAACAAGGTGCCATCTTGGAAGGAGAAAGCAAACCCTTACTAGACAACTGCTGGTGCCTTGGTCTTAGACTTTCCAGCCTCCAGAACTGTGAGAAATAAAATTCTAATATTTATAAATTACCTGGTTAAAGTATTTTGTTATAGCAGCAGAAATGGACTAAGACACTTAATTTTATAGTATTAGATTTTGTTAGTTCCAAAGAGAATTTCCAGAAACTTCTGGAAGACAAGGACTGTGTTTTTCATGTTTTGTATCCATGGAACCCAGCTCAATATCTGACACATTAGTGCTCAATAAAAACAGGAAAGAAGGAAGGGAGGAAGGAAGGAATGCAGACTGACTCTAACAATCCTATGGATTAATATGCATGAAAGGGAGATGCTATGTGGATGTAAATTATGTACACCAGTGCACAGGAATAAATCACAAAATCATTTCTACTTTGTCTTCTTCACTCATGAACGCATACAGAACATGCTAATTGATTTTTGAAGAGTCATGATAACAGAAGGGCTTTTCAAATATTTACAGAACCTTTACTGAAACTCACGAGCCCTGCAAAGACAGACAACTAACTGACCGAAATAGGAATCCAGTCAGAAGTGACAATAAAACACTTGTCATGGAGACAGCAGCATGTTTATAACAAGCAGCACTCGGGATTGAAATGCAGACTCCCTGTCTACTCCCAAACTCAACGGATGGGTAAATAATGTGAAAGGAAGCCAGCATGTCCGCCTACTATAAATGAGGCAATTAGACTATCTGTAGAACACACATTTATGAATAGTGTTGCTGGCAGGCCTCTTTAAAAAGATTTATCTGTTTCTTTTGTGTAGAAATATATAATCAAACTGTTCCCTCTTTGTAAAGATCACAGCCCACCTTTTTGTTTTTGGTTTCTGTTATACAAGCTAATTTTCACTCTTTATTTTAATAAAATAGAAGGACTCAAATCCAACTACAGCGTGTCAATACCGCCACTGGTGTCAATGTCATGTTTTTCCTCAGGACCATTTAACATTGTTTCTCACAAGCCAGCACAATAGAAAATGTATAAGGAAGGAGTTGGAAAGAGTTGACTGACTCCAGGGATTGGATCTGGGCTATAGAACCTTCACCTCCACCCCTGAGTCAGCCATTCAAATCCAGCCTGGGGTAAAGAGGATAAAAATACTTCCAGGTGTTATGGGCTCAAATCAAGTTAAACCTTGAAGCAGCTCCCTGAAGTAAGGGATCAGCACTTATTTTAACATCTTGTTCACAGCCCTGAAGTGAGAACAAGGTCTGCAGGCATCAGGAGACTGAACTGGCCCTTTACTTCCATGACCAGCAGCATTCTATCAGCCTTACCAAGTATCCTACTGGGCCCCTCTCTGGACGTACCAAGATTTTCACTTAACATCTCTTTCAAACACCTAAATCATTACTTCCCACCACAGGGCTGCTGGAAAGCCAAAGTGTTCAATGCTTTTCTTCTTAAACAGTAGAATGATTCAGAAAGTACAAGAAAAAAAATTTAAATTCAGGATTATAAACTTTCTGGTACATGGCCATGAATATATAGTAATGTCTCTGATAAACTTTAAAATTTTGTCCAGGGAAAAAAATTCACCCTATTATGAATGTAATGAAATTCCTATAAATATGATACATGACCTAGTAACTTGCATACCAAATTAGATGCTGGAGACATGCTGAATCACAAACACCTGTTCCTCAATTTCTGTAAATACATCAGCTATTGAATCAAAATGATCATCAGCAGTAGTAAATCATATCAAAATCAAGCCAGATACACCTGATGGGTGAATAAATAGACCACTAGGCAAATTAAAATATTGATATATTGCTACTGTTAAAATTTGCCAAACCCAATTCCACAGACACATTTTCAATACCACCTCATTCAATTCCTGATGTTTTATTCAGTTCTGTTTTCTGAGGCAATCTTATCAGGTGGCCAAAGTAAAGTGAAGGCATGGTGGCCAGGCTGTGGTTTGATTGAAGGGAAGACCCCTGGGCTGAAAATTCAGAGCTCCCATCCTGTCTCTGCCATCACTGTGCTGTAGAAACTGACAACAAGAAACATCAACTCTCTGGTCTACTTCTTCATCTGCAAAGTAGGTTGTAAAAGGAGTTTAAAATGAGGCATTATGAAAATTCCTTCCAACTTTTCATTCCAAATATGCAAAAGGAGCCGGGTGCAGTGGCTCACGCCTGTAATCCCAGCACTTTGGGAGGCTGAGACAGGAGGATCGCAAGTTCAAAGCCAGCCTCAGCAACCACAAGGCACTAAACAACTCGGTGAGACCCTGTCTCTAAATAAAACACAAAATAGGGCTGGGGATGTGGTTCAGTGGTTGAGTACCTCTGAGTTCAATCCCTAGTACCAAAAAAACCCCAACTATGCAAAAGGCTTTTAGCAGCCTTTTATATCTATATCATCTGTATCTCTATCTATATAATTTAGTTATAAATTTAGTTGTTTAATATCTCTTCTTCAGTAAGAGATATTAAAGTGCTATTTCTGTATATATTTTTATTTTAAGAATAATTAATAGATATTAGTTGTCAAGTGATCACTAAAAATGTTTTACTTCAATTTATAAATCTACCTCTATTCCAGACTTAAAGCTGCAAATGACAATGTCCTGGGTTGTATGAATGCCACCTAGTCACAAGCTAATCAGAAGCATTAATATGCTGCTTCCAAAATTCCTGCCAAAAGAAATTAGAAAAGCAGAAGGTGTCTGAATCTTTTCTACATGATTGGACTTTCCTAAATATTGCACTAAGACCGTATTTGTATTTTCTTTTCTACATAGAAAAATTAAAGGAAAGGTGTTTAAAGAGTCACAGGTGTAAGTGAAGGAATTCAGCTCAATCAATTCTCCCAACACATAGTTCTGTAAGTTCTGACAGGTAGTTCTGTAACCATTCTGCAAATTCTAAGTTCAAACTCATTTTACTGCAGTAAGGATGGGGGAGGCTAGTAAGCATTCCCAGTTGGTTTTAAGAGACAATGTAATTTTTTTTCAGACAATCAAGAAAGACCTTTAGAGAATTTCTTAGTGTGGGGATTAATTAAGTATTCTTGGAATCAGAGAGACCCTGTGATTAATTTTATGTGTCAAATTGGCTGGGCCATGGTGCCCAGATATTTGATCAAACGTTCTGGATGTTTCTCGGAAGTGCTTTGGGATGAGATTAACATTTAAATTGTGGACTTTGAGTAGACTGCCTTCCATAATGTGGGTGAGCCTCATCTAATCCATTGAAGGCCTAAGTAGACCAGAAGACTGAACTCCCTCCAGAAAGAAGAAATCCTGCCAGCAGACTTTAACTGCAACGTAGATTCTTCCTGGGCTTTCTGCCTATTAGTCCACCCTGCAGATGTTGGATTTTTGGACTTGCCAGTTTCATAATCATTACTTAAAATAAACCTCTCTGCCTGTGCGTGTGTGTTGTGTGTGTTTGAGGCTTTGTGGGCCAAGGTGTATGTCTTCAACTCCTAAACACTGAGCAATTGTTCTCAAAGAAAAGCTTATAATCTGTTTTTGCATTTGAAAATGTAGAAACCATTCTTGGTTCCTGACTCATACAAAAATAATAGGTTGGATTTGGCCTGCAAGCCCTAGTTTGCCAAACTCTGCTTTAAAACATGTATTAAATGTTGACTTGTTTTCTACCCTCAGTCTTCAAAATTAAGAAATAAATCACATTTGCCTCCTGCACCCAGAATTCCCTTTTCTGCAGGTCTCTGCCCTTCGATGATGTTCTTCCTTCCATTTTTGAGGGGCCCGGATGGCCTTATAGTCTCTTCCTTTCTACCCTTCTCAGCATCTCATCATCTGAGATGATTTCTCCCGGGCTTTCTTCCTAGAGGAATTTTATCCTATTTTGTCCAGATTCAATAAAGTAGTGACAGAAGAGTGACACAGTCTGCCTTTTGGTCACTCTGGAAGGAGATAGACAGTCATCCCCCTTTTAAAGGTAGAAATATGTCAATAACATATCTATTTTCCTGACAAAACACAGTTGTCACATGTCATCCAATGTGGAACCCCAGTATAGGTGAAACATAAGGAAAATTTAGATGAATAAAGCTCCTCATCCCCTGGAGAATTTGCAGTTTCCTATGTCTCCCTAATATCAGCTTCAGAAGTAAAACTTCATCGTTTTTTAGCTACACAATATCTAGTATCTGGAGATTTGGACAGAGATTAATTATAAAAGAAGTTTCCTTCTTCCCACCCCATGTATTCTGCCCACTGATATTTCATTTCTCCTGACAGTATACCACCTTTTTCTTCTTATATATGAAAAGTTTCAAAGACATAAAATGTTGAGAATGGTATAATGAGTACAAATATAACCGCCATCGAGATTAGTTAACTGTTAACATTTGACCCTATTTGCTTTATCTCTAGGGCATATTATTTCAATGAAGGGCAGCCTGCAGCATCTGAGTACACACCATCATTGCTGGACTGCTTGTGAGTCAACAGGAAAGGGCTGCCTGTTGGACCAATTATGTAAAAGATGCCACCTAGGTGAAGCAAAGGGCATTTCCACAGAGATGGAGTTCCCAGAATTCAGCTGCACAGATGTTGACTAAACTTGTTCAGGAAAAAAGAGGTTATACAGGTATCAAAACAATTTTTAAATGGTTTGATAAATATGTCAGAATAAAAAAAATAATTCATCATCCCCTGTAGTCAGGGGAATCTGAAAGGTAAAGAGGAACAACTCTTCTTTGTCATTTCATGGAGGAATGCTTGAATTGGAACTCAGGACACACAGAGAGGACTTTTCTTAGCATACATGAGGGCAATTGTGTTTCAAAGATTAAATTTATGTGAATGGGATTAATCGAAATCACTCAGTATATCAGATTTTGGAAGAAGTTTGGCTGTAGATACAAGAACTGAACAAGTATTTGCTTTTGATAGACAAAGGGGAACATCAACTGCCATTCTGAGAGGAGCCACGCCATCTCATACACGAACACATCACCACCAGTTACCAAGCCGCGATCCTTGGCTGCGTAGCTGACACTTCCCTCTTTCATGACCTGACATGACATAAGGATGTGCACTACCCTGCTGCACAGATGAATTTAGAAAGCAGGGGGGAAAGCTCATGGACATTCAATGCCTGGGACAGTAAATCTTGCAAGAGAAAGTTAAAAAGAGAATGATGAGGGCTGATACTTGAAGATGTTCACTCCAAGGATCAGAGAGGTGGACCAGGATGCCAGTGGGAGAGGGGTTACTAAAGAGAAAGAGATTTATTAAGTTGAGAGAGAAAATGGAGAATTAGGAAAGTTTGGAGCCCCAAGTAGAGCACCCTGCAGAGGCCCCAGGTGAGTAGCATCCACTTGGCATGGGGTAAAGTAGCAAGTCAAAGCAAGCAGCGGTTCCCTCCTCCTTCTAACTTTGTAAAGCTGCTTTTGAACCACTCCCTACCGTCCTGGAAGCAAAGAGGTGAGAGGATCCTCTCTTCTTGGGCTGAGTAAAAGAATTCATGAAACAAGGAGATGATGGTGAATTCTGATGGCTTTCTCTGTCCCCAAAGGTAGCTAGACACTCTCTGTTCAGTAAAGACTTCACTACTTGGGTTATAAAATTTATTCTTAAGCAAACAACTTAGGGAATTGACTGCCCACACAAATAGAGTTGATTGCCCTCTCTCCCTCTCTCTTTCATACACACACACACACACAATTATGTCCATCACTAAGTGTTCCTTCTTGCTGATTCTTCTTGTTGCAGTTATTCAAACTTGAGACACTTCAGAGCACTGTCCTAGGACTCAGCATAAGTTCAGATGATTATAACAGGTTAGCTAACTTGGCAGATTCACACTTCTTAATTCTCTCGTGTACTCAGCCATTCAACCAGTGTTCATTTAGACCCGGTATGTGCTAGGTGCTCTGCCAGATGCCATAATCACAAAGACCAAGCTGGTGCCTAAAGGAGCTTACAATCTCTTGAATAATTTCACAGAAAACAGAAAATAATCTGTCTATTTAGTTACACTTGAGGAGGATCAACCCACACAACCCAATCAATTAATCATGAAGAGAGAGCAGTCATAAGAAGGTTTTTCTTTTCCTGAGTCAATTACCATTTATTTTCTGCAAACTTGGTGTCAGGAATCATCAGCACAATGATAGTCTTCTTTTCAGAGGTGTGTGCTGGTCTCCAGAGGGGGCACCTTTAGGCTTATTCCAAGATATTGCGTGGTCTTCCCTGTTTTTATTTATTGTATCCCATTTTAATCCATGTGATTTTGGAGTATTTCATGTTGTGTTTCAGTCTGCTTGAAATCACTTCTATAATAAGGCAGGGCATAAATAAATCAATCCAGACACTGTCAAACGTACACAAACATTCAATTCCAGAAGGTCTTGCACAACTTGAATTTTTCATAAGTCAAAAAAGCTTTCCTACTTCTTTAACATTCTACTTTTGTATTCTAAATTGACCTTCTTATGCTGAGGAACTGTCCCTGTACTTTGGCTATACTTGGTTCTTTCCCTGTCCTGATTAAAATGAGAAGGGGGGTCAGTAATAACCCAGATAAAACTGTGGTAACATGAGCTAATTCAGAGAGAATCTACACTGAAACTGCAACAGCAGGAGACTTGAAGCAAAGGCCAAAAACACTGCTGCCAACTTTGTACATTCACTTTGAGATATTCCTTAGGCTTGTGTTTCCAACCACAAGCCAAAATTTTCCTCATCTTGAAAATGCCATTATGCACTTTACAGTAACCCAGGGAGGCTGTGTCAGGAACTTTCGGGCTCTTGCCATCCATGACCTCATTTTATGTTTCCATGACACCCACACACATGAGGATTAATCCACACACCTTTAGTCGGCATGGCAACGAGCTCCTGGGGCAAGGACTGTGTCTTGCACACCCGTAGCCTTCCAAAACCTAGGTTAGCACCTGCTTAATGGCCTCTCAGGATGTAGAAACCACGTTGGTTCCAGATGATAGCTCATTCCACTGGAAGACCCCCAATCCTGTCGATAGACCCTCCGCTCTTTCCTGGTTATCCTTGGAGCTGTTGTTTTCACCCCCAATGACTGGAATTGATTCAGGAAGCTATGAGGGAATAAGAAGATTTTGCTAAATGTTTTTAATGTATAGATGGGTTTTGTTCCTGGGAAAAGCTTTACTGAAAAATTAATGTTTATCTGAAAGTATATTTTCTTAGACTTGAAAGATTCTAACATCTCTAAGCAAGTTCAATAAATGCTGCAAACATGAAGATATCATAGATTGGTTCCAGATGTCACCCTTTCTGCAGAAGTCATTAACGCCAGGATAAGCTATGATAGGAAAGAAGGGGTGGGGGGTAGGGATCAAAAGGAAAAGTTCCTATTTCTGTGTATTTTCACACTATCCAAGAAAATTATTTAAAATGTTATCATTGATTTGACCAAAACTTTATTTCGTATGTAAATTTTCAAAGGTACACTTTTCCCTTTTAAAAAAATGTCATTCAATTTGCTGTGACTACCACCTATAGGGATTTAAAGATATGTACAGATTACTCAGGATTCACATGATTCAAAAATGTTTCAGAACCTAAGAAGTTGATAAAATAACTTCTAAATACTGTGTATAATTCAAAAAACTTAATGGCCCAAAAGTAAGCTGTATTAATGATGTAAAATTCCTTTTTTAGTCAGGATACCTCATTGTCCTTTAAGAGGAAAAGTCCAAGAAACTAGTCTGATTCCATGAGTCTAGAGAGAGTGTGTTTTGGGGACAGTGTAGGGACCAGCCTGGCAGACCCCACATGTTAGCTTCAAACACTCCATGCCAGCCTTCCCATGGCCAGAGTTTTAGGCACAAGATTTATTAACATTTAATTAAATCATATTCTGCGCCTCATAGGAGTCTGGAGTCACAACCATCAAATCAAAGAGACTGAGAATTCCTTGTTCAAGTCTAAGCTTCAATTTCAGACTGATAAAAACTTATGAAATATTCTATCCAGACCTAATTGAATATTCTAGAAGTTGGGAGTGAGGGAGTCTATAAAATCAATGTTTCTGATATAGACCAGAAAGAAGGACCACCGTGAGCCAAAGCCCACTCTTGGAATATTTCACTGTTGGACTCACACCACTGGTCTTGGAAATAACTTCCAGGAAGAATGGTAATCAGTCAGGGGGCCTCGTAAGGTCCAGCTAGAAAGAAAGGAAACTTGTTAAGGGTTAATTACATTGAAAATGACACCATGGCTTTTAATTTGTTAGATTTGTTCACTTTTTATTTTTTTGTCCCCTCTCACACACAAATGATATAAGATACTATGTGTAGGTTAAGAGAGGGAGAGGAGGGGAAAAGAGACAAAAAGATAGGCTTTTAACTAAAAGTTTAGTATACCGTGGACACTTGACCCTTGTCGCAGGCATACATTTATTCAATAAATATTTATTGACTTATTGTATATGTCATTGCTTATTCAGTACTTACTATATGTGTGAGATTAGTGCTAACAGAGGTGAACAAGAAAAAAGTATAATGCTTATCCTTAGGAAGTTTACATTCCAGTGACAAAGAAATATTGAAAAGACAAAAACAAATATGAAGAGGGTAAGGAGTTGGCCAGAGTGGCCAGAGTATTGTGAGCTTGAATAACAAGAGAACCAACCTTGTCTGTGATCCAGGAGAGAATGTGCTGTGGAAGTTGAAATTAGGAAGGCAAATAATTAACCCAGTGAACAGCAGGGCAAAGGGTGTTCCAGACTCCGGAAGTACACACAGACTCCCAGATGCAAGAAAAAGTAGGGTAGGCTCAGGTACAGAAAGACATCCACAGTAACTGGGTTTTGAGAACAAAGAGGAGGCTTGAGAGTTAGGCAGTGTCCAGATGCAGATGTCTGAGTAAACCAAGGTAAGTAAGTTCAGAATTATCCTAAGTACCTCAGAAAGCTACCAGTTGTGAAGGAAGGCTTATTGATGAATTTTCAGATCATTTCCAGAGGAAAGGCTACTACTATTGATGGCACTTTGTAGTCTCAAGGCGTGTTTCAAATACAATTTTTCATTTGGAATTTTGCAGCACATTCACGTATTTGAGAAGATGGCAAAAGGAACTCCTTTTTGGTTTCCTATAAACCAAACTCAAGGGCAAATGCCCCTTTACACCATTTTCCTTTTCTTTTCAATGTCCATAATTTGTAATATGAGCTCTCATTAGGAAGCAAGGCAGTGGCTAAAAATCATCATCTCAATGAAATTGGATGTGTTTTAGGTATGGTGATGGTGAAGTAAGACTGGATTGGGTTATTAAACATCTTCATTGTTCAGCTCCTTTAATGCTTCAGGGGCAAATCAAGAAGTGAAGAGAAACCCAATACTATCAGCCAGAACAATTCTCCCCTCAGGGCAGTCATTAAGTGAGGTGCAGAGTGAGGTGTTTCAACTCCTAACCCCAAGGGCTATAGTTAGAGCACTTGAGCAGTCAATCAGAAATCCCAGCTTTCACCTCTGTATTTGTTATACTCCTATTATTTATTCTAGTTTCCCTTCCCCCAGGGAAGGATTCTCAATACACATATATTTTCTCATCCTGTTCACAGAGGAATTCTTTCACTGGGAGACAAAACATTTCATTCTAGAAACAATGCTTCAGAGACAAACGCTCCTGAGGAGTTAGGGCTTCCAGCCCACATCTATCTCCCAAGGAGGCCCTTGGTAATCTTTTCCAGACCCCTCAAAGATGCCCCTTTTTTCTGAAAGCCCACCATATTGTACAGATTGAGAATGATCCTTTCCTGGTGCAAGAAGGGTCTACAAATGAGGAAGGAAAGACTCGAGGGCATCGAGTGTCTTGGGGATGAGGAGGAAGGACAACAGGCAGTATATTTGGCTGAGGAAACTCCTCCTGACTCTCCATGGGTAAGCAGAGCATTGGTGTGATAATTTCTAAGAATATCGTCCAAAAGAATAAGAAATACCCAGCTAGGAGGTTTTTCACCTACCTGGCGAGGTTTATGCCAAGACTATTATGGACATTGAAGAGGAACAAAGGCATAAAATAATGTTTTGCCAGGAAATCAAAGCAAGAGAAAAAAAAAACTGCATCACTATAATTAGGTATTTGGCTTCACTGTATTTCAAATTGAGATTTCCAATACAGTTTTGTTCTCTTCTTGAAAGGAATAATTATACTGATGTTTCCAAAGAAACACGTGATTGTTACAGTGGTTTTATTAGCACATTTTCCAGAAAGCTGGTATGAATTAAAAGCAAGACCAGTTTCATTCAAAAAATATTCAGTCGTTTTATTTTCAAACTCTGAAAGTAGGAGCATTCATATTTATAGATCCCTGTGTACACATAGAAATGCGTAGAGAAGCAGCCAATGTCTGCCTTTGGCTTTACTTCCAAGGAAACTGGAAGAATTACTCATGCACAAATAAGTACAAATAGCTGTCTTTGCAACCATATAGAGCAAATGTAGGAAAACATAGATATTTCAAGTAGTATCAATGTGCAGAGGCATGTATTTGTTTAGTTGTTTATTAGATTTATGAAATTGTGCTTTTTTGTGATGCAGACTCTTCAGGGAGCTGGTGCAAACTAATGTTTAATTAAAATAGATAGCAAACAACAGTGACTGTCATATATTAGCATCAGTAACTCTCTCTAATAAAAAGAAGGTTTTTCTCATTGGAACTTTGCCAATCAGAGTGGGCAGGAAAAATTCTAAAAATGAAGACCTTTCAGGGGAAGCCTCTGTTCCTTTTCCCCTGCATTTCTAAACTGTATTTGGAGTGCTTCAAGTCAGGCTTATTGTGATGATGGCTCATGGAGAGAGGTGCAATTTCCAAGACTGGGGTCGAGTTATTCGGGGATGTAGAGGTCAGTATCTTACTTAGAATTACACTAGGAATAGAAAAGGCATCTGGATCACATGGGGCCTCTTATTCCCACAGCTTACCCCATTTAACAGCCACAGAGTAACATTCTGTATTCCCAGAGGCTCTCAGAGGTACTCACACTCATGTTATAACTAAATACAGATAGACTCAGGGGAAATTGATAGCAACATAAAATCATCTACAATGCTTATGCACCATACCTTCTCAGTCCATTTTGAAATTTAGGCTCTTGTTTTAAAAACGACCTTCTAAAAATCTCAAAGAAAAATTGAGGAAAGAGGAATGATTATTTAGAAGGCAAAATTAATAAAAGTTCTCCTTAGTTCCAAAAATAGAGAAGCAACCTCTCTTTTACTCAAAACCACACTTGTTTGTGAGGAGACCTAACCCACCCATCTTCAGCTTCAAGATTGGGCACCTGGTCCATGCCTGGCCAGCAGATCTTCTGGGTTCTGTGGCCATAATAATGAGGTCAGAAATACAAACACACGTGCGCACACATGCACACACTCTAGACGGATAAGAGTATGAGAATGAATCACTGTATTTTTGTCATAATTAAGAGGAGTTTTACCTGGAAGGTGAGGGGACTGCTAAGCTAAGAAGATATGAGTTAGTAGACCTGGATTACAAGGGTTACCAATGCTAGACAAGTTCTCATTCTGCTTCAGTTAGTTTGAATGGATTTCTTTTGCTTGTGACCTGAAAAGTAGTAATTAACAAAGGAAGGGAGCTAGGATGTCCAAAATACAGTCATCCCTCATCCATGAGGGAAAGCCCTTGTGAATGCTTGAGTCCCTTACACAAAATGGTGTCGTATTACATATAACCCACGCATACCATCCCATATACATTTGTTGGTACTAGACATTGAACCCAAGTACTTTACCACTGAGTTCCATCCCCATCCCTTTTGATTTATTTATTTTGAGACAGGATCTCACGAAGTTACTTAGGGCTTCACTAAGTTGCTGAGGCTGGCCTTGAACTTGTGATCCTCCTGCCTCTGCCTCCCAAGTTGCAGAAATATGTCATCACACCCAGCTCTCTCATATATTTTAAATTATCTATAGAGTACTTATAATGCATAATAAAATGTAAATGCTATGTAAATGTTTGTTATACTGTAGTATTTTGAAAAAAAGACAAGAAAAAGAGTCTGTATAGGCTCAGTACAGAGGTAATTTTTTTCAAATATTTTTGATCTATAGTTGGTGGAATATGGATGTGAAATTTGTGACTATGAAGGGCCAAAAATATCTGATAGAGATGTGATAGAGTACTAGGCTGAGAGTCAGGGGTCTTATTCTCCTACCAACTGCATGATTATGGGTGACTCACAGCTTCCCTCTCCATGAAATTATAGAACAAAAATGACAAGCTGTACCTTTAAAAACTCTTTTAAAAATCAGTTCTCACCCCAAGTTCCATTATCTGAAATAAATCATGATACCACCAGAAGCAATATAAGTACTCCTTGAGCATGCACTCTGTGAGGCCCTGGTTCTAACTGCTCCTTTTGTATTTTACTCCTCTTAATCCTCACAAAATCCTATGAGCTAAGAAGGTGTATTAGTCATTTTTGTGTTGCTGTCACCAAACTACCTGACAACAACTTAGAGAAGGAAAAGTTTATTTTGGTTCATGATTTCAGAGGTTCGGTTCATGGTAGGCTGACCTCATTACTCCGGGTTTGAGATGAGGCGGAACATCATAGCAGAAGGGCATGGAAGAGGAAAGCTTCTCAGCTCATGGTGGCCAGGAAGCAGGAAAAGAGAAGAAAAGCACCAGGAAAGGCATGCTACAGTGACTCACCTCCTCCAGCCACATCCTACCTATCTACAATTACCACCCAGTTAGTCCATTCAAATAATTAATCCATCAAATGGATTAATCCACTGATTAGGTTACAGCTTTCATAATTTGATCATTTCACTCCTGAATATTCCTGAATTATATATGAATTATATGCAGTATCTCTCTAAACAGGAGCTGTGGAGAGAGACCACATATCCAAACCATAACAGAAGGTTATGATTTCCACTTTACAGAGAAAGAAACTAAAGAATAGGGAGATGAACAAATATTCCCAAATTTACAAAGCCATACAAAGCGGATTTGGGATAAGAATCCAGTAGCTAACACCTTGATTTTACTTCAGCCTCCAAAACTATGAGACAATACCCTTCTATTGTTTAAGCTACCCAGTTTGGGTCACTTGGTTATAGTAGTCCTAGGAAACTAACACAATGATGAATAAATATATAAATAAATGAAATCAAAGGGCAGAATTAAGAGAAAACTAAAGCAGTATGAGGTGGGGAAAACTTCAAGGAGGAAGAGCCACTCCTCAGAGCTAGGTGCTACAGATGCTTTGATGGCCTGTGGCAGAAAAATGTCCTCTGGACCTGACAAGTTTTGTTTTGCTTTGTTTCTTAATGTTCTCAGTAAAGTTAATGTTAGTGGAATGGTAGAAGCAGAGGTGATTATAAGGAGAAGAAAAGTCCAAGGATAGACAAGAATGAGAGGAGTATACAGCCTCCCTTGAGAGTTTGAAAATGATGGAAAAGGAAAATACATACAGATGTGAAGGAGTGTTCTTTCAGACATGAAGAGAGAGTGTTCTTTAGTGTGTTTAAGAACTGAGTCTGTTCATGGGATAAAAGAAAGAAGCCAAAAATGGGGAAAGCCTGAAAATACAATAAGATATAATTAGCAAGTATAATACCCCTGCCTCCCTGCTTAAGTGAAAGCTCTAGCATTGACAACTGCTTCTGCTTTCATCACTGCAATGTGGACAACCCTTCCTGACACTTCAATAGAGTCTTCTTATTTCCGTCCACCCCCAGACTACTCTTGCATCTAGCTATAAGCAAACTATTCTTGAGAGATTAACCTGCTGGAGAGTGCACTTTTCCTTGCTCCTTGCTACTCTTCTTCCATCTCCTCTTTCTTAGAAGGGGAGTCTATCAGCATTGCATTTCTTCAGCACTGGTTCGTAAATTAATTCCAGTTAAATTGGCAGCTACATGGCTGGCAAAGGCTAAAGGCATGAGGTCTCTAATATAAACACACATACATACATCCTTGAACTACTGGTATCCAAAAGCCTTCTGGCCCCAGAGAATTCTGATTCCTTGGAAAGATGAGAGCTTGGAGTTGGTGATATTCAGGATGGGGTACCTATCTAACATCTTCTAAATAATAACTCATACCTTTACCTTATCCATAGTCATTCTTTCTTTACTGGAAATTTACAAATTTTCAGCTACAGTATTGCAAACTGAGATCTCAAAAGCAAGTGATGAGGACTTTGAAGGCAAACATTCTTGAGTCAAACTTCTAGCTCCACCATTTTGTAACCAAATAACCTGGAGAAAGTAACTTAACAATTAAAAGAGAATGAAATTATGGCCTAAGCCACCTCACAAAAGTGTCCTGATAGGGGTACAGATAACTGTGTACCCATAATGCTATGTGGACCAAGCTGACTAAGAGGTTATTTATGTGAAGAATTCATTGACCAAACAAAATCATTCCAGACCCAGCAATACCCAGGTAACTATGTAAATCTCCCAGGATCTTGACACAACCTCCAGTAACAAACACAGAAAATCATTGAATTTAAGCCTGGTGGGATAGAAGCTCACAACGTAAAGTACATTGACTTGTAGATAATAAAAGTTAGAACATGAACACAATTAGATACACTTCATCCCCACTAGGGTGTTCATAATAAAAAAGACAGATAATAACATGTTGGCAAGGATGTGAAGAAATTAGAATCTTCATATATTGTTAGTGGGAATGTAAATGGTACAGCTGCTTTGGAAAACAGTTTGGCAGTTCCTTGAAAAGCTAAGCATAGTTACCATATGGCTTAGCAATTATATTCATGCATGAGAAATGAAAACATAGATACATGAATGTTCAAAAACTTGTACACAATTAGTCATGGCAGCATTATGCATAATAGCAAAAAACTAGAAACAATTCAGTGTTTATCAACTGATGAATTAATAAGTAAAATCTGGTATAGCCATACAATGGAATATCATTTTGTCATAAAAAGTAACAAAGTACTGATTCATGCTATAATATGGAGGAGACTTGAAAACCTTATACTAAGGTTAACAAAAGTCCACCTGTTGTGTGATTCCATTTATATGAAATGCTTAAAGTAAGTAAGCCTACAGTAACAAAAATAGATTGTAGGGGGTAAGTATAAGAATTTTCTTAAATTAGATAACAGTTTTGGTTGCACAACTTTGTGAATCTAATAAAGGCCACCAATTTTACCCCTTTAAGAGTAAATCTGAGCCGGGCGTGGTGGCTCACGCTTGTAATCCCAGCACTTAGGGAGGCTGAGACAGGAGAATTGTGAGTTCAAAACCAGCCTCAGTAATGGTGAGGCACTAAGCAACTCAGTGAGACCCTGTCTCTACATAAAACTTAAAAAATAGGGCTGGGGATGGGGCTCAGTGGTTGAATGCCCCTGAGTTCAATCCCTGGTACCAAAAAAAAAAGAGTAAATCTGGAGGTATGTCAATTTTATCTCAATTTTAGCTTTTTTTTAGTTGTAGACGGACATAATACCCTTATTTTATTTATTTTTTTTACGTGGTCCAGAAGATCAAACCCAGTGTCTCACATGTGCTAGGCAAGCACTCTACTGCAGAGGCAAAACTCCAGACCTTATCTCAATTTTAAAAAGAAGATATGATATATTTGCACACAAATCGCTTTTATATAGACCTGGTCTATAGTTGGAGATCATGAAATTGGAGCTATTATTAAAAACTAACTCAAGGCAGGAATGAAGTGATCATCAGCAAAGTGTTCACAATGCAGTTTCCCAGAGGGCATGAGCTGGTAGCCATCTTGAGGCAAATTAGAATTCTCCTGGTCTCTACTCCCCAAAGCTAAAGAAATCTCTTTTGCCTCATTTAAACTGGTGATCTAGGGAAGGAAGATTTTTTTTTCCCTGCTTCCTGAATTGTTCTTAATGAGCCAGCCTGAACAGCAGAGGTAAAGCATAGATTGTCCAACTTATCCTAACTTTGCACATTATCAGAGCTGAAATACTTTCTGTGCTGATCCTCAAAGACTGTTCTGGAAAGGAAAATATTTCTACTTGAAAGTTTTCTGATAGTATCGTATGGGCAGTAGAGTGGGAGGATTAGAGCAGAACTGTGTGATTTAAAGGAGTTAGATGTTTTAAAGGGACTGAAAGAGCAAGAGTGGACAAACGAAAGCAAAAACTAAGAGTCAGAATAGCACAGCTGACATAGGCAGCTCATGTAAGGATTAGGGGAGAAAGAAAATGCCCTTGAAAATGTCCTTCCAAATTCAAAAACAGGCCTCAGGGCTTCTAATCAGAGAGAAATACTTAAAATATAAAGACTGTGGCACAATTCCGAGGCAAAGCGTGGGTCCTTTTCTTAAGACTGTTAAATGTGCAGTCCCCTTAGGATGGGAATAATGTTATTACCCTGGAGGGGGTTCCATTATGATGCATACTGGTTCGTATTTTAGTTTAGAGCAAAGGTTCTTAAGACTGTGACTTATTTCTGAAGAAATAAAAAGGACTTTGAGAAGAATAGATGTAGTCGACATTATTATGGGGCATTGACATAGCAATTTGCTTGCAAATGATTTTCAGAACTACTGCTAATAATACACCTTATTGTATGTAGTGCTCTCAACAAAGTCGCCTTGGGTAATCAAATTAATACAAGGCAACGGAAAGGCAAAGGGAACTGGAGGATCTATAGCATTACCAATAATGACTATAATTAATACAAGCACAGAAAATAATCCAATGGGACCACTGGACAATGCTGGGCAATAAAAGAGTTTTCTCAAGATATATCATTTTGCTTCATTGTACATAAGAGTAAAGTAGTGGAGGACAATGGTATTTATTGAGGAAAGATACAGATATGAAGGCTGATAGCTCAACAATGGAAGTTCATCTGGGTGCTTGACTTGAGGGTAGCAAACCCATTACCTAGAATGACTGGCCAGTATAACACCAATGTCACTGTTGTCAAAGCTTCTGAAATTATCACGGGAATGAGGATGTCAAGAGCATTGCTATCAGAGAGCCCAATGATAAAACAGAGAGCCTGTGATACTTTGAACAGAAAATCATGGTACACAGATCTGCACACACACAAACACACCATTCACATAGGAAATATGCTTTCTTTGAAACACTGCCCATAGGTAACGGGCAAAAGCGTTCAGGTTCCGTTTTACACTCGCAGTGAATGCTAGTTCTTACCAATGAATGAGGCCAATTTTCTATATCTATATGTGGGGCAAGTTTACCAATACATTATGATCAAGCATTGTCTGGATCAATATAACAAACACACACACATACACAAAAAAATAATGAGTGAAGTAGACCCCTACCTCTACTTATATGCTTCCAGAAATCCAGAACATAAGGAAGTTTTGCAGAGCAGAGCCTCAGATAGACGCTAATTAATCACCTGATCCAGCCCCTTTAGTTCTCTCACTACTGCCAGATCACTAATGGATATTCCCTAGTGTGGCTCCTTGATTGACAAGAAATCCTCAATTGGCTTACTAACAGAGGGAACCCTATGAGCTAGAAATATCCATCACAAACTGTAATTTAGCCTTAATCTGGCCTTCTAGCCTTTCCTGGTTGTCTTTTAAAGAACACATAGACCTATATTGATCCCATTCAACCAGAAATAAGGAACAAGATTAGACAGTGATGCAAATATTTGAGTTGCTGTAGTTCCAATACTTGAAGCAATTAAAAATATAGGACCTAAAGACTTTATTCAGAAATGAGAAAGTAGATACAGTGACTATACCCTATGGTTCAAGAAGCAAAGATACAGCAAGAATAACATCCTAAATGTAGCTGGATTGAAAGATGAGGTTTTGATGATTGCGGGGACTTGAGTATTATGTGAGGGATTTAACCTTAGAAATAAAGGACATAATTCTTAGAAGTTCAAAAGGAACCAAAAATGGAAGATAATTATGGAGGAATTTTTTAAAGACAAAAGAGAATTTGAAGGAATTTATCTTTATTCGTCTAGATGTCTTTTAAAAATAATTAATTTTATTGTATATATTTGGGATGTATGATATGATGATACATTTATCTTGATTTGCATACAACAAAGTGATTAGTAAAGTCAAGCAAAGTCACAAACACATCATTTAGTATACTCACCTTTGTGTGTGTGTGTGTGTTAAGAGTATCTAAAATTTATTCCCTTTGTGAATTAGCAATACACAACACAATATTATTAACCATAGTCTTGATGTGGTACACTGGATCTCTAGACTTAATGATCCATCGTCCATATATGCTGTAACCTTTCACCTATACTGCCCATTTGCCCCTGCCAACCCCGGCAACCACCACTTTACTTTCATTTCTATGTATTAAAGTTTTTCAGAACCCACATATAAATGAGATTATGCAGTAGTTTCCTTTCTGTGTCTGGCTTATTTCACTTATCATAATGTCCCCTAGGTTTTTCTTTTTTTTTTTCTTTAATCACAACAGAATTTTCCTCTGAATTACTATATGTCATCACAAATGGTAAGATAATCTTTTTTAAAGCTGAATAATATTCCATTTCATTTATAACCATATAGATAAACAGATAGATGGGCCACATTTTACTCATTAATCTGTCAACAGATACTTCAGTCGTTTCCATATCTTACCTATTGTGAATAATGCTGCATATATTTTTACAAGATAGTGATTTCATTCCCTTTAAGTATAAACCCAGAAGAGGGGTTGCTGAGTCATCTTTAAAGTGGGAGATAAGTCATCTTTGGGGAATAAGGGAAAAGTATTAGGGTTGGAATTTGAAAGGAATTGCAGTCAAATAAGTTGAATAAATAGGTTACCAAACAGCTGAAAGGATCCAGCTACAATGAGACAGCATGAGTGTACAAGAGATATTTTCTTCAACAGAACTCAGAAGATTGAGGTCAGGAATAAAGACACTAGACAGTGCACTGAGAACTGACCAGTAAGGAAAGAAGGACTGAAATTTCTTTGTGAAATGGCTATTGACTTTGAGTCTACACTAAAAGATCTATAAGAGGAAATGAACTGTGCAAATAGGCAAGGATTCCAGAATGAAATTCGAGTTCATGGGTACCCCAAGTTCTAGGCTTCATACCTAGGTTCCTGATCTTAACCCTAACCATAACCCCAACCCTCAGTGGAGAAAAAAACCTCTGAAGCTAATGCCAATGGGCAAAGAGGAGAAAAGAAGAACAGAAAAATACTTCCAGTGCCTGCAACAACTACCAACCTTTTGTCTATGTAACAGGGATCTTCAGTCCTTAGCCTCAATATGATAGGAAGCCCTGGACAGGGTTGCCAGGGAAAATGTCAAAAAGATGAGAAAACATTCAATGCCCCTAAACTCAGCTAGAAAACCATGAACACATGGTCGATGGAGTCCTTTGAGTTAGCACCCAGTTTTGCTCAGCTGTTACAAGTGTAGTAGTGTAGTGACAGGTCTTCAGGGATCCAGAAAAACCCAGGCTATCGTTTTACATCTTTATTTCCTCTGACTCTCCTTCAGTGTTCTAGGAAATAGGTAAATGCTATCTGAATGACTAATTCAATTTATTTAATAAGATGTTTGTTTTTGTAAATGCCATGTTAACTACAGTGTGTCATATCAGAGAGTAAAGATATGCAAACCAGATTTTATTTTAAGTTCAATATTACTGTGATTTAGAGAGTATGATTGGCAATTCTGAAGCATAAGGAAAACATTCACTGAGGATTTTAAAAATTATTTCTAAATTCCTCTGTTATTTATTCCATCTGTTCTCTGGGCTGTACATGTATATTTTTAACATGGTTCTAGTTTTTTCAATTCTTTGATAGTTTTTTCAGGGAATACTTAGTGAGTTCAATCAATATCAATTCTATTGCTAACAACTGGCCTCCTGTTCTTTAAAAAAAAATAGTTTGACTGACATCACAGGAGAAAGAATCCAATTCTTGTATCCTCTAAGATTTAGAGGCAAATAATCACTATTGAGGAGTTTGACCTCTAAGTTAACTTATATTAAAGTTGATATATTTTTATATCACATTTGGAATACATCTTGCATTCCAAGTATCCTCTGAGAAAATAACAGAAACTTCCTCCTCCCAAATTCAATAAAAAACTAAATTCTTAATTAATTTTTCATAATACTGATTAGTACTTCTGCTTTCATCCTCACAGAGTAACTGACACAACATAAGACTTGTTTCTCTCCATAAATCACTGGGAACCTAGATAAACTATCTGAAGCAGTGACAAGAAGATACTGGACAATAGACAGCCTCAGATTGTGATCCTTGAAAATAGGGAAACAAAAGGTCTAAGCCCTGAATATCCTCAGCTTCTCTAACAGTAGTACAGAAAGGGAGAACTCAGGCAATCCTGTCGCTCTCCCTAGGTAGAGAAAAGTGGCAGGATTTGGAGAGGTCAATGCAGCAGGATTTATGGGATGAAGTATGGGAGTAGAGAAAGCTATGCACAGGCTTATCTTCAGATATCTTCCTAGTGGTTCTCTTGGGTCTTTGGTTGAAAATCAATGTGTACATGCATCAGGGAAAACTGCACAAGGCTGAGTAAAGAACAACTGCCATGGAGCAGTAAATTTAAGAATTCTCAAGCCGGGCGCGGTGGCTCACGCTTGTAATCCCAGCACTTAGGGAGGCTGAGACAGGAGAATCGCGAGTTCAAAGCCAGTCTCAGCAATGGCTAGGCGCTAAGCAACTCAGTGAGACCCTGTCTCTACATAAAAAAAACACAAAATGGGGCTGGGGATGTGGCTCAGTGCCCCTAAGTTCAATCCCTCGTACCAAAAAAAAAAAAAAAAAAAAAAAAAGAATTCTCAGAGCAAGATCTGGAGAATGCTTGCATTCCAACCAGTTACAGTAGAGAGACTCAGGTGACCAACTAGAACCTTCTGTAGAGATCCCAGATGTGTCATTCCTTAGAAGTAGAGTTAAAGTAACCCTTGATTAAAAACGATTTTAATTACACTCTACATAAATAAATCTCTTAATAAATTTAATTATTAATAATAATAATTTTATAAATTATTTCTTAACAATAAATCTCAACAGAATCAGGATGTCCCACAAATACCTTATTTGCCTGTCAAACTCTTTTAAAAGAACAAAAGAAAAACCCTATATGTTCATCAATATAGCATTTATAATATCTATTATCCAATCAAACAGGACTATTTACCTAATTCCTAGAACACTGAAGGAGAGTCAGAGGAAATAAAGATGTAAAACAATAGCCTGGATTTTTCTGGATCCCTGAAGACCTGTCACTACACTACTACACTTGTAACTGCTGAGCAAAACTGAGTGCTAACTCAAAGGACTCCATCGACTATGTGTTCATGGTTTTCTAGCTGAGTTTAGGGGCATTGAATGCTTTCCCATCTTTTTGACATTTTCCCTGGCAACCCTGTCCGGGGCTTCCTATCATATTGAGGATAAGGACTGAAGATCCCTGTTACATAGACAAGAAGAAGCAGAAAAACATGGTGTTCCCCATTTTGGAGAGACAGCAATCTTAGCTATGGTTTGAATGTGATCTGTCCCCCTCAGGTGCATGTGCTGGAAGCTTGGTCCCCATTGAAATGGAATTAAGGCATCTGAAACTTTAAGGGGTAGGACCTAGTGGGAGATAATTAGATCATGGGGACATCACCCTCAGAAGGGATTAATACTGATGTCACAGGATTAGGCTAGGTCTGTCATGACTGGATTCATTCTCACAAAAGTGCGTTGTTTTAAAGCAAAGCCATGCCACATTCTTGACTCCTCCTGCATGTGGTCAATGCCCATTCCACCTCTCCACCATGTTGCTATACAGTCAGGGAGCCCATGCCAGGACACTGGCACCATGCTATTTGGACCTTTCAGCAACCAGAATCATGAGCTGAATAAATGTCTTTACTTTCTAAGTTACCCAGTATCAGGCATATCATTATAGCAATATACAGACTAAGACAATTCCTAAACGGTTCTTGGAGATAACTATTTCTGCATCAATATTTGTTCAGGGTGGCATAGCCAAGGAAAATAATCACTAGGTAACTTGTCTCTATGCCTTTAGTCTACTACCAATACCATTGTAGCCACTAAAATAGTTTCTGCCAGGCACTGTGGTGTAAGCCTGTAATTCTGGCAACTCTGGAAGATCCCAAGTTCAAGGCCAGCCTCAGCAACTCAGTGAGGTCCTAACAAAGTTAACAAGACCTTGTCTCAAAATAAAAAATAATTTAAAGGGAAGAATGCAGAGGTGTAGCTCAGTGGTAAAGCACTCCTGGGTTCATTCCCTAGTACAAAAAACGAGTCTCTGAGATGAAAGATAACACAGAGGAATTCTCCTGTGCAAACATGGAGAAGTTATCAAATGAAAGAAAAAACTCCAGAAAATACTACAGTAGATCAGAAAATGTCTATTGCAACAAATGTAAATCAAAACTACTTTAAGATTTCATCTCACTCCAGTCAGAATGGCAATTATCAAGAATACAAGCAACAATAAGTGTTGGTGAGGATGTGGGGGAAAAGGTACACTCATACATTGCTGGTGGGACTGCAAATTGGTGCAACACTCTGGAAAGCAGTATAGAGATTCCTTAGAAAACTTGGAATAAAACCACCATTTGACCCAGCTATTCTACTCCTTGTCAATACCTAAAGAACTTAAAATCAGCATACTACAGTGATGCAGCCACATCAATGTTTATAGCAGCTCAATTCACAATAGCTAAACTGTGGAACCAACCTAGATACCCTTCAATAGATAAATGGATAAAGAAACTGTGGTATACATACACAATGGAATATTACTCAGCATTAAAAGAGAATAAAAGCATGGCATTTTCAGGTAAATGAATGGAGTTAGAGAATATTATGCTAAGCAAAATAAGCCAATTTCAAAGAACCAAAGGCTACAGGTTTTCTCTGATATGTGGATGCTGATCCATAAGGGGAGTGGGGGGATAAGGGAAGGAAAGAATGGTGGAACTTTGGATTGGGCAGAGGGGGTGAGGGGAAGGGAGAGGGCATGGGAGCAGGAAAGATGGTGGAATAAGATGGACATCATTACTCTATGAAATATGTATGATTTCATGAATGGTGTGAAGCTACATCGTGTACAACCAGAGAAATGAAAAGTTGTGCTTCATTTGTGTACAATGAATCAAACCGTATTCTGCTGTCATATATAAGTAGTAAGAACAAACTAAAAAAAAACAAATATATGGCACCTCTACAGAGTACATCTGTTTAAGTGACATTTTCATTTTTTCCCTTGACATTTATTGTTCCCTATTTAATTGATTATGATGGTAAGAACTGAATTCTTTTTTTTAACATGACAAGTGATTAGAAAAGAACACTATGTTTTCTCCAACGGGTGGGGTAAGAATGGATAATGGATTGAAAATGAACATGGATTAAAATGTAGAAATAAAAAAAGAATTAGGACAGAAAATAAGTTGTATATCAACACAAAACAAAGGGAATTGGGTGTCTCAGGATAACAAAGCAATAGCAGTATGAAAATTTCCTAACAAAACTGGCTAGATCTGATCTTTGGGCAATGTCATTACTATTGGTTACATTATTATTAAATTATTAAGATGACTTAAATTGTATGGTCTTCCATCCAAAATAAATTCATCAAAATGATTTATAACATATATTTAAAAGTTATAATCATATCACTAAGCTGAAAAAAGAAGAAGGAAATAAAGAAAATACTATAAGAAAAAGGAGCAGTGGAAGGATGCAAGAAGAGAGAAAGATAATATTAAGAACATTTTTGGCGAGGGGGCGGTTCCAAGATGGCGGCGTAGACAGTCCACTCTGCGCTAGGCTCTTAGGGACCAAGGCTGGAAGTGGTGGAGGCGCCGTTTTCCAGCCAGCTTCCTGGCATCATTCTTCAGCTCAACATCCCACGCAGGAATTTCGCTCGTGTATGTGAGTACAGGATCAACAGGAGGCAGCGGTAGCCGGGAGGCGTGGCTG
>CM053405.1:79825461-80043907 GCA_028644305.1 Xerus rutilus | reverse complement strand
CCTTAAGATTTCACCTCACGCCAGTAAGAATGGCAATTATCAAGAATACAAACAACAATAAGTGTTGGCGAGGTTGTGGGGGAAAAGGCACACTCATACATTGCTGGTGGAACTGCAAATTGGTACAACCAATCTGGAAAGCAGTATGGAGATTCCTTAGAAAACTTGAAATGGAACCACCATTTGAGCCTGCTATCCCACTCCTCAGTCTATACCCAGAAGACTTAAAAACAGCAAACTACAGTGCTGCAGCCACTTCAATGTTTATAGCAGCTCAATTCATAATAGCTAAACTGTGGAACCAACTTAAATGCCCTTCAATAGATGACTGGATAAAGAAATTGTGATATATATACACAATGGAATATTACTCAGCAATAAAAGAGAATAAAATTATGGCATTTGCAGGTAAATGGATGGAGTTGGAGAATATTATGCTAAGTGAAGTAAGTCAATCTCAGAAAACCAAATGCCAAATGTACTCGCTAATAAGTGGATGCTGATTCATAATGTGGGGAAGGACATGGGAACAATGTTGGAACTCGGTTCACAGGGATGTAAGGGGGGAGGAGGCATGGGGACAGTAAAGGTGGTGGAATATGATCGTCATCATAGCCCTAACTTTATGTATGACTGCATATATGTTGTGATTCTATACAACTTACAACTAGAGAATTGATATGTGATCCTCTATCTATGTACAATGAATCAAACTGCACTCTATTATCATGTAAGCCTAAATAGAACAAATAAATAAATTAAATATGAAAAAAAAAACTTGACACTAACAAAAAACAAAAACCTAACCATATAGATGCCATATAACTAGTAATCATACTACTGAGCTTTTATTCCAAAGAAAATAAACCAATTTCGGGGCTGGGGTTGTGGCTCAGTGGTAGAGCACTTCTGCATGTGTGAGGCCCTGGGTTCGATTCTCAGCACCACATATAAATAAATGAATAAAATAAAGGTCCATTGACAACTAAAAAAAAATTTTTTTTAATTAAAAAAAAAGAAAATAAACCAATTTCCACACAAAATACATACATGAATAAAAAAAAAAGAAGAGACATATGGTTTTAAACAAATGTAAGACAAATATCAAATTAGAAATTTAATGTTTAATTTTTATTCAAATAATAAACTTTACTTTTTATTTTAATAAATTTGTAGGTAAAATATACATAATAAATTGATCTTAAAATTCATACAAGAGGGGGCTGGGGCTGTGGGTCAGTGGTAGAGCGCTTGCCTCGCATGCGTGAGACACTGGGTTCGATCCTCAGCACCATATATAAATAATAAATGAATAAAATAAAGATTCTTTAAAAAAAATTCCTACAAGAAGATTTATGAGAATTTTAAAGAATAACAATGAAATGTAGGGATTTTCCCACCATTTATGAAGAAATTTTAAAAATGTCACACTTAAAACAGTGCTTGTTGTGGGTGGGGTTGTGGCTGAGTGGTAGAACACTCACCTCGCATATATGAAGCCCTGGGTTTGAGTCTCACCACCACAAATAAATAAATAGGTAAAATAAAGGTATTGTGCCCATCTACAACTAAAAAGTATTTTTTTAGAAAACAGTGCCTGTTATCAGGGATGATATTCTAAATATTTAACAAGTACTAACAAGTAGAAAGGCTGGTGTCAGAAGACCCTGCATATTACAGACATTAACACCTTAATTTGGATCATACATAAATTTGAGGAGGTAGGGTGCAGCTGGAAGAAAAGAGAAAAAAATAGAAGACAAATATGTCAGAACAGTGACTATGTACCACCTTGTACAGAAGTCTTATGGTATTTTAATAATGTGTAAGGCCAAACTAGTGCATCATAGCTAAATATACATTTGGATATCAATGCAGACAATAAAATTTACTTAATCAGATTAGAGAGCTATGGAATATGTTCACCTGCATGAGAACAGAGTGCATTCCCCATGTGGCACTGTAAGTCAGTGGGAAAGATAACTAACTGTTCAGTAAATGATATGGAGATAATTATAGATACCCATTTGGGAAAAAAGTTAAAGGCCTTTCTCACCCAGAGGTAAAATTAAAGTCTCAACCATTTGAAAACCTAGATATAACAGGTAAGACTTTAAAACTTAGAAGAATATAGAAAATATAATTTAGACCTCAATACAGGAAAAGATTTCTTAAGAATTTCTTAAGATTTCTTAAGAATTAAGAAAAAGACTTGTAGGGGAAAAGATTAAAATGTTTGACTGTTGTGTAATTAAAATGTGTACAAACAGGTATTATACATAATTCTTTAAATCCTCAAGTGAGGAGAAAACATTTATCATCACATACATGCATATGTAAAAACAAGAGACTCATTAGAAAAGTGGACAAATATTATTTTACTGGGAGCAGAAGATCCTGCATCATGTGTGGGATCCCTTTTCCCATTGGAATTTAAGCAACTTTCAAATTGAAAGCCTGGGGACTACCCCTGAAATTCTCCTTACCAAAGGTTCTCAAGTAGCAAGAGGCTCATGCTTTCTCCCAACTAAAAGGGCCAATAGGTTACCCAGTGACGGCCATGACAACATATTCTTTTTCACTTTTTTTAACTTTTCAAAAGCTCTTGACCAAGCTTTCTTTTCTCATATTCTATTTTAAAGAATGTATACAGATCTTTTTCCAAAAATACTGTTCTAATTTTATAAAAGTAATTAAATTTTCTCCTTCCTAATTCTAATTTCATCTCTGCCCAGCTTCCAAACAATGAATATTCAATCATCTATAAATTTCAGAATAAATATTGATTGGTGCAATCCTTTTTGCTCTGGGAACGGTGATTTGTGCTTTTAAGCATACCTGTTTTAGGTTACATGCTACGAAATGAAACACAGCCATGCCCTCTGTGGGTGGGTGTAGGACAAATAGGATTTATTTGATTATAAGAGTAAAATTCCTGTCTTTTTCTAGTCTTGTGATGTCACAGCAGCTAATACATGAGGTATTTCTGGACAACTATACTCCTGTGCCCATTTTTCTCTGAATACACTGAGAATAAGCTAGATTCCACTAGCATTAATATCACTTCCTGAGATTATTTGTATAAGGTACTGTTCAATTTTAGGATCTTATTTAATAGGTGGGCAGTGCAGGAAGAGAAGAGTGTAAGTGTATCTAAAATGATTCTGAAAATCTACAAAAACTGTATATAGGGAATGGGTCATGCAGAATAGCAATTCCCCAAAGTGTCCCATGTAGCCAAGTGAAGTGTCATGAATTCTGAGCCACTCACAATGGAAGTTCCAGCTGACAGCTGGCTCACCCATCCGGGACCAAAAGAGGTGGCATGCAGATTTGGATGTTTTCTCAATATGGAGACAGGAGAAATTCAGCAAAGGATGCTCAATAGCAACTTTGAAAAGTGTCGAAGGGCTGTTAAACACCAACTCTGATAACATGGACCCCAAATAAAATTTCTACAACAATAAAAGTTCCCTCTCCCACAGTTTCAAATGGAGATTTCTTTTGTGAGCAAGTGAAATCCAAACCAGTTAAACTCCACACGAAGTCTTTCCCTGTAACACTATGAACATTTCACAAAATGGCAGGATATGAAGTATCAGAGCAGAGGGTTTCAGGATCTCTTCTTACTCTGGAGCACGTGGGAGGAGAATCTGAAGGATGAGTTACCCAATGGGCAGCATCCCAGTTTCTTGGGAGTATATGCCTGGGATTTCAAGCATTCTCATATTGACAAGGCGCCTGGCACTAACAAGCCTGGTTCTTCTGGATCTTTGATGCTAGATACACAAGGATCATGATACACAAATCTCACAAATCAAAACCCCTGACTAACTTACCACTTTTCTCATGAAATAATTATTCTTTTGCCCATCTTATACTGAGGACTGAGGGTTGCCAGTTATGTTAATCATTGTTGTTAGAATTCTTATTCATGTGCTTGTTTGTTTACTGTCCAGAATAAACTTAGAATGTTGCTCACACTCATTAACAAAAAATCATTTTAAATGACTGAGGAGGAAAAGCCTGGAGAAATATCTAGGAAAGTCATTTCCTCTAGCTTTGTACCCAGCCCTCTCCTGAAGACTTCAGAGACTTCCTTCTGGTCTAACTCCAAATCTCTGATGAAGTACGTATGTTTACTCAATTTTAGACCCAGAACCTAGGACTCACTTCATGAAGTGACTTTCCCCAGGTCACCTTGGTGCTTTCTGCCTACAGTGATCCATAGTTCATACCTTCAGTACATTGCTGATGACAGAAGAGCCCTGACAGTAGTGTGTATCTAGAATACTTTTATCATGCTGTGTTGCTTCATGAGACATCGCACTGTGATGAGCACAGACAAGACCTGTGATGAAAACATTACCTAGCAGAAATGATGACCAAGTTAGGGTTATGTGACTCCAAAATCATGAATTCTCATCTGTGATCAGGGCAATTATTTTTTTCTTGGTTCTATTATTTCTTTGCTTATTCCAGATGTCAGAAGTAGGTGGTTAGAAGGCCAAATTTCATCTGCAGACAAGTTTTGTTTGAATCCTTCCACATTTAATCCTGCACTGTGTTCTTATATGTATATAGTGGCCAACATTTAAAAAAAAAAAAAAGGGCTTTCGCAGATAAAATATCAATCCCTTGCCTTTCTTGAAAGGCAAGGTTTGGCACCATTTGGTCTCAATCCTCACATTGCAAAGAGAATCTGTGGGAGCATGCACTTTTAAGTGGATATTGACTGGGCTGTGCTCCCACCCAGCCCACTTTGCTCATTTATGCTTCCTTTTTGTGTGTCCCCCATGCCTTGTAGAGTATGAACACTCCACTCAGAAAATAAAGATGCATGGAGACGGTTTTGAAGCAAGGGCAGAATGAACATGTTCCTTAGCAATTCAGAATCTCAGCATGTCCAACAGGGCCAAGAAATTATATTTGTTCCTTTCATTTCAAGGCATTCTGAGAGCCGACTAGCCTTAAGAATTGGAGCATGAGGTTAAATGTCTCACTTCCACTCTATAGCCTGAGTAATCATCTACAGTCTTTGCTAGAACACCTTAAGGAAACCTGTTCCTTTGCTGAATGGCTACAATTCTTAGAAACTTTCCAGTAAATTGACTACAAATATGCCCCACCTATAAGATTTGCCATCTACTGAGTGAGTCTACTTCCAGGTAAGTTCTAGGGCACTTGTTTCACCTGATGACCTGTCAAATATTTGAGGACAGCTTTCCCAGCTCCTCCAAGCCTTCTCCTCAAGATCTAACATCAAGCATCTGATGCTTCTTACAAGAAACTTCTTGTTTTCCCCAGTGAAATGTGTGTGGTTTCAAAGTCGTGTGACATGGGAATCAATGCAGGACTCTATCAAATAGAAGGGATGATGTCTAAGGAGTTTCTCCTTTTATTTTACTATATCTTAAGAATATGAAAGTTCTGACGATGAAAGATAATCTTCCAAGCTCACAGGACTAGGTTCCTGGAGAGGTTTGCACACTAGGATGCCTTAGTGGGCAGAAATTGTGTCTTAACCTCTGAACTACATAAATTTTTCTGCAAGTTTTAAGTTTCACAGTGTGTTTAGGATAGATACTTCAGCTTTGTGAATAAGCATGTACTTGCATAACCCAAACTCAGTTCAAAAACAGCCTAAGATGACAAATTCTAAATTGCCTCTCATTTCCAGAAGTGAATTCTAAGAGCATATGTGTCCAAGCTAAATCTCTTTGTGATAGTGTTATCAAAAGGAGTATTACCACCCATCAGGATACTTACCCAGACAGGCTGTGAGCATCAAAGGCATTTCAAGTCAGGTTAGGACAGGTATAAATGTCTACAGGGCAGAAGGTGAAGATAAGTGAGGGATAAAGAGATAGTCCACATCCTTTTATGTGTATAATTTCACATATGCTAAATATGAATCTGGTTAATACATACTTACTATTTATGTATGCTTGAGGAAGTTACAAATCTATGTGAAAAGGCAGTGATCCTTTAAAGTAAAACTTGTGCACAATAGAAATCAATGTGAGAACTATTCATGATCCCTAATTATACAAAAATAGGGAGGTTTTGATGAAAGGAGAAAAGTTTAGAATTAGTAGAAGCTCTATGTAATGTCTTTCTACTTGGAAAGAGATTATCAGAAGTCTGTCAAACAAAGTTGAGTGACCGTCACCTTTCCCTTTTAAAAAGATTATAGTCTGGCTACTTCTAAAAGTAAATTTCAAAAGTAATTTAAAAATGAAAAAAAATTAACCCATCTGAGTTCATCAGAAAACTCAAGTCCTTAAGTGTCCTGAGTTAGGTATATTTCAGTTCCCAAACCAAAGTGTTGGCTTCTGGGATCTAAAAAAAATACACAGTAAAGCAATTGTGTAGCTTCCATTTTCTGTTAGAAAAATTTCTATGTCAAATTTTAGCAAGAAGACACTGCGCATCCTGAGGTTCACAGAAGCCAAAACATACCTAAGGTCACACAGCCAGCACATGGCAGAGATGATTAATATCAGCCTGGTCTGACTCCAAGGAACTATGATGTTTAATTTAATTGCTTTCATAATCACATAGTACTGATATGTTCAGTTCGGAGACTTTGGTTCACACTGTCCTGGACATATACTCTCTTCAATGGGTGTTGTGATTATATGATCCTAATGTCCACTGAACAAGCCTGAGAACAAGGGAAGTCTGAGAGGAGTGGGGCTACACAATGACAGGAAGCACCACCACTCTGGTTTTCTCCATATCAGGAGTTATGAA
The DNA here is from genome assembly GCA_028644305.1 of Xerus rutilus. Classification (NCBI taxonomy): domain Eukaryota; kingdom Metazoa; phylum Chordata; class Mammalia; order Rodentia; family Sciuridae; genus Xerus; species Xerus rutilus. The sequence continues at coordinate 80,037,151 of CM053405.1, read as the reverse complement.
ACACCATGGTTCTGACCCCAAAATGGATCCTGATGGTGTCTCTTCAGCACTGAATCAAGGCCCTCTTAAAAACAGTTCTAATCTTGGGCCTGTTTGTGTGTTTTCTTTTTGCTTAATCTAGGCCATAAAATATATATAATTTATATATTTATTTATAAGGTTTTCATGAATACTCAACAAAGTAATGGCTATAAAGCACCTAGTACACGTTAACAACATAATAGGCACAATTTAACGTTCCCTTCTTCGCCCAACTGTTTTCACTTCATTAAATCCCCACTTAAATTGGACATTATACTTTAAACAATTATAAGAAATTTTAACATATTTCATTGTAAACTCAGTTAATGATCATTTCTCCTTTAGTAGTATGGGGACTCTTCATCTTCTTTCCTATTATGCTCAATTGAGGAAGGAGAAGAAGAAAAGGAAGAGAAATAGGAGGAGGAAGAGGGGGAGGAGAAAGGGGGGAAAGAGAAGGAAACAATCAGCACAGAAAATCTCTAGTCATATGCACAGTCTCTTTCTCCCATCTGTCTTCTTGCCCAGTTGAAAACAGGGACTAAGACTTCTATAGGAAATTATGCATTCACGTACATTAGTCTATATTATTTGTCTGAAAGCAAAAGAAAAAAAATCCAAACTATTTTAAATGTTAAAAAATAATCAGAATGATTTACTGGCTCACAGAACCAAAGCATGGAAAGGGAGGAGCAATGTCTCCAGGCTTGATAGAACAAGGGACTTAATCAAGGCAAAACACACACTCTCGCTAGCTTACAGTGACCCCACATCTCACCCTCTCTACTTCTATCCATTTCTCCTCTCAACTTCTGGTTTTTGTTGACTTCAATCTCAACATTCTGCAGGAACTGGCCACGTGAAGCCATATTTTTGAAGTTCACAGTCCAGAGGAAAATAGAGAACTTCCCTCCTAACTTCATGAACAGATTGACCATATGAGCTTGAATCACAGCCTGCCTACTGGACCAGAAAGGGAGGGATCTGTGACTGACAATTCTAGCAAAGACACATTGAGTAGAGGAACTGTTTCTCAGAAGAATAAGGTGCCATTACTAAAGACAAAGAAATAAATGCTGTATGGAAATAAACAACACTGCTCACTCCATCAATTTCCCTCTCTTTGAGCCTGGTGCAAGCCTTGGATGACCAGCACCATGATATCACTCTCCCTTTAGTGGGTGTCCTCTTGGTCCCTTGAGTCTACAAGGAACTGAGAAGTTAAGGTTGTCTTCTAAACATTATGCAGGCAGAGATAGAAAGATTCTAAAATCTCAAGTCCCAAAACCCACAGCACAGAAGTTCTCCAGAAAACTAAAAAGGTGCTTTTATTTTCTTCCTCTCACCCAAGTTTATACCTAACCTATTCCTGGAAGTTCCATGAAATTAAATTGTTGAGATCAAAAAGAATATATACAATGTGGCTTAAAAGACAGACAGATCTTTTTAAAAAATCAGATATTCAAACCTACTATATTGATACAAGATAGAACTATAACAGTATTCTTTTTTATACTTTTAAAATAATAATAATAATAATAATGAAAAAAGAAAAGTACCTATAATTTATCACCCAGCATGATAATTCTAATTCTTATATATGTTCATTAGTCTTAGACATTAATTTTAAATTGCATTAAATAATTATTCTTGATACTCCTTAATTTCATTTAAAACCATTCTTAGAGAAGACATTGTTCTGAAAACTCATGGGATTGTTTATCAAATCACTGCATAATTATACACAGTGGCAATATGATTTCTCGTCTGTGTTAGCAAACTGGTGAAGACATACATTAACCTTCATAGTGCCCAGCCTCAGGCAAAATGATTGAGCAAAAAATATATGGAACAAAGAAGGTCAGAGATACCAGCAAAAGGATTTGATTTTACTTGAGACATTTTCCAAGAGATATATTATCACTTACCCATCAATGTGTGGTTTGCAACTATGTGCAGGGCATTAAAGCCCTCTTTCAGTCTTATTTCTAAAGGTGCCAAGAAAGGATTATAATCAGATGAGATATGCTACTGATTGTGACTAGCCTGAAGGCTGAATAAAAAATTCAAACCCTATAGCCGACACATATTTAACCCAAGGGGAAGTTTTGACAGAAACAATACTGTGTTCCTGCAGTCTTGGCTAGTCTGTGCCCTATTGTGGGCACCTGGCTTCATGCCCATCTCCTGCTCAGAAGAGTGAGTGCCTTGAGAACTAAATGGCCATCTAGTAATCTCTGCCCATCACCTCCTCCCACCTCCAAGGACTCAGTGTGGTTTGGCTCCCAGTTGGGTGTTCCTCAGTGAATGAAATATATGTCCCTCAAAGTCATCACTCTAGCATTTGCCTCCTTATCTTCCCCATCAAACTGGCTTCTCCCTAGTTGACACCACCTCGCCATCTCGGTACATGATAGCACCATTGTTTAAACTCCTCAGGCCAAGTTCTGTACCCATCCTTAATTTATTCCCTTTGTAAGTAGCTAGCAAATCTACCTGACTCCATGTTCAAAACGTGTCAGCATTTACCATCTCTCACCACCCTGCTGCTACCATTCTGGCCCAGGAACATAGCAACAGCTTCCTGACTAGTCTTTCTGCTTCCACCTTTATCCACCCTCCTTTTCCTTCCCAGTATAGCTTCTTCCTAACACAGAAACGAAGGCCTAAAAAATATCATGTCATTCCTCTTCCATGGTTTTCCATTTCACCCAGAATAAAAGCTGAAATCCTTTCAGTGGTCTCTATAAGCCTGCACTATCTACCTGCCACGGTCTCTCTGATCTCATCTTCTACTACTCTGCCCTTTCTCAAGCCACTCCAGCTAAACCGACTTCCTGGATTTTTCATGAATATGCAAAAAGCATTCCTGTCTCAGGAATAGTACACTTACTATATGCTTATTTGAGACATTTTGCCCCCAGATATTTGTGTGAGCTATTCCCACTCTTTGCCTTCTGTGGACCTTTGCTAAAATTCCATCTTCTCTGTGAAGCCTTCCCTGCCTATCCAATCTACCATCACATCCTACTTAATTTTTCTCCATAACATATGATTCTCTGACATACTATGCAGGTTAATTGTTTATGAACTTTGTTTTCCATTACTAGAATTTAAGCTCATTGAAATCACACTTATTTTTTTGTCTTGTTTATTTGTTTGCTCTTTGCTGCTGTATTCCCAGTGCCTAGCACATGTTAGTAATAAATGTCTATTGAAAGGACAGATTGTTGGCTGGATAATGAAAGGATATGTGATGGATAAAGAGATGACTGAATTGATTGATATATTTTCTCATTTGCTTTTTTGTAAGAAAATTCATTAGTTTTTTTAGGAGTGTGCTATTAGTTTTAAATTATACATTTAAAAAATAAATCAAGTGAAATGATCTACCCAAATCTCAGGGCTTGTAGTTATAAGAACTGGTCTAGATGATAGGCTATCTGACAAATGGTCCAGTGCTCTATGCTGCTATTTTCAAAGTTCCATCAAGACTAAACCCTAATTTAGAAAGGATTAGGATTAAATGGGTTGGGTGAATGATCACCTTTTTGTATACATCAATTATGTTGTAAATAAGCAAAGTAGAAAAAATCAGGACAAAAAAAAATACCCTAATCAATTCCAGGCCATAACACAGATTAAATTTCAACCAAATAACTAAGACAAAAAGGACAGGGAAGAGAAAATAAGACACACCAAGGGATGAATGTTCTTGTTTAGTTCTATATACTGACAAAAATTAAATTTTCAATGCTCCCTTTATTTTGCAATATAAAGATGGACACTATGTTCACTTGAGTGTCATCTTTTCCCATTTCTGATCAATAATATTTCATTGCCTTTAAAGATTAGTAGATACTACAATTGGTTTCTCAGGGACATGACTAATAAGCAAGAGAAGCTAACAGATGGCTGTAATGCAGATGACTGCCTGAAAAGAGAGGGTCTTCTGAGAATATGTCAGGTCTTATCATTTTGAGATTGAATGATGTTCTTTTGGGAGATGAAAGAAAGGAGGAAATATATTAGTCTGAATCCTTTGCTTTGTCCCTTTGAGGATGAAGGCAGGATGGCCAGGGCATCTATCTGTAGTGTGGTTTAGGCATGGATGCTGCCCACTTCCCATTCTCACACCTTGCCATACATAGGTCTTCTTGACTCTACAAATGACGATTTATCCCTCTGGAAAGCTGCTCTTAGAGCCATCTTAATGGAGGCTAGGGACTGGTGAGAGTTTTTTATATATAAAATTTACAAAAAATAGTTATATTTTCCAAAGCTAAGAGGGGAAAGTGCATCAGGATTTATTTTATTTTATTTTTTAATAATCACATAGCTAATTATTATGTTTCAAGACAATATGCAGTACAGGGCAATTGGGAGGAACTTAACAAGTATGTGGAAATGATTACAGCATCAAAGTCAGAATGGGGAGAAATGATAGAAAATCAGGACATAAACTTAGAAGAGCTTTTTTCTTCTTCTTCTTTTTATTATTCCATAGTTTGTGTTGAGAATAACACAACTGGGGAGAAGTGAAAAAGTACAAGTAAATATTATTTCAAAAATATGCTCATAGAACCAAAAGCAAAATGATGCTAAATCTCTCGAAACTATAGTCTAGGATGCTTGCATTATTTAAGCTAAATTTTAAATTTAAGCCAAACTTTCACAAAAGACTTTTAGGCTAGTACATTGATTTTTCCACAGGTAAATACTAGTATTTATGGCCTTTCTTAATAACTGGTAACAACTAATTTCTGTTCCCTCCAACACACACAGTTTTATTGTAGGAATTTGGGCTTATATTATATCTTCTCTCCCATCACTTGCGTCTCCCCACAGCTTGCATTCAAAATCTTGTTCAATGAATTCCAGTTCTGCTCTTACTCATGAGAAACAGTCTGTTTTAGAAGACTACTGGGCTCATATCATAGGACTAAAAATTCAAGCATTGGCATAAATCTTTACTTACCATTCTCTAAATACTCTCTGTCACTTTATTATAGACAAGACTTCTTTATAAATCTAATACTTCCACCTGTTAACACTGATAGGTAGCTTGTATGAAACCAACGAATGAGAAGATGCTAATGGCTATCTAACTTATAAGTCGTTAGCTTATCAAAGGCTACCAAAGCCTTCCTTGGTTAGTTCTTAAATCCCCTACTACCCTTTCTTACTTCACTTCCAAATTTCTTATTTCTCATTGATCATCAACAGAAGATATAGATTACTTCACAAAAAATAATAAAACTTCTCATGAGGGAAAACTGGAGACTTCTCACCCATACAATCATTACCTATATTGTAATACTTTGGATTTGAATGAGAAATTATCGTGGTTAATTGGAAAGAACAAGGCACTTAGATTTAGATCGGACATTATTTAGTTCTATGTCCTTGGTCAAGCCAATCTATTATAGACCTCAGCTTTTGCAATAGAAAATTAAAGAATTTGTATCATATCAGTATTTCCAGTTGTCTTACAAAACACTCGTGTCATGTAGTAATATTTTTAAAATTGTATCATTTCATTTCACTTGGCAAAGATTTACTGAATGTCTACATTCTATAGTAAGAAGATAAACTAGGGTAAATGATCTTGGCTGTAGCATAAAGAGGTGCAGGGGGCACACAATTCAGGAAAGGGTAAAAGATGTGGAAAATACAATGATGAGATCTAAAATTAGAATACCAACACAAAGAAGAGAAAGAGAGTAAGTCAGAGCAATATTTGAAAGATGGTATCTGAGAATTTTCAAGAACTAATCAAAGACAGCAATCCAGAGATTCAAGAGACCAAAATATAATAAGTTAAAAGAAATCCCAAACTAAACACATAGTAAAATTGCTACAAATCAACAACAAAGAGAAAAATCTTTAGAAGTCGGGGAAAAATCAGATCATACACAAAGGAATAAGTTAGACGTCTGACTTCTCAATATATCAACAGAATCCTCATAACAGTGGAATAAAACCTTCAAAACTGTCAAAGAAAATGACTGCCAGTCAAGAAGTCTATATTCAGTAAAATATCTTTCAAGAGTGGTGTGAAAATAAAAGCATTTATAGACCTAAGGGAGTTCATCACCAGCTCTAATCCAAGAGAGTGTGATCCCAGATGGGGACCTGGGATGTAGGAAGTAATGAAGTAAGCTTGTATTAATGAATATTGATTGCAAAAACATCATAATAATAATGTCAGGGGTTTTATTTAGTAAGCTTGAAAATGTAGCAGAATAACATAAGTCAAAAGGAGAATAAATGGAATTAACTCTGAAAAGAACTCATGTTACTGGGAGAAGGATCCAGGTTCTGATTAAATTTAGACTTTGATAATTTAAGTATATTTGGTAAAATTTCCAGGGTAAATACTAAAATAAAGAAACAGCACATATGAACTTCTGACAAGGAGATGGAAAAATATAAGATAAAAATTACTTCATTCAGTCAGGAATAAAAGCCAAGAAAGGTGAGGAAAAAACAATTCCAGAATAGTCCTAGCACACAGAAATAATCTTAAAATATTGGCATGATAAATGGCTGCATTCATGAAGGAAAGAATGAATGGATGCACATGTTGACTTTCTTATTCTAGGATACCAGGTAAGAAGAAATCAGATGCTAGACACTGCCCAGTTTAGAGGTTGTGATTTAGAGGTAACTGGATAATTGAGGTTGTAGAGTGGCAAACATCAGAATTTGTTCTAATATTTACGGAGCCCCTTTGAAACCTTGAACATGAATTCTCTTTCCTGTCTCCATGAACTGCACTCCCCTTGAGGTGAGTCAGCTGAAAAGGCAGCGCGTCTACATTCCACTGCTCTGATACAGGTTTGGTAGCACCCTAGGATTTCCCCATTCCCCACATGTTTAGGCTAAAGTCATTTTAATTTTTCACTTCATTTCAGTATTTCTGAATGCTACTTACCACATAAGATTGCATTTTCAGACTGCCTTGATCAGCAAAGGATTTTCAGTTGTGCCAGCCCCTCTCTCTACTAGATCCCCAGGCAGAACAGCTGCAAAACTTAATCTAGCTTTTGGTAATGAATTCATTCATCTTATTTGTATGCAACTCAGGCAGACTAACTCCAACTTTAAAGGAAAATGAGTGCTGATCTTTTTAAAGAGAGTGAATATGAAGCAGCCTGATCCCTGAGAGGCTCCAAGAGATTGAAGTTGTTCAAGTCTCACCCCCAGGCTTTTACAAGGGTAAAGCCACACAATCAGGAAGAGATTTGACTGTCCTGTCAATCAAAGATGCTGCAGCAAAACTCACTCATTCAGTCTGATTAGCCAAAGGGACTTGTCTTACTATGGTAAAAGGAACACTCCTAAAAACCAGCAGCTCGGCTGAGTCTCTTAATCTTTTTGAGCCTTGATTTACTCATCTGTGAAAGAGGATGAATTTGAACATAATCATCTACAAACCCGGACCTTAAAGTCACCCAGAGTTTGTTAAAACACAGATTGCTGGTCCCACTCCCCAGAATTTCTGCTTCGGTAGTTCTCAGGTAGAACCCAAGAATGAGCATTTACAACAAGTTTTTAGGTTGTGCTAAAGTGGCTAGTATAAAGACCGTACTTGGAAAACACTGATATAGAAGGTTTCTTTGAGCAAGATTGTTGTGCTCTAAAGCAGTGAAAATTCAACTTATGGAAATGCTTATTTTAATATTAAGTTTGTATGTTAAATATCTTCTGCTAATTTTTATAAGCATATGTGCTATAAAATCTTATTGATACACCATAGATAAGACTCACTTATAATAATTCTCATTATTTGCCTGTTGCAGTGAGTAAAGAATCATGGCACACAGTCTATTTTTCTCAAGTGAAAATGTCTTTTATAAAACTTATGTATTTAATAAGAAAGGATGACCCTTTAAGTAAGCAGTAAAAATGGCCACTTATGTGTTCATGGGCACTAGAAAGAAATGTTTGACACCCAAAATATGCCCACCTGATCAGCTTCTTACTTCTAGAGTGCCTGTATTTCTTTGGATGAAAACTGAAGTTCTATTAAAATGCAAATGCCCCAGAATATAGTAAAAAAATTTAAAACATTGGTCAATTACCTACTATTGCAAGTGATATTTATCAAATGATTTCTCAAGTCCCAAATTTGATAGAAAGGGAGAAAGAAACTGGAGGCATGGGCATGACTCGCCAAGGAGAGAGGTGGCATCATGGTAAGAGGAGATGTTGATTGGGAAGATTTGGTGCTGGTGATTCACCAACGTCACCATTTTGTAGATGCCTAGACTTGTCTACACATTTAGCAAGGACTTCTCCCCCATTAGCAAAGTCAATCCATTGATATTAAATTTAAGGTTGTGGAATCTGAATGCATAAAATTCTGTGGGTTCAGATTAGCCTAATAAAAGACAGTGTTCTCAACACCCATGCAGTTCCCTGGACTGGTGACAACTATAAAATAGAATATTGCTACTGTGTCATCCAGACCATGATTTGGTAGAAATAGTTATGCTGATGCCCTCTGCAATCAAGAATAGAAATCCAGTACCCAACCACTCTTTGTGACATGGGAAGTAAACTCTGCAGTTCTCTAGGTCTATGCTATAAATAAGAATCAGTAGAATGAAACTGAGTAGCTATAAGTTCTCCCAAGTGTTTCTTATTACCTTGCTATTTATTTCTTTCTGTTTGACTGGAAATGCATTAGAATTTTTCAGAACTTCTCTGGCCTGGAATGTCTTAGGTTACTATATTCATTTTGAGCTCCAAATATACTTGACTTAGTCTGTTCAGGCTGCTATAACAACATACCATAAAGTGGATAGTTACAAACAACATAAATTTACTTCTCACAGTTCTAGAGGCTGAGAAATCCAAGATCAAGGAAAATTCAGTGTCTAGTGAGGGCTTGCTTTCTCATTCGTAGAAACTTGTTGTAAATGTAAACTTGTTGTAAATGCTCATCCTTGGGTTCTACCTGAGAACTACTGAAGCAGAAATGAGGGGGTTCTTTCTCTGGCCTCTTTTATGAGGGTATTGATCCCATTCAAAAGGCACTATCCTCATGTCCTAATCAAATCACCTCCCGATATCCTTACTTCCTAATACCAACATATTGGTAATTAGATATCAACATATGATTTTTTTAGTAGGGAATAGAAACATTCAGATCATAGCAACACTCTGTATAAAGCAAGGCAAATCTGTGAAAAGAAAACAAGCAAAATATAGAAGACGAAAGGTGCTGAGCATACATAAATCAAGCAACCAAACACATAAATTCGCATGAAAATAACATCCAAAAGCCAATCTGTGTCCAGCTGATAAAGATGATGTCACCAGTGATCTTCTCATGACATTGCATACACTCCATGTATCATTAAAACAAGGTATATTTCCAGATAACAAGATGAAAAGACATTTAATTTGATATCAGTAAATACGAGTTAGCATCCCTGCTGCTACCTAACCACTCTAAAATTAGACACTGATGACACAGTCCTGAGAAACACGTCTTTAACTCTGGGCAGCAGAGCCCTTGGGTCACTGAGGTGGAGGAATTCCTTCTGCCGGCTGCCATTTTACTTTGTTCTCAGCTCTATCACCTCACTGATGAAACCTGCAGGGCTGTGAATACCAATTATTAAGCCCAACTGTGCAAGGTCTTGAAAGCTAGACTACCAGAGTTTAATATCCCAGCTCTGCCACTTAAAGACTGTGACTTTGGTAACATACTCAAATAATCTGTACCTTTTCCTTGACTGTAGAGTGAGGCAGAAATAATTATCTATCTGGTAGTGTTATTGGAGGATTAAATATGTGAAAGACTAATACAAGTAAAACACTTAAAACCATGTCTGGCACAAAGTAAATGCTAAATAAATTGTTATTAAATTTTTTTCACTCTGCTTTCTTCTACAAGTCTATCTACATTAATAAATGTGTGTCTGAGCTCCCTTCAGGAAAGCAAATTCTCATTCATAAAGAAACCACTCATTTAAGAAGATACTTTCCTTAAAAAAATGCCATGACCTGAGAAATAGGTACCTTCAGGACATACCAGAGAATGGACCAAAATGAAAAAATGTCCACAGACTACCTCCCAGAGCCACAGTAGAATTCCTCTAGATGCTCTGCTAAAGACTGCTGAAGCAGTTGATCAGGGTCCCATACTTCAACCTCTTAAAAAATATAGCTGAGGAATATTCTGTTCTCACCCACAGCTCTTTGACTCAAAGAAAAGGAGGCAATTTTCAAAGGAAACCTCCTTACTACTACTAACCTACAGGCCATGTATTTGTGCTATTTTGTCCCTCTGGTAAACCATTTTCTCCTCTGTTTTGGTTCAGTAACCAACAAATAATATATAACTCATATTGTTACTAATAGCTGCCTGCAGTTGAGTACCTATTCTATGCTGCTTGCTGCTTTTCTCCAGGACTCAAGCTAGCTTTGGAAGGTAGGCACTTGCGGTCACTATCTAGAACTCAGAAGCTGAGACTTAGTGAGGTTAAGTAATTTTCCAAGGCTGTAAAACTGTTAAGAGGCAGGTCTTGGATTTCATCACAAGTTTGACTGGCTCCAAGACCCATGCCCTTTCCCAAATTATGCTGCCTTCCACCAAGTACAGAACTGATAGCCAAAAGACCGTACTGCTGAACTCAAGTATGTGCTTTGGAAGCATCTTTATATGGTGGCATTCAGTGGTTCTAACAACTGCTGGGGTAGATAAAGTATCATACATACCTGTAATTGCAGCCCAAACCATCTGAACTAGTGAAGTTTCTCCCCGGAACTAGGGAGGATGCTCTGCTGTTGAGTATGATCAGAGGCCTCTTTTCTGATAATTACTAAAGCAAGCACTGAGGTTCCATTAATAGAGAGCAGTAACCTCCTGTCCAATCATGAGGATGGGAATGGACACACTGGTGCTGTGGGACCCCTCCTGACTATGAGGATTTGTCATTGCTTATCCTTTTACCAAGAACCCCAACTGCCTGACTTCCCCAGTGGCTACCATTTACCCAGGAACTTAATTCCACTTCAGGAGGGTCAACAAACCAATAAACCTCCTTGAAGAACAAGAAACTTAAGAGAAAACAACATTTTTACTATCTCTTTTATATTTATGACATTCACTCATTCACCATATATTTATTGATCATAGGCACTGATTTGTTGAATCTCTCTCTATATAAACTAGCATTATATTTGTGTTATGCATATTTATATATCATCATGATATACTGTATATACATCATATATACCATTTATGTGTGTGTATATATACATATATATTTTTGTGGATACATATATAGACATATACATGCACAATTTAAAAGGATTTTTTAATATCTACTTCAAGACCTATTTATAGAAGCATAGGCAGACTTGGATTTGAAAGAAACTTCCCGCTCTGTGAGTTAGTATTAAAACAACCGGGCCTTCCTTTTTTGGATTCAATTGTCTCTTTATTATCTCCTCAGGCTGAACTTGGTTGTAAGGTCACACAATCTTGTTGAATCAGCTCAATTTGTTCATTTAAAGTCTTCTCATCTTTTCCACTGATGTGGGTTTAAGTGAGAGTAATTCAGACCTTATAAGTTGGTGATATCCTCAAGTCCTCCGGGCCCTAGATCACTGCTGACCCCTCAACCCTCCCTACCTCCTCAGCTTTTATGGGAATGTTAACGATCAGCCCCTTGATGCTGTCTACCTATTTGTAACTCTCCTGATTCAGTATCGACCTTAGAATGGCAAGAGCTCAGACATTGAAATTCAGGCCCCATGTTATCCACCTACTGGTATAACTAATGCCCATTAACCTCACCTGAAATCATACAGTTCAGGAAAGGCAGAGAGAAAGCTTCCGTTTCTTCAGAGAGTCACCGTAGTCCTCCAGGGCAGCTGCCACATTATTTCATGAGGCCTACAGTAAAACCAAGGACCATGGAAAGGCCACAGAATTTATTTTTACTAGAATTGTCTCCTGAGCTACAAGGAAACATAATGGTGAAACAGCAGGAGCTTGAATATTTTACAAGAAAAATGTTCTGCTCACAGTAATTGAGCTATTTGATCTGTATCTCCACCTTTCCTGTCTCTCTCCATTTCTCCTTAACATTCCAGCTCCTGAACACATGCACTGTCCATGTGTACATGTGTGGTTAGGTACTTAAAAAAAACTTTAACAGTGCAGAAGTAATAATATAACAAACAATCCCACAACATACTAACAACTGGAAAAATAATATAGACCATTGAAGTAGTGTCTTATTTGCTTTGAATTTTTCATTTTGTAAAATAAAAATAGATGGTGTTGTAATCTATTTTGAGCATCCTCTTCCAATCTAGAGAGAACCATTAGCAGGAATTGTGGCCTTCTAGCCCATTTTTATACTTTTACATACATGTATATGCTCATTAAAATATAGTATGGTATGTTTTCTCTTTTTAAATTTTTTTTATGGTGCTGGGGGCCAAATCCAGGGCCTTGTACATGTAAGGCAAATACTCTACTGTTAAGCTATACCCCCAAGCCCAGTATGTATTATGTCTTAAATTTACACAAAATATATTATTTCTTAAATTTACATGAAAGGTATCAAGCTATATCATTCTGCAAGTTACTATTTCCATTCAATGTTGCATTTCTGTGATGTATACATGTTGATATGTTCAGACCTACTTGATAGTCTTTAATTGCCAAGAATCACAGTATGCTTTGGTGTATGAAAAATAAAACCTACCCAGTCTGTGAAAAAGGCTGGGGACTCCAAATTACAGCATAAAATAATGTCCATGAAAAAAAAAGTGTCCAGTTAATATTTATTAACTTTGAATACTAAGAGTATTCATCATTCCCTACACTAAACTACACAAACAAATTAAAGTCACAAAGGAGTACTTACCATTATCAATTCACAAATAGGTCAGGAATAAAACTTAACAACCAAAATAAATGACAATGGCCAATGGCATGAATTCTTAAGGAATTATTTTAAGAACAAAATCAATTTAAAAGTGACAGAGATCACTATGGACAGGTACAGTCAGAGAGGTCTTCCTCAAAGATGCAGTAATTGAGATTAGCAATGACAGTCAGGGAAAGTTTCAAATATCACAAGACAGTGAGAATGGCATTATGGATTGGGAATATCATGAGCAAAGGTGTTCAGTTTGGAACATTCATGAGTGCACTAGATAGACCTACACGGAGGCAAGAAAGCCTATTGGAAGAAAGATGGGATCAACATGTAGGAGAATCTCACGGCCAGAGCAACAGAGCTTATGTTTGCAGAGTCACTAATACAGAGCACTTTAAAAGCATCCATTTATGGGGCTGGGGGCATCGCTCAACAGTAGAATATTTGCCTGGCATGTACAAAGCCCTGGATTGATCCCTAACACTGCCAAAAATCTCTCTCTCTCTCTCTCTCTCTCTCTCTCTCACACACACACACACACACACACACACATATGCACACATGCACACACACCTCCAGGTAGGATTGGCTCTAACTGCTCTGACTTCAGGTCCTGGCATGTTGCAAGCTCTCTCCATCCTTGCATCTTTGAACACCCTATTCCCACAGCCAAGAAGGACATTCCTGAACTGCTCCTTCACCTTTCACTTGCAGAGCTCATCTAAAGCAGCAAACCATGAAGCCTTCCCAGACATGTGCCCCCACCTAGGGTTAAGTACGTTTTCTCACATACTCTCACAATATTGTGGGCTTCTTTCTAGTATATAATTTGTCACACTACATTGTAGTTCTGTTTGTCTTTCCTATTAAATCACAAATTCATTGAGAAGAAAGACTTTGACATATCTTTCTTTTTGCTCCAGGGTATTGCACAGTACCTGCTTCATAGATGCACTCAATTAATGCTTAAATTAATTAATTAATGCATTAATGATAAAGAATTATGTTTTTAAATACCATTATGTAAATATTACCCATTTAGCCTAGAAAAATAATTATTTTGATGCCTCAACTTTTAGAACAATCTTATAAGAAAAAACAAATTATACATAGTAGCAACATCAAAGAACTGTCAATAATACATGAAATTAGTAATATAAATTATGAAAGGTAAGTTTAAGGACTATTTATTCTGCAACTGTACAAAACAAATCTTTTTCATCTCTAGAAAAGAAAACCCATGAGTGCTTTGATATAACTGCATATGACACTTCAATAATATCCTCTCCAAAAGGATATATCATTAAAGAAGAAATAATTTGAAATTTTCTATAAAGCTATTAAAAATAATAATTCATCCATTCCTTTATCCATTCAGCACATATATTTTGATTGCAGGGATGTCTAGTGAACAAATCAAATGGCCCTATTATTATGGAGCTTATAATCTAATGAATGGACAATATAAACAAAAAAAGTAAATAAACAAATGGAATAATCTGAATGTAGCAAATGCATGGGGGAACAAGAAACAGACAAAGAACATCACAGCATTAGAGGACTGCTGTCGATTGTGTGGTCAAAAGTCTGGCTGAGTAGAGGGGTAGCAACACTGGCCACAGGTTTCATGGGGAAGGGTGAGCAAGGGAGAGGCATTAGCACCTGGGGATGTCCCAAGGCAGGCAGATGTTAGGGATGCTCCAGAAACTATAGAATAAGAGTGCCTGGAGGACAGCGTCTGAGGAGGGGAGGAGCACTCCAGGAAACCACAGCGTGGGCAGAACCAGAGCAACAGAGATGGCAGGCTCTACTAGGGGGTTGGAATGCTTTTCTAGGAAAGTGGGAAGCCAATACAGGGTTGAAGCAGCATAATCGTTTTTCAAAAAAAAATTTTCTATTCTCTAGAGAGTGTGCAGAGGGAGAAAGTGAGCAGCATTATTCTGAAGACAGACTGACTTGGTTCAAATCCTGGCAGTGCCCATTAACCTCCTGGGTACTGTTATAGAACTACATAACAGCTGAGTTAGTGAAGGGCCAGGACAGGGCCAGATATGTATTACGCGCTCTCTGTATGTTTACATTAAGCTCTTCATTTGCCTTAGGGTTGTCCATCACACTTACAATAACATCATACTGAGGAATGACACGTATGTGTACATATGAGTATGGCATAATGAAACCCACTATTATGTATAATTATAATGCACCAATTATTTTGAAACAAGAATATTTGAAGTGCTTCCCCAGCCCATGAAACCCTGACTAACCTCATTTGCTCTCTTTTCTTTGTCACTGGCCACTTCCCAGCCACTTCTCAAACACACTAAGCTTGTTCTGTTTTCCGGGGGTCTGTTGTTCTTGCCACCTAAAATGCTCTCCCTAAAGTGCTCTTCCCCTAGAGAGTGGCTGGCTTGCTCTCGTGGCCTCATTTGTGTCAACTTAAACAGCCCCTCACTGGAGAAGCTTTCCCCAAGGCCCCATCTGAAGCTGCACCTTCCACCTCCACCCCCTTCCATGCCTTCCACCCAGGTTCGTTTTCCTTCCTTCCATTTCTCAGGACCACACACTCGTTTCTATTTTTATGTCAAGTCATTTGTTGTCCTCATCTTCCATGGAGGCAGACTTTATTTGGGGTACTACTATATCCTCACTGCCCAGAAAAGAAAAGAAAAAAGAAAACAGATGGTTGCATAAATGGAAATCAAATGCACGGTCTTATTTAATAGTGACAACCCCTTAGGTGTATCATCATTTATATCATAGTAGAGGGGGAGCAAAACCTACAAAGGTAAAGTGGTTTGCCTGAGGTCGGTTTGTCCACTCCTGTGGCCATAATCATGACTCTGCCCCAGCTTGTGCATGGCTCCATACCCACCAGCCCATCCTCAGACACAGAAAGAAGCAACACTGTGTCAGCCCTTGACACTCTTACTAGTCCTGGTCACTGCTGGCAGGAGAGACAGAGCAGCCGTTGTGGCATAGTGCGGCTCTGCCTTGTCCCTCCCTTCAACAGACATTCCTGCCACTGCTCTGTCACAACAGCACCTGCCTGTGCTGCCTTCTCCCCACTCTCTGGTCTCCTTCCTCTTGATCTTTTCTGGGTAGATTCAAAGATGCAGGCCACATGGGAATGAGGGAGTTGTGAATAGATAATCTCATTTGATGCCTTTCCCTAGCTGCCTACATCCTTCAATAAAAGCCTACCTCATTCTGCCAGAAACCTCTTGGTGGTGCATGACCTTCTGTGGTTTGATCTTTTCTCAGTCTGTCTTTGCAATTCCCTCAAACCTGATTTCCCTCTTGGTGCCCAGAATGCTGATTTATTTTGAAAGAGCCGCATCAGCTGTGTCTACTGTGCTCCACAAGTTCACAATAAGTGGGTCCAGTCCAGCACTGCATCACTCCTTCCCCTCCACCCTTCCCCACCCTGCCTTCCAGAAAAGCCTTTTCCTGGGTTTGGGGCAAGACATACCAGAAAGCAGTAATGCAAGAACATGAGTAGATCAGTCAATTTGCAGAAAGTTGGATCATCTCAACTTCATTTTGAGGGTAAACCTCTTCTCTCTTAGCAAGTCTTACAAAAGGAAATTTTCACTAGCCACAGGGCTTTCCCTTCTCCTGTTTCCCGGGGAACCTGAGCATCTTGTGAAGAGATGGGATGGCTACACACTTTCTCCCAGCTGAAGGGAAGATTTCAGGCTTCACCCTCCACTCATTTTTTTGTGTGTGTGTGGCACTAGGGATTGAACTCAGGAGTACTCGGCCATTGAGCAACATCCCCACCTGTATTTTGTGTTTTATGTAGAGGCAGGGTCTCACTGAGTTGCTTAGCGCCTCACTATTGCTAAGGTTGGCTTTGAACTCGCGATTCTCCTGTCTCAACCTCCCAAAGTGCCTCCACTCACTTTTTCAAGCTTCATATCTGTGAGCTTTCCATTGCATTGGCTTCAAAACCTAAAATTTCCCTCCCCACCTAACTTCTTTAGGGTCATGACCAAAGCTGCCACATAATATTTTGAGATATTAATTGAAATAGTTTTCCTCCTTGTGCTTCCCTCCTTTCTTTCCCTCATCAAAGCAGGTAGCCTGCTCTTTGATTTGTTGCCTTAGGGCAGGTCCATAACAGAGAACAACATAGAAAGTCTGCTAGATTTTCTGGTTTGTTTCCTTAACCCTAAACCTACTGAGGAGGAGAAAGTTTGACTAAAAAAGCAGAGGGACCTAGAGAAGCAGAAAGTGCAGGGGTTAGGGGATTCCCCTGGGTTGAGCACAAAGAGAGCACTGCAGGGGCCCAAAGCAGATGAGAACTACCTGGTCTTGCCCCATGGTGGTGCCTTGGAGCATAAAGACACACCCCCCCCCACCCCACCCCCCGCGAGAGATGTTCCCATAGACACTCAAAGGGCAGGACCCTAAGCACAGAGCTTGCTGGCTTCATCAAAGCTGCACACTCCCCACATGATGTGGAATCAGAGAACCACCAGATGTCAGGGGACACTGACGGTTTGAATAGTGAGGATGCCAGCAGTGAACACAGAGGGCTTAAAATCGGAGGACTTCCTTTTCACAGGCATTGCACAAGCCCTTCCCATGCCCCAGGTCTTGTTGTGACCCCCCAAAGGGGAAGAAGCCCCAGTGACAGAGATGGGAAGTGCCACCAGTTGTACAGGAGTGGGCACCCGGGTCCAAATCAAGTTGGTCATCAGAAATCCAAGTGATATTTCCTCTACAATGGAATTTGTTATAATGACATTCACTCACAGGGATAGACCATTTTCCTGGCTTTTAAAATATGCTTTTCCCCCAGACCCTACCTCTTAAATTTTCCAAGGCATACCTCATGTCCATGTGCCAGCAACTGGCACTGTGGTTCCATGCCCAGCCTGGCCACATGCTCACTCTTGCTTGTCTAGAGGGGAAAGAGGGCACCTTCAGACACACATCTTAATTCATTAAGGTTTATTGTGTGAAATAGTTCATGTTTTCATTTTCTTCATGTCTCGTAGATACCTTGAATTGATGCTTCCAAAACTTAATTCTTTCCCCTTACTCTGTTCATGGTGTCTCCCCAGAGGAAAAGCTGTTATCCAAATCCCCTTCCTTCACTGCACAGGATCACTTTCCTGGGATTCTGACAAAAACATCCTTCATCCAGCACCACAGCCTTATCAGGATTTTATTAACCCTTACTAATACAACTTTAATTAATATACTATGGCAGATATTTAGTGAGCACTTCAATGACTATGCAACAACAATGAGGTAAAGAACCATATAACATGTATTTTATTGCCTAAATTTAGAATCAGTAAGTCCTAATATTTTGGATTAAATTTTATTCTCTATAAATAGCTCTAAATTTGATATACATCTCCATTTTACTGTTTTCTAACATACATGCATTATCTTTGCATGTAATGTGATTTGGACACTGGGGTAAATGCTAACATCACTTGAGGTAAATCAACATGATCAGGAAATTTGTTACAATATCCAGCCTGTCAATCAGCCATTCAGCCTCTGTTCAGCTTAAGAAGCCAGCCAAGCTCAATGGCTGCCATCTAAGTCAAAACATTTTTCTAATTAATGCTACAATAATCACAGATTTGGGGGAAAATGTTTTTTAGGAAAAAACATTGATGCTAGAATTGAGATTAGTTATTCTTTCTTGGTGGATTTGCATTTGATCTGACAACTTACCAAAAATCTATATTCCTTTTTGAGCACTAGAGCAGCCCAGAAAGGGGGTTTATTTCAGCAGCTATAAATTTATTAGATTATCTTTCAGAAATATGAAGATGGTAGGTTATGGTGATTGATGACAGGAAACTTGGGCATGATAACGTGTGAGAAACTATAAAATAATGACACTGCTGTTTAGCATATATGGGATGTGTTGTCAAGCTCGAAGCCAGCATCCTCCAAGAAGGAAAAGGAAACCAGCCTTCGCATACCAGCCAGGAGCAAGGAAGGAAAGCAGACTTTTTGAAAAAGTCTCATGCCTTCTCTCTTCCAGCTTGTATGTAACAATGGCATTTTCAATATTCCTAAGAGTAAAAAGAAGGTTAACCACCACACACCACATTCCCTGAAAGATTTTTACCTTTAACCCCTTTGCTATGCATATATGCTGTTGCAAGAAGGTGGTGAGGCAGACTTTATTGTATTTTAAATAGAGTGCCGCTACATATTTGGAATCAGCTTTCTACTGATTCTTCATAGCTACAATAGTCCGAGCTTGTCAGTATTCCCTTGCCCCCTGGTTTGTGCTCATGCTCTCACCATCCTAATGGAAGATATGTCTTTTCTAACATTTGTTTTATATAACTCTCAAGCTACCAAAAATTCATGGGCTCCACTTAGGATGTACTGCTGAGTTACCAGACACTCTCCTACATGGGATCTCTATTGTGGTCACCTAGCATCCACACCAGCCAATGCCTTCTGACCCAGTCTACCCCAGCACCTCCATTCACATCTGTGCAGTTACCCCCAGGCTTCGCGGCCAATCTTTGAAGAGAGTCTTCTGTGATTTTACTTCACCCTGTGCTACCTGAAGCAGAACTCATTATCTTGAAGTTCCACCATCTAAAACTCGCAGATATATGTTGGTTGTCCAGTTGTTTACCTAGACTAAGTGTTTCAGGCAGTGAAGCCTCTGCTGAGTAAGTGCTTGCATGCGGAGAAGTTCTACAGCACTCCATTCCCTTAGCAGAAGTGGGTCCTTGGAAAATGAAAAAAAAAAAAAGCTTTGAGAATTTGTTTTTTTAAAGTGATGCTACATATGCTAAGGATTGGAGATTTCAATGTCACTTGACGAAAAAACCATGGTTCTTTACTCTCCTTTCACAGTCCCCTCTTCAATGGTTTCTTTATAACTTTTTAACTCTTCAACACCTCTGAATACTTTCTCTGAGTGTTTCCGACTGCCAAGACCAGGAGAATATTACCCCTGGCCAGAAATTTGACAGAGTTTAAGAAAAGTACATATCAATCAAGCCAAAGAGTTTTTATAAAATACATAAACAAATTGATTGCTAGACAAATGATGGCTAGATATAGACTTATTTGTGCAGGCAAATCTGCAAGGATACATACCAAAATGATAGGCATGTTATCATTAAGACATTCATTACCAGTAATTTTTATTATCTTATTTATACTTTTTGTACCTTCCACATTTTTTACAGTAAGAAACTATAATTTACAATAAATAATTAAAAAAACTGAATTTGTCTATATAACTTCGAAAATCAAGAGGCTGGATAAGATTGCAACTACTGGACTTACAAGACACTGGATTAGTGACATCTGGCAGTTAAACTGCTTCTCCATGCAGCTGAACCAACAAGTGTGCAGCTGAGTATTGAGGTGGGAGTGGGGTGGTAGAAGAGCCCTGGAACACAACAGTAGAGAGTCCGTGACCAGGAGAAACCCAGTAGAACAGTAAGAGAAGCAGAACACCCCACGCCCAACCTCGGGAGGCCTGACAGGGAGGGGAAATACAAGAAGAAAGAGTCCTGGAGACCCATGACTGCAAAACCTGGCGCTTTGCAGTCTCCAACTATCACTGGAACTTCTTACATGAAGGCTCAAGAGAAAATGTGGAGACTCTCTGTTTCCTTATGCTCTTAAATCTACATCCAGAAGTGGAGAGCATCACTTCTGCTCTCTTCTGCTGAGCAAAGCAGTCACAAGCTAGTCCACATTCCAGTGGATGGAGACAGAGATCTTACGTCAATGAGGCAGTATGCAGGATGTGCATACAGACAGAAAGGAACTGAAGGCAGTCATTTTTTCGGTAAGATATCAGGTGAACTCAACTGAAATACAGGCAAAGGATCTCAATAGACGTTTCTCCAAGGAATATTGACAGCTAATAAGCACAGGAAAAGTATTCAACATGACTAGTTATTAAAGAAATGTAAATCAAAATGACAATGTGAAACCACTTCATACCCACTAAGATAGGTAAAATAAAAAAGACAGATAATAGTAACTGTTGGTGAGGATGTAGAAAAATCAGAAGCTTCATACACTAAGGGTGAGAAAGTAGAATGATGTGGCCCCTTTGGGAAATGGTCTGGTTGTTTCCTCAAACAATGAAAATACAGTTACCTTATGATCCAGCCAGTTCCACTCTTAGGTATACGTACACAAGATAAATTAAAACATATTTCACACAAAAACATTTGCATAAGCAGCAGCATAATTCATAACAGCCAAAAGGTGGAAACAACCCAAATGCCTGTCAACCAATGAATAAATATATAAAATGTAGTATATCTCTATAATGAAATAGTACTTAGTCACAAAAAGGAATAAAGCACTGATACATGCCACAATGTGGGTGAACCTTGAAAACATCATCCTAAGTGAAAGAAGAGAGTCACAAGTCACCACATTTTGTACTATCCATTTTTTTTGGAATGTCCAGAATGTGAAAATCCATAGACAGAAAATATATGAACAATGGCTTAGGGCTGAGGTAGGGCTTGGAGAGGACCGAGAGATGATAGATAAAAGGTACAGGATTTCTTTTTGAGGTGATAAAAATGTTCTAAAATTATCTGTGTTGACAATTGCACAAATGTGTAATATACTAAATAAAAACACTGAACTGTACATTTAATGGGTAAAATGTATGGTGTGTAAATTATATCTCTATAAAAAATTTCTAAACTGGTAAAATTTTTTAAAAGAATAAAAGGGGAGGGACTACAAGGGATTATAAATTCCTGGGCACATTTTTTTTCTCTGTGGTTAGGGTAAAGTGGGTGAAGTAGCCCGAATGTGTTCTTCTAGAGTTTAATCACTTCCCTTGAAAACACACAAAAGTGCAGGGAGGAGGGAAGACAGAAAATAATGTTCACAGAGGTGATGAAAAGATATCTCAAGGTGATGAAAAGGTATCTCAGGGTACGTATTGGATCCATTTGCAGACTATATCTCTTAACCAATCACTGTGACTAAGAAGTACTAATTTTTTGTTGTTCAGGGCTGGGTCTTTTACCTACCCCAAAACTAGACTAAGAATAGGAGAAGAGTGATTCTCCGGTGGAGTGCCAGCAAGGAAAGAGAAGCTGGGCAGAGACCAACAGAGGTTTCATGCTCCAATTGAAGAAAAGACTTCTTAAAAGTGGAATTGAAAGAATATTCTCAAGTTACCATGCTTCCAGGACAGATGTTAATGGAGAGAAGAAATTAAGACTCCTAGATAGTTGAACTAGAAGACTTTAGTGGTAGGGAGTTTTTAAATGATCCCCCATGACCAATGCCTCCTACTCTTAGTATCCACGCCCTGTGTAATACCTTGCCCTCAAGAGTAATTTGCATTTAGTCACTCACTTCCAGTGAAGAAGGAGCACTGAAGGTCAGAGGAAGTGCTTCTGAGATTGAGTGGCTTCCTTTTGGGGACTCTCTCAACCCCTGACCTCTTGCTCTCTTGCACAGAGGCATCTGCCATATTGTGAGTGTCCCTAAGGAACCCTTGTGGAAGGAACTGATGTGCCTGGCCAGTAGAGAGCTCCCAAGAACTTCCAAAAGCCTCATAAGTGAGCTTAGAGTCAGATAGATAACCCACTTGAGCCTTGAGATGATCAGCAACGTCACTGACAACTTGATTACAGTCTTGTGAGAGACCCTGAGCCACAGGTGTCCAACCAAGTGATGTCCAGTTGGTCCTACAGACATGAGATAATAAATATGTTACTACCTTCTGAATGTGGGGAGAATTCGTTACAAAGCAATAAACAGTACATCTAAAAGCCCCTGACTATTCTATTATTTTATGAAAGAGTTATTGTTGTATGAAAATGTATATAAATGAGTGTGTGGTTTTTAAAAAAATGTTAATGGTACATAATAATTGCACATATTCATGATATACAATGTGATATTTCAATACATGTATAAAATATACAATGATCAGGGTAATTAGTGCATCCATCACCTCAAACACTTATTTCTTTGTGTTAGAAGCACTCAAAATTCTCTTCTCTAGCTATTTTGAAATATACAGCTAGGTATGGTGGCCCATGCCTGTAATCCTAGCAACTCAGGAAGCTGAGGCAAGAGGATCCCAAGTTCGAGGGCAGCCTCAGCAACTTAGCAAGGCACTAAACAACTTAATGAGACTCTGTCTCAAAATAAAAAATAAAAGGTCTGGGAATGTGGCTCAGTGGTTAAGCATCCCTGGGTTCAATCCCCAGTACAGAAAGAAAGAAAGAAGAGGGAGGGAGGGAGAACAGAAGGAAGAGAGGAAAGGAAGGAAGGAAGGAAGGAAGGAAGGAAGGAAGGAAGGAAGGAAGGAAGGAAGGAAGGAAGGAAGGAAGGAAGGAAGGAAGGAAAAGAATTTGTGTTAACTACAGTAAAACTACTGTGCTAGTACTCAATCCTCCCACCTAACTGGGCTTCCATACCTATTATCTAATTCTTTTCTCTTTCTCCCTTACACTTTCCAGCATCTAGTAGTCATCATTCTGCTCTCTACTTCTATCAGCTCAATGTTTATAGTTTCTACATATGAGTAAAAATATGTAGTGTTTTTCTTTCTATGCCTGGCTTGTTCAACTTCACAATCATGTTGTCACAAATGAATAATTTCATTCTTTTTTTGTGTCTGAGCAATATTCCATGGTGGAGATATACATGTTGTCATGATTTACTCTCCATCGATGAACACCTAGATAATTACATTATCTTGATTATTGTGAATAGTGCTGCAAAAAAAAAATGGGAGTTCAGATATCATTTTAGCACACTGATTTCCTTTCTTTAGATATATATCCAGTAGAGGGATCACAGAGATCCAGCAGCTGGATCACAGAGACACAGAGAGAGAGATACTAGAGGTCAAACTCAGAGCCTTGTGCATGCTAGGCAAGCACTCTACCACAACCCCACCACTCTACCACTTAGCTATATCCACAGCCAAGAGAGAAGGAAAGAAAACTCCTTTAGGTTTCTGAGGAAACTACATACTATTTTCCATAATGTCTTACTAGTTTACATTCCTACCCACAGTGTATAAGAATTCTCCTTTCTCCATAATCTCCACATCATTTATATTTTTGTCTTTTTAACAATAGTTATTCTAAGGTAAGATGATAATTCATTGTGGTTTTCATTTGCATTTCCCTGATGATTAGTTATATTAGTTGTAATAATATATTTATATCTTGCAGGCCATTTGTTGTCTTCTTTTTTTTTATTTTTCTAGTTGTTGATGGACACAATGTCTTTATTTTATTGCTTTGTATGTGGTGCTGAGGATCGAACTCAGGGCCTCACGCATGCGAGGCAAGCGCTCTACCGCTGAGCTACAATCTCAGCCCCCATTTGTTGTCTTCTTTTGAGAAATGTCTATTCAGATCATTTGTTCATTTTTAAATCAGATTATTTGGATTGCTTTGTTTTAGTTTTTGCTGTTGAGTTGCCTGAGTTACTTATGTTTTTTTTAAATCCCTCTCAGATAATTAATTCACAAATATTTCTCCTATTCTGCAGGTTGTCTCTTCATTCTGTTGATTATTTCCTTCACTAAGCAAAGCTTTTTGGTTTGTACAATCCCATTTGCCTACTTTTGCTTTTGTTTCTGAGCTTCTGGGGTCTTATCCAAAAAAGTCTTTGCCTCAACCAGTGTCCTGAAGTGTTTCTCCTGTTGTCTTTCAGTAATTTTATAGTTTTAAGTTGTGCATTTAAATCTGTGACCCATTTTGAGGTTTTTTTTTTTTTTTAATAAGGTGGGAGACAGTGGTTTCATTCTTCTGCATATAGCTATCCAGTTTTCCCAGTCCCATTTGTTAAAGAGACTGTCCCTTCTCTAATTTATATTTTTGATACTTTGCTGAAAATCATTTGACTGTAAATATGTGGACTTATTTCTGAGTTCTCTATGCTAGCATATTGTTTTGGTTACTATAACTTTGTAGTATTTTTGAAGTCAAGTATTGACTTCCCCTGCCCAGATTTGTACTTTTCACTCAGAGGTCTTTTGTTGTAGGAGCACTCTTCATACCTTCAGAGAGCCTCCTCCCCTTTCCTCACCCTATGCTGATTGACTGCATGCCTGACACAGAGCGGTACCCCATTGGCTGTAACCTCAGGGCCATTATTGGTCCGAGGACCATTCGTAAGCTGTTGTGCTTCCTGGAATAAACGGGTTCCACATCTTGCTCAGGCAGAGCAGTTTTACAAATCCCCGGAGTCTGGGATGAGTGACTCCAGGACCGTCCACCCCATACCTCATCCCACGGGACCCCATATCATCCTTTCTAAGGACCCCATACCTTTGTCCCCCGGGACCCCAGGCCCTTGGCAGACCCACACGAGCCACAACATAAAGCAACATTTTGTGGTTCATATGAATTTTAGGACTATTTTTATCTATTTCTGTGAAGGATGCTATTAGATATGTGATAGGGATGGTGTTGAATGTGTAGGTTCTTTCCGTACTATGACATTAACAACATCATTTTTTCTAATCCATGAACATGGGATGTCTTTTCATTTTTGTGTATATGTAAGTGTCTTCTTCAGTATCTTTCAACATTTTATAGTTTTCATGGTAGAGATTGTTCATCTTCTTGGTTAAATTTATTCTTGGTATTTTGTTGTTTGTAGTTATTGTAAACAAGATTGCTTTCTTGATTTATTTTTCAGAAGTTAACTATTGGTGTATAGAAACACTACTGACTTTTGTATGTTGATTTTGTATCTTACAACTTTACTGTACCAGTATTTTTGTGGATTTTAGAGGTTTTTTTTTTATACAAAAGATTATGTCATCTGCAAACAGAAACAATTTGACTTCATGAGCAAATGTGTGTACATGGTTGTATTTTGGAAAAGAGACCAAGAAGATGATATAAAAAGATTAGTAATTTCAAAGATTTAGTCCATTTTGATATCAATATGTCTTGGATCTCTCTGGTAAAACATTGATTCTTGTGAACAGAACTTGCCCTGTCTTTCAGAAAAAGAACTGTTACTATGAAAGTGGTCACAAAAGGACTAGAGCTTTCCATCTGAGTTGGGTTTCATGCCCTCTGAGAGATCACAACCAGTCCCTGAATTTAATCAGGTTAAATTAGGCCACCAAGAAATTGTAGAGGTACTCTAAAGTGTAGTCAATATCATTTGGAATTATTTTCTGATCAGTATGTTAATGCTTAGGAGCTTTTTGAGTATCACTTATGCCACTAATTCTATTCTTTGCTTTACAAGAATATGTTAGCATTCCTTCCTGCCCAGAAATCTATGACTGCCCATTCTAAAGTCATAAATAATGCAGGAAGCTCTTCTGTGCAGAGATCAAACCTAGATCACTGGATGGCTTTTATTCATGCCAAATGCATGCAGCCTGCCTTGTCCTGGAGAGAAGGAGCCTCACACAGCAGGAACTACAGAAACACTGTTTACATGATCAGAAGCCCAGTTTTGCTAGGTTTCCCTCCTGCTCCCAACAATTAGCCTCACTCAGAACATCAGCTTATCCTTACCCTAATGGCTCATAACAACAGAACAACAATAGCTGTTATCTTAGAGCAGGAAGTGAGGACCTGTCTGGAATTCTTCCCTGATGATTTCAAAGTGATGCTTTCAAAGGGGCAAAAGGCATCACCTCATCATCTGAGTGAGTCCTTTCAGGTGGGGGCTACCAGAAATGAGCTGCTATGGTCAGGGGTCATATATGGATCAGAACACAAGAGCCCATGGATTTTTCCCACATGCTAGCCAGCTGGGCATATGGAGAGGGCAATAGCATGGATTTCTTTCTCAGTGAGGATGTGTACCAGGCATATATAGACTGTTCAATTCAGGAGCAATTTGGGACTAAGGTCTGGAGTGTTGAACATTCAGGAGATAACTTCTGGCCTGTGCTCTTCCAGCCCCACCAGGACTCAGCAGAGCTGTCAAGGGAAAGAACTTCCTCTTCTGCAGGCTGGAGTGAGCAAACATGCAGAAGGCTGATACTGTGGGCAGAATGCTGTCCAGACACAGGAGATCTGGACTCCAATCCTGGAGCTGCCTTTGATCAGTTTATCTTGGTCAAGGATTTTCTGTGAATTACAATTAAGCAAAACTCACTCAAATGAGATTTAAGCCAAATAGGATTCAATGTGCCTCTCATATAGAACCTAAGTAGCTGAACCCCAGAAGAAACAGGAGCTAGAAACTAGAGATCCAAGATCAGGACCATTCTCTCCCTCACTCCTTTCCCTTGTTCTTCTCTTTTCCTTTCTCCTTGTTCTTTGATCTGTTTTCTCTGTGTGTCTGTGTCATTCCTATCACTGCTTCTGCATGCCCAGCAGAAATTGCCCCTCCCAAGTGTAAATGTCCCCAGGCAAAACAATAGCTGGACTAACAAGTGTTGCAGAGTCTCATTTCCAAATTCTGACTAGAAGATTGGGTCAGGGGCTTGATTCCAGTCTAGTCAGCTGTAGCCTGGAACAGGGTGAAGAATCAGGATCTTACAGCACAAATGCACTTTGTGTGAATTGAGGGAGGAGGCTGGAGCAAGGGTAAGCACTAGGATGGGATTCTTTGGGCACACTGCCAAAATGTGTCTACTCTAGTACTCAGTCTGTTTGGATTCCAATTCCTTAAGTTTAAACTTCCTATGAAGTCTTTCCCTGCTTTCACACTCTACGCATCTTGAGTTCTGTTCAAAAGAGATCTTGCCTGGCAGTGGGAGAATGTTTTCAAACTCTTGTCCTTGAGAAAAGAAGACAGTTCCTGCACCAAAGCAGTAAGCCTTTTGGTCACAAAGGGTAGATGGAGCTAAACTACAGGACAAGTATGAAAAAATTAGACAAAGGGACCTAGAAGACCAAACATGTCAACCATTCTTTTATCTGCTATGCCCTACCATCATGCCCAGTGCCTAAACGTCAAGATAGCTGGAATCAGATAGAAGCACTTCAATTCAATCCTTAAGGCCCAGAGAGGATCACTGACAGTATTATCACTGCATGAAATGGATCTGAATTTCCAAATGTCTTACTAAGGTTATTGGATCTTTCTGATGCCTAGAAAGAGTGTGCCATCCTAAGTCTGCAGCTTGCCACTGTACTAAAGAGCAAATGCTGCACTGGGGTGGGGAAAGGGCTTCTTAAGCAGTAGAAAATGCTCACTCAAAGGCCCTCTTCACACAGGTAGCAAAGACACATGCCTGGCTTGTATGGAAACATTGTCTCACATTATATATATAAATGGGCTTTTTAGAGATTTCTTACTCTAGTACATTAATGTTGGTTACTTTTCATTTTAGCCCAAAGATCATCTATTTTTCCCTTTCCTGTCTCCCTGAAAAGGATTAAGAAAGTATATGACCCATTCATAGCATCTTTAGGCTGGGGATTTCCTTCAATGTTAGTCACTTTTGAATCAAGTACATTTAGCTGCCCTCTTGGTATTTTTCTAAATTACTGTCTTCAGCAAATGCTTAGATAAAGCAGTCTTTTTATTATTCTGATGGAATTCAGCAAACAGTGTCTATGGGACTTTTGTTTTTGTGAAGTGCTCTGTTGCCAGGATACCCGGGGTGAAGATGTCAAAAGAAGACACATTGAAAGGACAAGCTATAGTGAATATCCCCGAATCAGCTCCTTGCATACTAATCATTTCAGTTTACCGTATGCTGTTTCTGTTTGCTATAGGAAAGATACTAGTCCATAGTTTCTAAATAATAAACTATCCAGAGAACAGAAACATGTATTATTAAAGAAGGCAATGCATGTTTAACTCTCTTATTTTTTCTTTTCTTTTAAAATGTGGCTCTCTGACCATTAGAGATAAATTTTGATTTTTCATTAATGCATGCAGAGAGATGAAAGAAAACTAGATTTCTTCCTGACATCTTCAAGAAAAATGGAAAACACATTTACAAGAATAAAGAAAGCATGAGAGGAGTGAAAGCTACCTCTAACAAAAGCAGACTCTAATCACCTACTTCTTTTAAAAGCATATATTAGGCATTTTTAACAAGCATGTATTAAGGTCCTACTAGGTATATAATATGACACCAAGACCTGAGACTTAAGCTTAACTGATCCACTTGAAATTGAATAAGTGTAAAGTTCTATATCCAAATAAATAAATAACCAGAAAATTTTAAAAGGGACTGTACAAGTTCAGAATAGGGAGACTTGAGATTGTCTAGCAGTTTCCAGGGCTATTGTAGACAGCTCTATGATAAACAAACAATATGATGTATCAGGGGAAGGAACATAGTTTTAGACTGTCTCAATACTATTATTCTGACCACATAGATGTCTTTTATTATTAGAATGTGGGCTAGGCAGACTAGATAGCGTATGAAGTATTAGGTTCATGCAGGCAAAGTATTTCAAGAAAAATGTTGACCAGCTCATGAGTCTCATGCATCTCAGAGAAGACCAGCAAAACAAACTTGGTGGAGATGTGGAAAAGAGCTGACCTGATGGAATGTTCTAGAAATGACCTTGGTAGAATAACTCTTGAAGAATGTTCATGAAGAACTCATGAAGTCATGGGAAGAGGAGAAAACATTGATGGGAATGCTATTGAGATGTAGAAAGCACCAAACCAACTCTAAATATATTTACCTTGACCAAGAGTTGAGAGCTCAAAGTAAGTACTGTTCTCTTGCTATTCAACAGAGCACAAAGTTAAATGCTACATTTGTTGAAAATGTGTTGGACCTCTCCCCACTGGCCATGCACTAAGTCATAGCACACGACCCAGTCTCCTTGCCTTCAGGTGGGGCACCATGATCCAAGTCCTGATCTTGGTTCTAAGGGAATCTTCCTTCTTGGCCAGATGTTTTTTTCCATCACTGAAGAAGGAGAAAGACAATTCAGAGGGTAATCTAGTCTCCATTGCAGGAGTTGTCATTTTGGATATGGGCTTCCACTTCAAAGGGACATGCAGCAATCACAGATTCTAAGCACTTTCTTATAGAAATCCTTTCTAAGATTTTTGTCCAGATTTTAGAATGTGCATCCAAAAAGAAGCTAACAGAACATAAAAAAACTATTCTTTTTAAAACATTTCCCACAATTTTTGTTAAAATATGCTGCAAATGCCAGAAGTATATACCACCTGAGACTACTTAAGCTGTTTCTAAAGGAAGAATCATCTGCCCTTCCTCCCTTCCTGCTGCCAGCATGATTCTCAAAATAATTTGAGTACAATGATTATCAAGAAAAGGGACCATCAACACTCCCAGAAAAATATCAGGCCATGAAACACCACAGGAGTAATAGAGTCAACCTATACCATTAGCATGCGTGTTAACCAGCATTTTTTAGTTGAAAAATCCAAATTTCTAAATTATTAGTATCCTATATGCTGCCTGGATACTAATTTACATTTTCAACAATGTAAAATGTTGAAGTAATCAACATTTTACAGAGTGATGTAAGGATAAATTGCAAAGATTATTCTTAGTGTCTATTACATATTACTTAAGTGAATATGAAAAGAAATGTCATTAGTTGTGAACTGATAACCATATGGTGGGGAGGTATACTGGGGATTGAACCCAGGGGCACTCGACCACTGAGCAACATCCCCAGCCATATATTGTATTTTATTTAGAGACGGGGTCTCACTGAGTTGCTTAGCGCCTCCCTTTTGCTGAGGCTGGCTTTGAACTCATAATCCTCCTGCCTCAGCCTCCCAAGCCTCTGGGATTACAGGCTTGTGCCACCACGCCCAGCTGATAACCATATTTTTAAAGCCTGTTTTCCAATGAGTAAAGAACTTTGAAAGGTTCATAACTGATCTTATAATTCTACTTTCATAATTTTTACATTGAAGAAATAATCACAAATGCAGACAAGAATTTAAACACAAATATTGATACTTCAAATATTCATACACACAAAATCTAACATTTAGGAAACAATTCTGTAAATTTTAGAAAATTCATCCAATGGAATATTATCTTGTTAAAATTTTTAAATAATTTTGGGGAAAAACTGAATACATAATTGTAGGACTATAACCAAATACTAGATAAAACATGCCCAAACCTCAACGGTGGTTTCATTTAAATACTAGAAATATGGGTATTTTCTTTAACAACTCTATACCATATTAACAATGAGGACTATTAAGTAAAAACATCTTCAAAGTTTTAACTTCTCATGAATCAATGTACGCTTACTCCGAGGGAAACAGTAAATGTGACATTGAGGAGAAAATAGAATCTGGTTGTGTTTGGACATTCACATCTCACAGATACCTTAGAAATATTACTTTATTTAATCCATACTTAATCTGCTGCCAGTCAACTGCCTGAGATGGTCACATATGGATCAACTTTTCTCTTGGTCTTGTCAGTTTGGTAATTTGTCATTTTTATTAGTTGACTTGTATTTTTGGAGACTTAAGTCTCAGGACACCCACAGTCTATTTTCCATAGAAATGCCATGTTTTCAGAGGAAGCTAAGCCTGCCTCAAAAGAACATGAGAGAGGGACTGAAGCATAGAAAACCTCAAGATGTGAAAGAGGTTAAGAAATCTCAAACACACCCTGGAGGACCCATGTGCAATTATTACATAATTTCCATGCTGCATTTCATATCAGCATTCCTGTATCTTGCACCAGAATTACTTCTAATTCATTTTCTCCTTTGCCCTGGAGCTCTCTTCTTTCACTTAATGCACTGCCCCATTTCCATTTCAAAAAGGCATTCACAATATAGCCAGGTACAGCCCATCCCTATCCTCACCTCAGGAGAAGAGACATTGTATATAAACAAATGCAGGAACTCCTGTTTGGATTCCATTCACATTTCTGGGTATTTTCACAACTACATTGATGCAGTTGACTCTCAGACAAACTCTGTATGGCGGTATTATTTCTAGTCTATGGATGAGGAAACTGAGGCTCAGAGAGGTTTTCAATTGCTTAGTCATAGCAATTAACAACCTAAACCTCACCAGAGTTTAGGTTGTTAGTTTTAAATGCCATTTTTCTACTATACTTTGGTGGATGCCCAGTGGTTGACACCTGTTCTGGGTCCCCTAAAAATAGGAAAACCTCATAATTCTCCATCCAAACTAAGACGATTTTTAAAAGGAAGGTAGCACTGTCCAGAAATTTGGACAAGCCAGGGAAAACTGGAACTAACTCAGGTGGGAAAGGTACAAAATATAATCAAAAGCCTCCTATAGTCCTCCACACACAGCCACGAGCATAAGGATCTCTCACCTCACAAACAAATGCAAAGCTGTCAGCTAAGTACAAGACACTGAGTCATTTTTGTATACCTGGAAACCTATCCTTTAAAGAGCATTGATAGGGATAATTCAGTCAGAGCAACCACTTAAAATAATCATGCTTGGAAGGAAGCCACCCAGTTAGGATATCATTAAAGACAGAAATTTTGAAATTGACTTTCAATGATTCAAAAAGAGGAGTAGGCTTCCTCCCAGCATGGAAGCTCATGTCTCATAAAATCATTTCTTGGCTAAGATTTAAGTGCCAACAGGTGGGTGCTATGGCACATGCTTGTAATGCCAGGGACTCAGGAGGCTAAGGCAGGAGGATCATAAGTTTGAAGCTAGGCTGGTCTACTTAGCAAGACCCTGTCTCAAAATAAAAAACTGTTGGGGATGTAATTGGTGGAATGCCCTGGGTTCAATCCCCAGTACAAAAAGAAAAAAAAAAAAAAAAAAGACGAGTGCCAGCCAACCAACTTACTGAGTGTACAACAGTATGTAACCATTTGCATGGGCTTCCTCCCCCTTTCCATCATGCCTTTGCTGAAAGCATTATGGGCCAAGTTAAAAATAATAATAATTCAAAATCACTGCTAGCTCAATTGGCTGAGGCTCCAGAGGCCGAGCCAGTACTTGTATTTCAAAAGAAAATTTGCATCTCTCTCCTCCTACCTAGACACCCTCATCAACACATCAAGGACCTGGCTTCAGTCAGGATATTAAATTAGGCCAGGATGATATCCACAAAGTCAAAGTCTCTCTCCACACTGCCCCAGCTACAGCTTACTGTAGTGTGATTTGGGGTTAGCAAAGACACAGAGCTGGTCAGCTTTGAGGTGAGTGGACATCTCCTCAAAAAAACTCTTCAGTACCCAATCTTCAAAGGGATTTGGGATCCATCAACTTTCCTAGCCTCTGCCTCTGAGCTGAATGGGCTTTGCTCTCTGGCAAAAGAACCAAAAATGAGGTTTCAAATTGAAATAGTCTCAGATGGTTCTCCTTTTGAGGCACATGAATTACTGTCTATCAGGTAGAAAAAGCTGGAGCTGTGACAAGGGACAATTAGAGAAGATAAAGAAGAGAAAGATGCATCCTAAGTGCCCACAAGAAGGTGGGAGTTTCAAAGAAGCATATTTCCTACCACAAATTAAAATTACCAAGAGAGAAAAACAGATATCTTACTATAAAAAAGTCTTCTGCAAAATCAAAACCAATAATCCATGTTAAAGCTAGAATCTCTAGAAGTATCTCCTGGGGCTTAGGAAATAAATTGGATTGTATTTAAATCTACGTGTTTGCTAGCTCCTGCACAGTAGATGTATGCAGTCACTATCTCCTGAATAGCTAGTACCTGTGATTCATTGAGCACTGATGAGTTTGTTCATGTGTGTTCACTTGGCACACCTATAACAATGCACCCGAGGGAGGTGGTATCACAATGACCTGGAGTCTCGACTCGGAGTTTACACAGACAGCATCAAGCTCCAGTTCCACTATTTAGCGCACCTGTGACTCACTTGCTGAAGGCTTCAATTTCCTTCCCTTCAGAAGGTGGGCAGGGGAATGATGAGACAGCTTGTGGGGCTGCTGCAGAATAAAGTCAATCAATACAAAAATGATAGAACAGTTCCTGGCAAACGGCACATACTACATAAATGTTGGTTATCATTAAGGATAATTGGAACACTTTGATTGGTTTTCACAATTGGATACATTGTTACTGTTTCTTGTTTGTATCCCTTATTGTTCTGGAAAGAATGTAAGTCAGCTAACAAAAAGTAAGTGAAGTGCAATGAGCATTTATTTTCAAATAGGAGCAAAAGAGAAAAAAAAAAGGGTGAAACTAAATTTCATCTAGGATATTTATTATTTGTATTTTAATTGTGAATTGACCTCTCAAATGGGACCAAGAGGAAAGACAATAACTAGACAGACATGTGAGAAAGGTGGGACGTTGTATGTTATTACCTAATACTGGATGCCTCTGTGACTATTCTTAAATAATTTTCAGATTGACAACTCATTATTGCTTCCTTTGAAGTCAGCATTTTCCCTGGTTTTGTTCTCTTTTCTTCTCATCGCTGATCCTTAATGCTCATGCCAGAACCGTACAGCAGAAATTAGGAACGTACAGTTAAAGAGGAAAAGGAGAGAATGAGGAGGTGGAAGCTAAGAACAAAGACAGACACAGACCAAAAGGGAAAGAAGAGAAGCAGGAAGTTTAAAGGACTTAAAATATTCCCTGCCCAACCCTATAAATCTATTACCTAAAGATGTGAGTTCATCTACCCCAGAGTGCTCTGAGGCTCCCAGAACCTACAGGGAAATCCCCGCCTGGCCTCTGCTTCCAATTAATGCTGCCCATTAACATTTTCATGAGGTGATGCATTTGTCTTCTGAATATGGTAATGATCTCAGAGTTCTTCCTTGTCTTGGAGGATTTATTCACCACAAGTGTCTGCTCCAGGAACCAATTAGGAGAGTACTGTCTTAAAGAATTTCACTGTGGTTTGAACAGTAGGATTAACTTCAGCATAGGTCATGTTTATGTGTCACACAAACAAAGAAGTTTTTGATATTCTAGAACTGGATAATTAAAATAGCAACTCATGTTTAGACACATGAAACCAGAAGGGACCCTTTAGAGAATATCGAATCCTGCTTCCTCATTTTGCAGCTGAGATAAAGTGACTTTGTCCTGATCACCCTTCTCTGTTCTTATTGGAGTAAGAGTAGGTACACAAAAGTAAATTTCTCATCATAAGAGATTAACAAAATACTGTGTGTGATTTTCTTCTGTATTTTATCAATGTGAGAGCATCCTTCAGTACTCTAAGATGTTGTTTAAGGACGATTTTTGCAGGATGCTTTTCTAAACTGCTACCTTCAGGAGCCTCTGCCGATTCTTTTCCTGTTGTCCAGTTGTCCTTTCCAGTTTCCCATGTGTCCTATTTTCTGAATCTCTCAGCATGGCCATTGTTATTTCTTCTGAAGATCAACCAAGATTTGAGGAGAGTTGTTATTTTTTTTCAAGGGGAAACCACACTACCAAGATTATTATATTGGAAAGCTTAATTTTATTCAAAATTTAGTAAGAGAGTAAGCTCTAACTGGAAGCCTAGAAGGTATTCCATACTCATCTACAGGAGCTTTCTGACACCTATTTCCTGCCCTTCTTAGAAATAGGGTGACAAAAAGAATATTCTCCTGAAATAGCTATCAGCTTTGTGATCTAGGCCAAACTCTAAGCCTCAGTTTTCTCACGTGTGAAGTGGAGAATCTTAACAATAGTACCTATGATATATTCTTATTGAGAAATGTAAATGAGACAAACTGTGTACAGCACTGGAACATGGAGACACTGAATCAAGCAAAAGATATGTCTCAAGGCTGCAGAGCAGACAGTGCTCATCAAGCAGGACAAGGAAAGAAAGGGAGATGCCAGGAGAGTCACCCCTTTAGAGTCTGTTTTGAGGATGGACCTCTGAGGGCTTCTGCCTCCCCTCCTTTACTCACATGCCACGACATTTTCATAGCTACCTCCTTTTCACCTCACACTTCATTTGGCAAAAACTGGTTGGAGCAGAAAACATGGTTGAGCCCCTGTATTTTGAATCTAGACATAGGAAATGGCAGAAATAGGAGGGCTAAGGAGCAAAGGAGTTAGAAGCACCGAGAAGACACCGGTGTTGGCATAAGGAAGGAAGGAAGGAAGGCTATCTAGGAATATGACATCCTCAAGAATCTCGAGGACAACTTGTTGACAAGTTGACTAAATTTAAAAATCTGTTTTGGCCAAGGTTGGAGGCTGAGATGGGAACATCTTTTCTTCTTCCCTATCTCCCAACTTCTAGCAAACACTTGGATTTCTCCTGCTAGAAGTGAGGGAAGTAGAGAGAAACAGGTACGTTATTTAGCAACCAAAATAGTAATAGTATCCTCATTCAAAGGATAATAAAACAATTGGGTAATAGTTTGATGAGAAACAGTATATTTACAGTTTCCAAATATTAATTACAAAGAAGAGAGTGGTAATTTTGCAGTGGAAAAACCCAAAGAATATCCCTATAGCTACCCTTCCCAAGCTAACATCATCAATAATAGAACAAACAGGCATCATATCCCTCTGATATGATGCATAAAGATGAACACAATATTATTTTTTAGTATTTCTACCAAAAACTGCATAACTTGAAACTAATCATAAGGTAACACAACTGCAAATTGAGGGTCATTTTACAAAACAACTGGACAGGTCCTCTTTCAGAATGTCAATGCTATGAAAGACAACAAAGGCTAAAAAATTATTCTAGATTAAAAGAAACTAAAAAGAACAATGAGTTTGATACTGGATCCAAAAATAATGCTATAAAAGACATTATTGATATGTGATCTACTATTGTTTATTTGTGTTTCCTAGAATTAATCTACTGAAATTCTGACCCCCAAGGTGATGGTAGTAGGAGTTGAGGTTTTTTTTTTTAATTTTTTTTTAGTTTTAGATGGACATAATATCTTTATTTTATTTCTTTTTATGTGGTGCTGAGGATTGAACCCAGGGCCTCACGCATGTGAGGCAAGTGCTCTACCACTGAGCTACAATCCCAGCCCAGGAGTTGAGGTTTTTTGTGAACCCTCCTGAATGGAATCAATGCCCTTATAAGAGAGACTCAGAGAGCTGCTAACCCTTTCCAGAATGTAAGGACAACATGATAAGGCACTACTAACCAGGAAACCAAATCTCCGTCTTTGTCTTTCCAGACTCCAGGCCATGAAAAATAAATTTCTGTTGTTTATAAGCCACTTCATCTCCATTGTTTTGTTAGCAGCCCAGACTAAATATGTATACTCTATGTATCATAGAATACTATCACATCAGTGTCATGTTGTGTGAATTTGAACCATTATATAGTGGGTATGTAAAGGAATATTCTTGTTTTTAAGAGAGGCATACAGAAATATTTCTGCAAAAGTGACATTTGCAACTAACTCTCAAATTATTTGGCAAATACAACAATAGTAATATGAATAGGAAGAAGAGAAGGCATGTATGTGTTCACACATTCATGGTGCAAAAAGAGAATGAAAAGTAAGGATTGCAAATGTCAACATTGGTGAATTTAGGTAAAGGGTATATAGGAATTAATTATGTTATATTTGCAAGTTTCTCTAAGTTTTCAATGTAAAACATTACAAAAAAAGAAGAAGAAGGAAAATCAGAGAACACTCTGTATTGGACAAACAACTAGCTGCTTGCAAGATGGGTTTGCTATTGAAGGCATCTGCTCCACAGAGGACTCTGGCCTGGGTCACAGATCATTTGGAAGTGTTCAGCTACATTCTCATTTTGCTGCAGTCTCCCTGGGGGTGACCAGCAGCCACTGTGCATTCACTGCAGAGACTCATAGCTGATTTTGTGTGGCCTTAATTCTTACTGAGCCTACTAAATTTTTAAATAGATCTCTTATGCTACCTACCAATCAGGAAAAAGATGATTTCCTGGCTAACTGAAATAAAGTTTAAAAGCAACAAACTATTTTTTAGATTATATATACAAAGCTAAAATATTTGCTTTCCTTGAATCTTTATGTGTACATTCTTTAAGGGAGCATTTGCTAATTGGAGTTGCACATTATCTTTCTTGCATTAAGCACACCAATAGAAACTCAGTTATAACTACTTATTTCCAGATTAAGCTTCCTTATGGTTGAAAATGTATTTCTTCTAGGTACTTGCATTATTTCCCATAATTTACAGGTGTCTTGTCTACTAATTTAAGGACTTGATTTTATTGAGTTTCTCCAGATCATTAAACTCATTTTTTTAGAAAAATTATTTTCTTAACATTTACCATTGGTTTTTGTGATATTTACTTAAATTCTGGAATTATAATCTTAAGAGTAACTGGAAGGAAGAAATTTGGAAACGGTAATGGTTAATTTGAATTGTCAACTTGATTGGATTAAGAGATGCAGAGGATTAAGAGGCTTATGGGTGTGTCAGTGGAGTGTATTTAAGGATGATTGGCATGTGAGATAGACAATTGAAATGGAGACCCTCCCTAAGCATGTGCAGCACCATCCAATAGGATGATGGCTTGGATGGAATAAGAGTTGGAAGAACAAGAAAGCAGCAGCAGATGCAAGCTGGATTCTTCTTTATTAGGTTCTTCACTCTTCCAAAGCAGACTCTGCCAGTAATTCTCCAGAAGCCTTCAGTCTCACACTAGGGTAGCACCGTTGATCCCTCTTGTTCTGGGGCTTCAGCCTCTTGAACTGCGCAGCTACTGGTTCTTCCAGCTCTCCAGCCTGCAGATGGCCATGTGGACTATCCAGCTTCCGATTGCATAAGCCAACCTAATAAATCCCCTTTTTATAATTATACTTCCTGTTTATTCTGTTCCTTTGGAGAAACCTGACTAATATAGAAACTAACACAATTTGCTCTTGGTAAACTTACAGGCAGACAACTAATTGTAGACGCAAATAAACAGGCCATAGCTATAAGCGCTCAGTGTGCCATGAGCTTCAGTCATTGCGTTTAAGGAAGAAATGGAAGAAAATCAGTTAATCCCATGGGGAGCTGTATGTTGTTTCAGTAGTGGTTCTAAGAGATTTTATACTGTACTTATTTATTTTCAGCTGGAGAAAATATCCCTTCTGGTGAAGAGTAACAATTCTCCATGAAGTTTACCACCTATCAAAGAAACGAAAATCAAGAGCAGTGACTTTCCACCTTGGAGACTGATAAACCGCTAAAACCGGTATCTTTCTTGAGAACGGGAATATCTATAAGTGTTGTCAACTTCCTACAATGCTCTACTTTTAATTCTTTCCTTCCATTGTCTATTGACATTAAAAGAAAGATCATTTGGAGAAAGTCAACATAACAACTTGTCAAAGTAACTATAACGAATGACAGACTTTACTTCCCTTATCCCTTGAAAATTTTGCACCAAAAAACCAAAACAAAACATAAGCAACTCAAAAGGAAGAATAGTAATAAACATGTCATATATTACTTTTATATTTATTAATATTTCTGATTTATTCATATTTGTTATCTTAAAAGTCTATAAACCAATACTGAGAAAATATTTATTATAATAAAATTTTATTGTAAAAAAAGAAAAAAGAAAAAAAATGACCATTTGGTTGAGAAACAGCAATTGAGTGCCTGTGTATGCCAGGCACTGTTCTGGGTACTGGGTAATGGGCAGGTTCCCTTATTCAGCTTCATCACAGTAGGTATAGTTGTGTAGTAGGACTGTGGGGTTCTGCTTCTCCACTCCAGTAAAACTTATGAAAAATGTCTACTTGATTCAGCGAGCAAGGAATTAATTCAAGGCTATCCTTTTCTCTCTGGGAGATTGGATGGATGAAAAAGAGTTTTTTACCCTGTGTCTGGTTAAATGATGTTATCATTTGCCTCATGTACAACATGCGGTTTATGGTACAGTCAATTGATTATGACGCCTGCAACTAAGTGATAGATGGGACACGGCTGTAGTGGCAGCAGAAAAACAAGGGGAAAATAGCCATAATTAACATATGGAGGCATATGAATGCAATTTTGTATCTTCTTTTATGTAAGCAATTTTCTAAATTTGAGGTGATACCTTTAATTAATCATATAGCCAAGGCTTCTTAGTTTTTATCACTGCCTTCACATTACTTAAAAAGAACTGCTGCTTCCTTTAGTAAAAAGGAACCTTGCCTTAAAATTGGAAACCAGCTGGGAAGATCCCTGAAATATTTGTAGGAATACAGCAATGGTTTCAGGGGTTGAACTCTGCATTGCCTGCCTCCCTAAGTGACTCTGCCCATTTCCTTGCCTGTAATCTTTGCAACACACACACCTACTAGAACCTGTGCATACCAGTGTCCCTGCCAAGAGTGGTTTCAACCTTCTTGTCCACAAATAAATCTTAATCAAATCCAGGCTCCCTTCCTCTGGGCCATTTCCTTTCCTTCCTTCTATTTCATGGATGCAGAAAATGCTTCTCATGAATACTCTTTAGTGATGACCAAGATCAACTCTTATCAATGAGAAAACTGAGACTGGAATTGATGTTAGACACAGCCATTGTTACATCATAGAATTAAAGCAAAACTTACGATCTTCTGTGTCCCAGCACAGTGCTCTTTCCACTGTGTCTTACTCTTCTTTTTTTTATGACTTTAGTGCTTGTCTATACAGCCTCTACAGCACTGCCTTGAATCGGAATCAGTCTGATTCAGGTATGTAGAGCATGTCCCCCAATTAGCATGTAGGTTCCTGAGGGCAGAGGCTCTGCCTTTCATGTCTTCAGCACACAAGGCGCTAGCGGACAGACTGAAGGATGGGTGAATGTAATTAGCTAAATTTCAGACCAGATAGCATTAGATCCTCCCTCCCAGCAACCTCTCAGTCCCCCAGTAATCTCAGCCAGCACATGTCTTCTGATTGCATTTCCAGCCTCCCTGTGCTTTTGATTAACTTCTGTATTTTTCAGCCTTTGCATTGCGGAAGCATCCATTTTGTTTCCCCAAGTGGGATGTAGAACTGTAGGTAACAGGCAGTTAATAAGCTTAACAGGTAGGGACAGAGGCTCATTAATGGTTGCTCTGTGATTTGTGGCCAGTTCCCTCAGCACCTAAATCTTGAAATAAATATATTCAGAGACTCCGTTATCCCGGAAGAGGACATGGATCATTTTTCTTTCATTAACAATGGAGCCGCTACAGCAACATTTTTATTTATATGCACATTTCCAAGCCTAAAAGCTTGTCCCTTTAAACCTGCTCGCACTAAATTTTGATTAGCCCTTGATGAAAGAAGACTTATGGATTGGAGACAACCTGGTAACCATCTGTGCCCAATGCATATTAAAGGAAATGTAAATTCACAAAAGGCTCCCCAGCATATATCAGCCTTCCCATACTAGGAAGACAGAGGATGATTAGAGAATCTGTGACCAAATCTCCTGATTCAGGAGGGCCATGTTAATGAGGAACTCTGGCTGAAGTGTACAGCAGGAAGTTGCCTTAAAAAAAGAAATTTCTTGATATAGGGTGGGTCCAAATTTCTTTTCTCTGTATACTTTGATGGATAGATTTGGTGGGTTTCTATTCAATTGTAAGACCACACACAAACACACAAATACCTGAGCCTTGAAGCCTAGTAAATCTGGGCCTAGAAGGCCATGCTAATCTCCTGTGTTCATAGTCTGTGATCCTCTCTACACCTCCCCATCACCCATGATCATAGCCTGGGATCCCTGGAGCTGCTCTGGATCTGGGGCTGCTCACATACACTGTGGTCAGAATGTGGGCAATCACTACATCCCTCCCTCTGAACTGAGGCAAGATAAAAAAAAAAGTAAAAGGACACAAAAAAAAAAGAAGAAAAAAGAGACTATAACATTAATCTGAAAGCCTTGTGTTAAAGTTCCCCAGACCTTGACTCTCAAATTTATTTTTTTCCAGACCTGTCACTCTCAAATTTCTGAGAAATCTATAAATCTTCACTCAAAAGCTAAATGTTACTGGAAATTCACTCATTTACGAAAATTGCATGGTACACTGTGATTTAACTCACTAACACATGTATTTTTAAAATAGATTGAGCAAAGGGAGATAAGAAACCTATAATGTAAGATATTTTCCCAATGTTTTTTGATTGAATAATGGAGAAAACCTCAACCTAAGGATCCTAAGAATTGTCAGACCACCATACACTGTCTTGGGATAACCTTCCCATGTCTACCTCTTCCTTTAAAAGAAGAAACTAAGACCCCCCCAAAACATGTCTCAGTCTCAAGATAGCCTTCATTCTCCCTTGAATGTGTCCTCCTTTCTCTTCTAAATAAATCTCTGTGCCTCAATATCAGGCACATGCTGAAATTTCATTTTGTCACAAAGTTCAAGAACCCCATTGTCCTGAGTTGAGGTCCCCCTCTCCAGGACTCCTTGGACCTCCTCTGGTGACGAACCCTCAGCCTTCTCTGACTTAATCTAATCAGGGCCCTCTCTGTGCATTTAGAAATGGCATCGTTAGGAGTAACTCTGCTATCTGATGCCTTGTAAAATTGGGAGATAAGAGGTGGCCATATTCTACCACGAGCTTAAAGAAATAACAAAGTCAATGCAGTGGCGCAAAAGTGAAACAAAAACAGTGACAAGTGAAGAAATCACACCACACACACACAGCAGAAATACAAATGGAGACAGAGGAAGAAAGAGTCAGAGAAACTGTTGCTTTCTGAACATTTTCAGCTTTCAGGTCCAGGACTAGCCAGGTCTTTCCCTTGGGTTTCAGAAGAACCCATGTCTTGGTGTCAGTTCTGTCTTGCTTGAGTTTATATGTGATTGAAGAAAGCTTTGAAGCACACCCTAAGCCAAGTGAAGGCAGGGTCTGTTGCAGGCTGTAGGGCCTGATCCTCAGCCTAGCCATGCAGCAGTTCTCCCGGTCACAGAGTCCAGGAGCCTGAGTTCTCGGGTGCACTACCAACACACCACTTGCCTGGCCTATTTCAGAACCAGACCCTCCTCTGTCTCTGGGAAACTCTTTACCATACCTCTCTCCTTGCCAGAAGTGTTCAGTGTTAGAAGACAAGACACTAAGGATGCAGAAGACAGCCCCAGTGATGGCTGTGGATAACACATCAGTCCAGCTGCTCTCAGACTTGTCTGAGTCACTACTATAATATGCAGTCACCCGCATGGAAGCTGTTGGCTTGAGAGCACGTGGATGGAGCACATTGTCCTGCCATAAGGAAAGGTAAGTGGCAGCTCCCTCTGTCCCCATCCATTGAAGGCCTTGTCTTTGTTCAGAAGTATTTTATACACTATTCCAATTGTATTACAAATGCAGTGCCTAACCTGGTCTTCTCTTGGTTCCTACCCATGTCCTATGTATCTGATCACAGAGCAGAAATCAGCATGGAAAGTTTCACCTCCCAGATGCCAAGCCAAAGCACATCTGCCCACACTTGCTGCATCTTTCCTCCACCATGCTTCCTTGACAAGCATCCCATTCATTCTTTAGACTACAAGAGCCAAGCAAAAGGGAGTAATTTAGCACCACATGGGACACTTTATCCTGGAAATGCTAAATACAAGTTAAGACTCGTGACTCTTTTCAACTCTAATCACAGACTAATTTCTCTGATAAAGCCAGTCCAGATTTTCATTCAGTCCAGACCCTTGGCATCAGGCCTTGGAGCTGTTTTGGGCCCCAGCTGCAGGGCATATCCTGTGATCTGAGCTCAGGCAGTCACCACATCCCTCTCTCTCTGAACCTTTCAACCTGCTTTGTTTTGATTATTTTAAAATCCTGCCAAACCCATTAGGGCTAATGCTCAGTTGAAAGCAGGCATGACCTCTTGTCAGTGCTTGGCACTGCAGGGCCATCAGTGACAAAAAGGAAGCTCAAGTCTTCTCTGAAAGAGGCCGGCATCCTCTGCTTCCAAAAGGGTGGGAGCAAGTACAGGAAAGACACCTCCCACCCAAACCTCTGAAGTCAGAGGCTTCCTCCCCTGCAGGTCTCAGCTCTTTGAAGGATATGAGCAGCTGCAGAAGCAACAGCAGCTTCATGATTCAAAAAGTCCCACCAGCAGCTCTCTGAGTTTATAATCAAAACAAAAGCGCACCTGTGTTTTGGCAAGCTTCAAAGAGATTATGAGGACTGAGCAAATGCAATGTGGTGAAAGGGAAGCCTGTGACTGCACAGAGGTACTACAGCATTCTGCCACCTCTGCTACTGGCTGCTTGGTGACCTTGAGTAGTCACCCCATGGACCCTCAGCACCTGAGAGAGTCACAACTGATCAAATTTTCCCCTGAACTAGCGTTTCTTTCTGTCATAGGAACTTGGTCCACAGCAAAATACCCTCACAGCCTGTCCCTCTACATCTTGGATTTGTATCACTTTTCTTTAATATTGAATAAAAAAAATCCCTGTGGCCTCGCCTTTGTTCTCAGTTGCTAGATTGTCCTTCTCTCACCTTCTCTGCTCAAATCTAACACAGTCTCTAAGATCAGCTTAAGTTACTTTTTCTTGAGGTCTTTCCCCGCTCCCACTGACTTCAAGCCTCCTCCTACAGCCCCTTCAGAGAATT
This sequence comes from Xerus rutilus, assembly GCA_028644305.1. Taxonomy (NCBI): domain Eukaryota; kingdom Metazoa; phylum Chordata; class Mammalia; order Rodentia; family Sciuridae; genus Xerus; species Xerus rutilus. Next base: position 79,992,902 of record CM053405.1, on the reverse strand, counting down.
GCACAAAATTCTGCAGTGATTTTTTAACCCTCTATATTGTTCTCAACTATTATTCCCATCTTAATAGTATATGCCTCAAGATCCTAATCATTATAGCAATCTCACATTGTGTGCTAAGACTGGAAAGAAAAACACATAATAGAACAGTGAGAAAGTAGAACCCAGGGCATGATTTCCTAGCCACCGTCCCTTAGCAGTCACACTCTGAATGAAGAGAACATAATGGGGGTGGGATCCAAGATGGTGGCCTAGATGGATGCTGTGTTCCTAGTTTCTCTAGGACAGAGGATTACAGTAGTGGAAATACTATTTCTCTGTGAATTATTAGAGGACCCCTGATTGCTGCCTCCACGCAGGAATTCCAGTCGCAATGCCCTCAAAGGTCACAAGGCCCCAGCGTCTGTACCCTAGCTGCTCACCCATGCAGAACCTACTCCAGCTCCCACACACCGCCCAAGACCTCGGATCGCCCACCCACGCAGGACCCCTAGCCGTAGCTCCCACATGGGACCCCTGGCTACTGCTCCTGTGTGGACCTCCATTTATCATCAGGAACTCCACACGTTCGCCTACACCTGGGGACACCGGACAGGATCTGGGGTCAACCTTCCACTTCTGCACAACATGCCACAGAGTGGCATCTCCGAACACATTGCCCAAGGCCATACACCCTATCTCTGAAAACAGATGCCTCCATTTTAGGACTCCTCCCTCGCCATCTTGGACCTGAGTGGAGAGACACTAATAAAGAGCAGACAATGCCACAAATGGATGAGAAGGGAAGCAAAACTTTTCATTTACCTTAAGACTTTTTTTCCCTCTTTTCTGTTCTTTTTTCTTTTTTTCCTTTCCTTCCTTTCTTTTTCTTCTTTTCCCTCTCTCACTCTTTTTCTGCCCACACATCCCCAACATTTGTGAAACCAATCATTTTTTTATGCATTAGACTATTGAGGACTGGGATATCTGATTAGCATATTACAGTTTTATTATATGGTCTCATATCTACTATTTTTACATTGTCTGATAGAACCTCAGACAATGAAGACAAAATATGTAATCTTGAAAATAAAGTTGACTACACAATGAAGATCATAAGAAACAATGAACAAAACATCCAAGAATTATGGGATAACATCAAAAGACCAAACCTAAGAATTATCAGGATAGAGGAAGGCACAGAGATATAAACCAAAGAAATGCAGAATCTCCTCAATGAATTAATATCAGAAATTTTCCCAAACATGAAGAATAAATTGGAAAATCAAAAGCAAGAGGCTTGTAGGACACCAAATGTACAAATCTGCAACAGATTCATACCAAGCCACATTATAATGAAAATGCCTACCATACACAATAAGGATAGAATTTTAAAAACTGCAAGCGAGAAGGGACAGATTATATACAGGGGGAAACCAATTTGAACTTCAGCAGATTTCTCAACCCAGACTCTCAAAGCCAGAAGATCATAGAACAACATATACCAAGCTCTAAAAGAAAATGGATGCCAACCAAGAATCTTATATCTAGCAAAATTATGCTTTTGATTTGATGACTAAATAAACACTTTCCACGACAAACAAAAGTTAAAAGAATTTACAATGAGAAAGCCTGCACTACAGAACATTCTCAGCAAAATATTTCATGAGGAGGAAATTAAAACAACAATGACAATTGGCAAAGGGTGGAACTACACCAAAGGAAGAGCCAATCAAAGGAGAAACCAAATCAAGTTAAACACCAAAAATAAACCAAAATGATGAGGATTACAAATCATATTTCAATAATAACCCTGAATGTTAATGGCCTAAACTTATCAATCAAAAGATATAGACTGGCAGATTGGATTTTAAAAACACCCAACAATATATTGTCTTCAAGAGACTCATCTCATGAAAAAAGACATCCACAGACTGAAGGAAAAAGGATGGGAAAAAACATAAAATTCAAATGGGCCACATAAACAAACAGGGATCTCCATCCTCACACCAGATAAAGTAGACTTCAAGCCAAACATAGTCAGAAGGGATAAAGAAGGACATTTCATACTGCTTAAGGGAACTATACATCAAGAAGACATAACAATCATAAATATCTATGCCCCAAACAATGGAGCATCCATGTATATCAAACAAATCCTTCTCAATTTTGAGGATCAAATAGACTACAACACAATAATTCTAGGTGACTTTAACACACTTCTTTCACCACTGGACAGTTCTTTGAAACAAAAACTAAACAAAGAAACCATAGAACTCAACAATACAATCAATAATTTAGAATTAACAAACATATACAGAATATTTCATCTATCAACAAGTGAATACACCTTTTTCTCAGTAACAAATGGACCCTTCTCTAAAATAGACCATATGTTATGCCACAAAGCAACTCTTAGCAAATACAAAAAATAGAGACACTACCCTGCATTCTATCAGATTGTAATGGAATGAAATTAGAAATCTATGATAAAATAAAAATAGAAGCTACTCTATCACCTGGAGACTAAATAATATGCTATTGAATAATGCATAAATAACAGAACACATCAAGGAGGAAATAAAAAAATTCTTAGAGGTAAATGAGAACTCTGATACAGCATATAAAAATCTCTGGGACACTATGAAGGCTATGTTAAGAGGAAATTTCATTGAATTGAGTTCATTCATTAAAAGAAAAAAAAGTCAACAAATAAATAACCTGACATTACATCTCAAAGCTCTAGAAAAAGAAGAACAAATCAACCCCAACAGAAGTAGAAAACAGGAAATAATTAAAATTTGGGCTGAAGTCAATGAAATTGAAAAAAGAAAAAAATTGACAAAACAAAAAGTTGGTTCTTTGAAAAAATAAATAAAATTGATAAACCCTTGGCTACCCTAACAAAAAGAGAGAGAAAACTCAAATTACTAAAATTCAAGATGAAAAGGGAAATATCATGACAGACACTATTGAAATACAGAAGATAATTAGAAACTATTTTGAAAATCTATACTCCAGTAAAATAGAAAATCCTGAAGACACCAACAAATTTCTAGGGGCACATGATCTGCCCAAACTGAATCAGAAGAACAAACACAACTTAAACAGATCAATTTCAAGCAAGGAAATAGAAGAAGCTATCAACTCTTATCAACCAAGAAGAGCCAGGGACCAGACAAATTCTCAGCTGGGTTCTACAAGAACTGGGTTCCTCAAAGAAGAATTAATACCAATACTCCTCAAATTATTCCATGAAATAGAAAAGGAGGGAACCCTTCCAAACTCATTCTATGAGGCTAGGATCACCCTGATTCCAAAACCTGACAAAGACACATCAAAAAAAGAAAATTTCAGACCAATATCCCTGATGAACATTCATGCAAAAATTCTCAGTAAAATTCTGGCAAATCAAATACAAAAACATATTAAAAAGATAGTGCATCATGATCAAGTGGGTTTCATCCCAGGTATGCAAGGTTGGTTTAACATACAGAAATCAATAAATGTAATTCATCACATCAACAAACTTAAAGTCAAGAATCATATTATTATCTCTATAGATGCTGAGAAAGCATTTGACAAAATACAGCACCTCTTCATGTTTAAAACACTATAAAAGGGGCTGGGATTGTAGCTCAGCGGTAGAGCGCTTGCCTCGCATGCGTGGGCCCTGGGTTCAATCCTCAGCACCACATACAAAGCAATAAAAAAAAATAAAGCTATTGTGTCCATCTACAACTAAAAAAATATTTTAAAAAAATAAAAATAAAAAAAAAATAAAACACTATAAAAACTAGGGATAGTAGGAACATACCTCAACATTGTAAAAGCTATGTATGCAAAACCAAAAGCCAACATCATCCTTGATGGGGAAAAATTGGAAGAATTCCCCCTAAACATGGGAACAAGACAAGGATGTCCTCTTTCACCACTTCTATTCAACATAGTCCTTGAAACCCTAGCCAGAGTTAGACAGACAGAAGAAATTAAAGGGATACAAATAAGAAAAGAAGTCATCAAACTATCATTATTTGCCAATGACATGATTCTTTATTTAGAGGATCCAAAATATTCCACCAGAAAACTTCTAGAATTAATAAATGAATTCAGCAAAGTAGCAGGATATAAAATCAACACCCACAAATTAAATGCATTTCTATACATCAGTGATAAATCCTCTCAAAGAGAAATTAGAAAAACTACCCCATTCACAGCAGGCCCCCCCAAAATGAAGTACTTGGGAATCAATTTAATAAAAGAGGTGAAAGACCTCTACAATGAAAACTATAGGACACTAAAGAAAGATATTGAACAAGACCTTAGAAGATGAAAAAATCTCCCATACTCTTGGATAGGCAGAATCAATATTCTCAAAATGGCCATACTACCCAAAGCACTATACAGATTCAATGCAATTCCAAGCAAAATTCCAACATCATTCCTTATGGAAATAGAAACAGCAATCATGAAATTCATTTGGAAAAATAATAAACCCAGAATAGCCAAAACAGTCCTTAGCAAGAAGAGCAAAGCAGGAGGCATCACAATACCAGACCTCAAATTATATTACAAAGCTATAATAACAAAAACAGCATGGTATTGGCACCAAAATAAACATGGAGATCAATGATATAGAATAGAAGACACAGAGACAAACACACATAAATACAGTTATCTCATATTAGACAAAGGTGCCAAAAACATACACTGCAGAAAAGATAGCCTCTTCAACAAATGGTGCTGGGAAAACTGGAGATCCAGCAGCAGCAAAATGAAACTAAACCCTTATCTCTTATCATGCACAAAACTCAATTCAAAATGGACCAATGACCTAGGAATTAGACCAGAGACCTTGCACCTAATTGAGGAGAAAGTTCATCATGTTGTATTATGACTTCCTTAACAAGACTCTTATAGTTCAAGAAATAAAAGCAAGAATCAATAAATGGGATGGACTCAAACTAAAAAGTTTCTTCTCAGCAAAAGAAACAATCAATGAGACAAACAGACAGCCTACATCCTGGGAACAAGTTTTTGTCACACACACATCAGATAGAGCACTGATCACCAGGATATATAAAGAACTCAAAAAACTTAACACCAAAAAAAAAAAACAAACAACCCAATGAATAAATGGGCTAAGGAGCTGAACAGACACTTCTCAGAAGAAGACATACAATCAATCAACAAATATATGAAAAAATGTTCAACATCTCTAGCTATTAGAGAAATGCAAATCAAAACTACTCTAAGATTTCATCTCACACCAGTCAGAATAGCAGTTATCAAGAACACAAACAACAAGTGTTGTCAAGGTTTTAGAGAAAAAGGCACACTCATACATTGCTGGTGGCACTGCAAATTGGTGCGACCAATCTGGAAAGCAGTATGGAGATTCCTTAGAAATCTTGGAATGGAACTACCATTTGACCCAGCTATCCCACTCCTCAGTCTATACCCAAAGGATTTAAAAACAGTATACTACAGTGACGCAGCCACTTCAATGTTTATAGCAGCTCAATTCACAATAGCTAAACTGTGGAACCAACCCAGATGCCCTTCAATAGATGAATGGATAAAGAATCTGTGCTATATGTACACAATGGAATATTATTCAGCATTAAAAGAGAATAAAAGCATGGCATTTGTAAGTAAATGGATGGAATTGGAGAATATCATGCTAAGAGAAGTAAGACAATCCCAAAAAAACAAAGGCCAAATGTTCTGTCTGATAAGTAGATGCCGATCCATAATGTGGGAGGGGGCATGGGAAGAATGGAGAAACTTTGGTCAAAGAGGAGAGGAGGAAAAGGATGGGACATGGGGGCAGGAAAGATGGTGGAATGTGATGTTCATGTATGACTACACATATGGTGTAACTCTATATTGTGTATACCAGAGAAATGAAAAGTTGTGCTCCATTTCTGTACGATGAATCAAAATGCATTCTGCTGCCATGTAAACCTAATTAGAATAAAAAATATGTTAAAAAAAGAGAATATAGCATTGTGAACTTTCTAAAGGTCAGAAAAAGGTTATCACAGCTGGCCAATGAAAGTCTAGAAAGCCATGCCCTCTGGATTGTCCCTGCAGTTGATTACTATGTAATCCTCTCTATCTTCATCTGTTTTGTGTGACTATAACAAAATACCTGAGACTACTAACTTATAAAGTAAAGAGGCTTAATTGGCTCATTATTCTGGTGCTGGAAGGCCCAAACTGGCCCTGTGCATGGACCTCTGGCTACATCACAACATGGTGAAGGAGCAGAAAGAAAAAAAGAAAGCAACTGAGTGCAGAAGGGGCCAAGCCTGTGGGATAGTCTCACTCTGTAGCAATCTGCTGTCATAAGAACTTACCTGATCTTGTGTAAACTACACTAATCCCTACCAAGGGTGATGTTCCTATGTCCTAATCATTTTCACTAGTCCTCACCTCTTAGGGACCAAGTTATCTACACAGGAACCTTTGGGGGACAAATTATGTCTAAATCATAGCACCCCCTCTCTTACTGAGGGCATCAGTGATGGTGACCATGATGACTAATGCTTAACTGCAGCATCTTTCCTTTAGCCTCAAGTGTAGAATAGCTCCTGTCCCTTCCTTGATAGCCAAAGGCCTGATTCAGTCCCCATCAACTTTAGGAAGTGATGACTGAGTCACACATGTCCTGCAGCAGCAGAGAGAACCACAGGTGGCCAGAAACCACCAGAAAGGTCCACCGGACTCTGATTGCTTCACCTTGGTTGTCCTTGGATGCTCTACCTGGTTAAAAGAGTACTTGAGGAAAGTATAAATGAGGCTTTGCAATGAAACTCTGAATCAAGCTTACTCTGTGAGACCCCACAGGCAAAAAATCCCTAAACAACAGAAAGAGAGCAGCCCCATCCCCAACCTCACACAGGAATGCCCCAGCTATGGCTGCCCAGCAGCCCCACCTTCCAGATGCCCCATGTACCCAGTAGCAGGCCCCCTATTGGCTTTTGAGAATCCCTGTTCACTCTCAGTGGAAAAGGAAGAGAAAGAGAAAAAAAAAAAAAAATCTACTCAAAGCCAGGTCCTAGCAGAGTCCAAATAAGAGGATTTTTTTTTTTTCCAAATAAGTTAGTTTAGAAGGATCTAGGTACTCAAGTCACTGGCTAATTTCTTTGCACCCAATCCATCATGGACAATGAAGGTTTGGGCTCCGTGGTTTCCAGATTGGGGTACAAGGTAAGAAAAATAATGTATCCCAAGGAGAGAAACAGCCTTTCCGAGGCGGCATGGTAGGATAAGAGGAATAAAAGCATTTTTAAAAAAAAGAAGTAAAGCAAGCACAGAAATTAATACATCCACAAATGCCTCTAAGACTTGGAGTGGCATCTCTGCATGTGCCTTTGACAGAGCTGTGCTTGCCCAGCCACAGCAGTGTCTGACTCAGGCCTCTTATTCCCCTCTCACCCTTTCTTCCACATGCCACACTCAGGACTTCGGTGGACCATTCAGTTCCTTATCACTCACAAACAAGCCCAGCAGTTCCAGGGCTGTCAGGAGAATTGCCTGTTATCAGGCTTATGTGAGATTAAATTTAGTCATTATCTTGGAAGAGAATTATCTTATGTTGACAAAATCCCTCAGAGTTCACTGTAGAGAACTTTAATTTCCACATTCAAATGAGATTTGAATTTGATCAGGCATCAATTAAACCTTGTGCATTACACAGTGACCTAACTTCTGAAGAAAAGCCACTGCTTGCTCTATGCCAGCTCAGCACAAGGGGTTTGTCTCCTTCTCCAGCCATCATCGGGTGACAGGTCAGATTCGGGGATGATGGGCAGTGCGCTCACAAGAGTACATAGGATTTCTGAGTGCTGATGGTAAAAGGGGCCATCACATCCTAAATTACAGGTTCACTTTCCTGGGTCAACTCTGCCTCAATGGTCAGGGTACCATGTGACATTTCTGGCTTTGAGGCCAGAGAGGCCTGGGTCAAATATGACCTCATCATTTTAGCCATGTTAAATTGGGAGGTTTGATTAACCTCTCCAAACAGTATGGAGGTTCCTCAAAAAACTAAAAACCTACCATAGGATTTAGCTATCCTGCTTCTAGGTATGTAGCCAAAGGAGAGAAAATCAGTATATCAAAGAGACACTTGCACTGTCATGTTCATTGCAGCAGTATTCCAATTAGCCAAAATATGAGATCAACCTAGCTGTTCATTGATAGATGAATAGATACAGAAAATGTAATACATATACAAAATGGAATATTATTCAGCCATAAAAAATGAATACAGTAATTTGTGGACATATGATTGGAAATGGAGGATGTATGTTAAATGAAATAAACCAGGAACAGAAAGACAAATACCTTATGATCTTACTCATATGCAGAAGCTAAAAATATTGATCTCAAAGTATAAAAGAGTAGAATCGCAATTACTAGAGGCTAGGATGTGAGGGCAAAGGGGATCTGAAACAGGTACCAAAACATAGTGAGATATCTCTCACCCTGCAAAAAACTCAACTCAAAATGGATCAAGGACCTAGTCATTAGACTAGACACCCTGTGTCTACTTAGAAGAAAATGTAGGCCCAACTTTCTATCATGTCAGCTTAGGAACTGAATTCCTCAACAAGACTCCTAAAGTGCAAGAGGTAAAATCAAGAATCAGTAAATGGGATGATATAGAACTAAAAATCTTCTTCACAGCAAAGGAAACAATCATGAATGTGAAGAAGGAGCCTACAGAATCAGAGAAAATCTTTGCCACCTACACTTCAGATCATTAATCTCCAGGATATATGAAGAACTCAAAAAACTTAATACCAAAAAAACCCAAATAACCCAATCAATAAATGGACAAAGGAACTGAACAGGCACTTCACAGAAGAAATACAATTGGTGAACAAATGTATGAAAAAAATTCAACATCTCTAGCAATTAAAGAAATGCAAATTAAAACTACACTGAGATTCCATCTCACTCCAGACAGAATGGCAATTATTAAGAGTACAAGTAATGATATATGTTGGCAAGGATGTGGGAAAAGAGGTACACTCATACTTTGCTAGTGATTGCAAATTGGTGCAATCACTCTGAAAAGCAATATGGAAATTCCTCAGAAAATTTGGAGTAGAACCACCATTTGACCCAGCTATCCCACTCCTCAGTTTATACCCAAAGGACTTAAAATCAGAATACTACAGTGATGCAATGCAGCCACATTAATGTTTATAGCTGCTCAATTCACAATACCCAAACTTTGGAACCAACCCAGGAGCCCTTCAACAGATGAATGGATAAAGAAAATGTGGTATATTTACACAATGGAATATTACTCAGCCATAAAAAGAATGAATTATGGCAATTGCCAGGAAATGGATGGATCTGGAGACTATCATGCTAAATGAAATAAGCCAGTCCAAAAAAAACAAAAGCCAAATGTTCTCCCTGATATGAGAATGTTAACACACAATATGGATGGGTGGAAGGAACAATATAAATTCATTGGATTAGACAAAGGGGAATGAAAAGAAGTGGAGGATAAGAGTAAAAGACAGTAGAATGAAGTGGACATAACTTTCCTCTGTTCATATATGAATACACCACCAGTGAAACTCCACATCATGTACAACCACAAGAATGAGATCCTAATTAGAATAAGTTATACTCTATGTATGTATAACATGTCAAAATATACTCTCCTATCATGTATATATAAAAAGAACAAATAAGAAAAAATATAGTGAGATAGCAATAATAAAAGTTCTGATGTTCTACATCTCGATAGGGTAGCTATAGTTTGCAATAATCTATTATATATTTAAGAAGAACTAAAAGAGAACAGCTAAAAATCCTTAAACACAAACAATGATAAGAAGCTTGAAATGCTACTTTCAAGACTGGATCATCACATATTGTACATGTATTGAAATATCACACTGTACCCCAGAAACAAAATATAATTATTACATGTTCATTAAAAAGAAATAGAGGGAGTTCATCCCCTACGAAGTCCTCACTGCATAATAACAATAATAATTAAGACACTTTTTAAAATTTTTAAATTAACCTCTCTAAGCTCCATTTCCTCATCTATAACATGAGACCCAAGAAGGAGACTGTGAATATATCAGAACCTGCTATAAAAGAAGCACTCAAAACGTGGCAGCTGCCACTTACCTACACCTCTCTTAGGTTAGTAGCAATTATTTACATTTAATCATGTGTTTATTACTCAGTCATTAAGTATTTCCTGAGCACTTACAAAGCTATTGGAGAAGATAATATGAATAGAGAAATCAAAATACATGCCCTCTGTCTTCCAAGAACTTAGTTTGGGGACGAGACATATTTTTAGCAAGCCTATGAGACTGTGTATGCAGAGCGGTTTTGTGAGTAGGGAGAGGGAGCACTCAGATTTGACTGAAGAAAGCAAGGAAAGCACTGAGCTCAGATTTAAAGGATAGATATTTATCAGGCGCAGAGGCAAGGAAACCATCTGAGTCACAGGAAACAGCATGCTCTGCATCTCCACAGTTTGTAAGGTTAAAGTTCGTTCATTTGCCTCCAAGCTGGCCTGTGAGGAGGAGTGATAGAAGTAGGGTGAAGGAGGAAGCAGGAGCTAGGTAATAAAAATCTGTCAGAAGCTCACTGAAAAGAATAAAAGATCTCATCTGCCTCGTGCCATAAGAATACGACCCAGGGGCTGGGATTGTGGCGCGGTGGTAGCGTGCTCGCCTGGCATGCGTGAGGCACTGGGTTCAATCCTCAGCACCACATAAGAATAAAATAAAGATATTCTGTCCACCTACAACTAAAAAAATAAATAAAATTAAAAAAAAAAAGAATACGACCCAATACAAAGCACCCAATACAAAGACCTACACATGGCAGATACTCAATAAATGATATTTAAAAAGACAAATTAATAAATGAATGGATCATCAATATTACTCTCTCAGTTTCAGGAATCAGTTCCAATTTAGAGTGAGAAGCAATTTATAAAGGGTGACTCTCATCCAAAGCCCTCTGCACCTTCTGTAGGGAAAGCCCCAAGGCCCTTTTAATCATCTCACACACATTGAACCACAGGACAGATCTGAACACAGCTTTCCAGGTCTGTGGCAATAACAGGATTAATTATACTAAGGTGAGATTGCATTTCTATCCCTAAAGCAGGGAAAACTTACAGGAGGGTTTGAATGTGAAGCTGTATCTCTGGCAGAGCAACCTGAGCGCCTTTCAAAACAAAGGGTTTAAACATATGGTTCAGAAATTCAGAAGAGCCAGAGCCAGTCCTCAAGTCTGCAAGCACATCTGATGCGAGAACAAATGAAGGGCTGGGCTGGTGGGGTGGAGAGGGGAGGAAATCCATGAGAAAAAAAAAAAGAGGGCTTCTGCCAGGTCCCTCTAAGAAGAGGGAAATAGAAGGAACTCAGGTGGTTTCTCTCATTTGCAAAACACTGCATTTCTTTATGAATCATTTTGTTCTACATTTACTACGCATGTCCCTATGGGCAGAAATATCACCTAAACTCGTGTTCTGTACTTTGTTTATTGTTTGCACTCAAATAAATATTAAATAATGATGAACACTGTGCATATTTAAGCACCCATTCAGTTGACTAAAGAACATTCATGCCACCCAGGAGGGGCCTCGTGAGAACTGTTTTCAGGATGCAGCTCCACATGCTTCTCAGCTGTTTGAGACTACACAGTGAAATGTAAACTAGCAGTTACAAGACATGTGTTTTCCATATCCACTGGTTTTGTAGGTGGTAAAAGGTAACCTTAGGATCTAGGTAATAGGAGTGGTAAGTTAGCTGATTCTGAGTTCAGAACAGCATAACCCTGTCAATGCTGAGGGGGAAGAACAAGAATGCTTTGCTCAATGGAGTGTTCCATGAAGTGTTTGTGAAGATTTCTTTCTTGGAGAGAAAGAGAGCAATTTGGATGCTGTTCCCATTGATTTTATTTTGCATTCTCTCTGTTGTGAAAAGGATTCTGAACAGAAATTAACCTTGGAGTGAAAAATAGCAAGGTTGGTACTAATTTTTTTAAACATCATTTAAACCCCATCCTTTCTCTGACCTTCAGCCATCCTAAGGAGAGAGCTGCAGACGAAAGAAATATATTTTGAAAGCTCAAGAGTCTTTTGTGTTCACTTGAAAGAGTTAATTCTGGATCTTTCAGGCTGAACAGAGCTCCCTACCTGTGCTAGATTAAAACAACCAAGCTGCTTCTCTCTGTGAAATGACCATTTTTGCCATTCAGTAAGACTCCTATTCTCCCCAAGGTTTCCCTGGCAGGGTCAGCATGCATGTGAACTCTCATTCCCAAGTGTTGGTCAAGACCATGCTTATTAATTAGATGCCTTGGTGGTTCGGATGAATGCTCTGAATCACTTTGTATGTCTCATTAACAACTTCACATTTGGAGACAGGCTTTCAGAGCATCATAGCTGCCACTAAGAGGGATCTGGAAAGAGACAGAAAAGCCCTATAACTCTTGTCCAGAGATTGCTGCACCATTCAGGGACTATGAGACAAGAAATGTGACCGTTTTCAATTTGCTTGCTGTTGTTTGAAGAGCTAGTGTAACCCTTTCAAAGAGTTCTGTTCTTTGTATTCAGCAAACAGATGAACAGATATCCTCCATGCACAGGCATTGTGAGAGACACAGGAATATAGCAGCCCATACTAAAATAATTTTTTTTTTTCTGCAGTACTGCGGATTGAACTTTGGGTAGCTTTACCACTGAGCTACATCTCCAGCCCTTTTTTTATTTTTTATTTTGAGACTGGGTCACACTAATTTGCCCGGGCTGGTTTCAAACTTGCAATCCTTCTGTCTCGGGCTCCTGAGCCACTGTGATTATAGGCATATCCTACTGTGCCAGGCTAGTAAAGAATCTTTAAAAATGATGGATATATATCAGTAGCCATAATCAAGGATAAAAAAGTATAAATATCTTAAGACAATCTCAGATAAAATGCTATAACAATTCAAAAAGGGAGTTATGTATTAGTTGTGATTCAGAAGTCCATTTGTCACTTGAGCAGTGCTGTGAAGTGTGGGTATAATTTGGAGCTACCTGGAAGGCATTCCAGAGGCATTAAAATTTGAAGTTTCTATTTGTTACAGTAACATTCTAAAATAAAGAAATAATTTTTTTTCAAATAAGTCTTTTCTTTAACAAGAATGACCTGGAACCTACAAGTACTTAGTATCACATCAAGTACGGAAAAACAGAGAGCACCACATGATGGGAAACACATAACACATGCTACGTTGGTGAACTTTGTGGATTTACCTTTGTGTTTGCATCAGGCAAAACTTTGTGACTACCTTACATATAAATGATAAAAACTTCAGTTTCTCAGTAACTCCTTTGGAGGATATAAGAGCAATGGAGACACATTGAACCCTCTGCTGCAGAACAGCAAGGGACTCAAAGCTCTGCCTGTGGCTGGGTGTCAGAGGGCTGGGGAGGGACTGCTCTGCAGACTGTAAATATAGGTACAAGAAGCAGCATCTGGGTGTGGAGGTTGGATGGCCCACAGACCAGTCTACTAGAGTTGTCAGTCTAAAGACAGAAGGCATGAGGCCACATAGAACCTCAGGCACAAGGTCAAGTCTGGCAGTTCCCTGAGGCACTGAGGCTGACTAGAGGGACTTGTTATATTGTGTCCAATGGACAAGCCTGCAGGTGTGGAGAGGAACTTGTTAGATATGAGAGTCAGTGTAGTTTCAGCCACCTAATGATGGCCTCCTCAGCAAGCCTGCAAAGAAAGAAGGGAAATGCCACAGCGCAGTGGTGCCCACCTGGGTCAGGACCCCTGTGATGGCCCTCCAATGCCTGAGATATTCACGTGCCACCAGAAATCTGAAGCTGTTGTCCTGCATCTCAGTGTAAAATGCTTCAACAACAAGGCCCATTTTGGACAGCATCATGGAAGGGGAATATGTTGTCCCAAGAAGTATATATCAGGAAGTGAAGGAGAAATGCCTAAATCATCTTCTGAGGCCTGAAATCAGAGCAAAAGACAGTGCTGCTGGCATTGTCAAAGAAATTTTAAGCAATGGGAAGCAATGCAGACACTGAAAATTGCAGCCCACCCCATTCTGAGCCTGGAACAATCTGTAGGTCATAGAACCTAAGCTTTCTTGGTAACACAGAGTAATATGGTTAATCTGTTATATTACATACACTAAGAACTTTTGGTGGAGGATGGGCACTAACTATTATTCAGAACATTGGTAGGAGTACTTTTGAAGTGAACAAGTTAATATTAAATTGCTTGGCTGCCCCATTTAAAAAAAAAACCTGAGGATCCTGAGTAGAAATTCAAGCCAAAAGAAACATGACTCCTTTGAATGTAGCTGAGCTCCTTTTCAGCCAGCATCTCTAACCTGAAGATCACACTAAAATTTCTCCCAAGTGTCACTGTTCTGTTAAATAGCCTCCATCTCCCAGCCAACTCTGAACTCTGTCTCCCTGTGGCCATAATGTCCAGATGCTAGGCTCTATCAGTGCAATCCAAAAACATAGGCGTCCATGCTATTCTTCCCCTGGTTCATAATGATATTTTGGGATACAATCTTCTATTTAAAACAGCTGCTATTGATTTACTTGAGACACATGCTGATTTTACGTCAAACAGAATGTCATTCAAATTTTTCCAAGGAGTCTTGGGTGGTGGGTAGGGGAAAAAAGAAAAGTATAGAAGATAAGAATGACATTCATAAATATTTTCCTACATTAGAAATCCCCTGTATGAAATTTTTCAAACACTCTGGGAAATAACGTGCCTATTTAACTGACTTCAGATTTCCTATTTCATCGTCTATGTGCTTATACTGATGTGAGCCAAAGAACAAAAGGAAAATACCCCTCCACTGACAGTGAAGCACTAGTTACACTGATGAAGACTTGGATAAATGCTGAAATAATAGCTGTTTTAAGAGATGGCAATTCCTAATTTTCAAGGAAGTCGCTTGCCTCTTCAAGTCTTCTCTTTTCTGTTCCATCTTCCCTTTGTCCTCTAACCCTCAACCATTTACCTCCTTTACCCTCCTGGAAATTATGTGCACTCAGAGCTACTGAGGACCAAGAACTCTCCAGGCCATGAGCACTTTGAGGGCTTAGAATGAGTCCTTTATCTTCTTACCTCTAGTACCTAGCCCAGAGCCTGGCAGAGGTGTACATTCAATAAATTTACAAATAACCGAATGAAGATGGTGATCAGTGCTCCAGAAGGAATTACCTAACAACTCCTTCAGTGGAGTGTTTCAAACTCCTGTCCCTACTGTCCTGCTGATGGTAATCTGCTCTTGCCCACAGCCACTGTGATCACCTCCCTCACCTTGCCATTGGCCATCAGCAGCCCCCACCTTCCAGCCATGGGGGCACTTTGCTCTGCCTTGAGATGCTGGTCTGTGCACCAAGCTCTTCATTCTACTTTTTCAGTGCACTGAGGCCAAACCCCAACCAGGCTTACGTTTTTTGCCAGCTCCATTCCTAGCTCTCCCAGTCTCCATCCTGACACAACTTTGTTTAAAGAAAGAGAGTGACAAAAGAACCCAGGTTTTTCTATTGTTTCTACAAAAAGCCAGTTCTAAAAGTATACCTTAATGGTTGGTCTACCTTGTGATATATGATACACTAACACATCTAGGTCTCCTCAGGGAGAGAAAAATTCACAGGAGCTATGAAGAATCAGCCACTAAACAAACACTGCTATGCAATTAATAATAAATAAATTATAGTACACTAGAGTTAGCCAACACATAGGTATCTTCTGACTCAAGAGAGACCTGAGCTCCTTATGCATCAAAAGTTAAAGTTAAGCCAGGTGCGGTGGCATACGCCTGTAATCCCTGCACTTACGGAGGCTGAGACAGGAGAATCACAAGTTCAAAGCCAGCCTCAGCAACAGCGAGGCACTAAGCAACTCAGTGAGACCCTGTCTCTAAATAAAACACAACATAGAGCTGGGCATGTGGCTCAGTGGTTGAGTGCCCCTGAGTTCAATCCCTGGTACCAAAAAAAAAAAAAAGTTAAAGTTAACAAAATAATTTTAAAAGAAATTTAGAAGTATGGCAAATTAAAAAGGTTCAAAATATCACTATGGAGCACCTACTATTTGCCAGTCTTATTTTAGGTGCTGAGGATATATTAGTTATGTTAAAAAGTCCCAGCTTAAAAAGTCCCTCCCTCCTTCAGGGAGGTTACTTTTACTTGGAAAGGCAGAGAAAAACAAGAAAAATAAACAAATAAATAAATGCCATAACTCCAGATACTAATAAATGCTCTGGCAAAAGAAATCAGGTTGAGAGATTGTGGTAAGATATCAAGAAACAAGAGCTATTGCAGATAAGATGGTCAAGTAAGGGGTTTTCATGCAAACTCCTTCAAAGATCCAAAAGAGACATTCTAGGCAGAAGGAGTAGTAATTCCAAAGAGTATGAGTAGAAAATAAGCCCAGCACATTCAAAAAAACCAAGAAAACCCAGATAACCAGAACAAGATGTGTAATGGACACAAAAATAGGAGATTAGATTAGAACCTAAGGGTATTTGTCCATGATTAACAATTTGAATTTTGTCATAGGTGTGACAGGGACAGGTTGGAGAATTTTGAATAAGAAGTGACAGTATCTGACTTAGGTTTTAAAAAATCATTGAGAATTTTGTATGGAGTCTAGATTGGGAAAGTCTAGAGTGGAAGCAAGAAAGCACATTAGGAGCCTTCTACACTAGTCCCAGTGAAAGATGACGGTGACCCAATGGAACGTCAGGATGCAGTACAGAAATTGGAGAGGAGCACATAGAGCTGAGGTGCAATGTGAAGAACAGACAGGACATGATGATGGACACGGTATAGGACATGAAGGAAGCAGAAGATACAGAGAAATTTGACCCTAGTAACATATTGGACATGCTGAATTTTTTCTTTCTTTCTTTGATTTTTGTACCAGAGATTAAATTCAGGGGTGCTTAACACTGAACCACATCCACAGCCTTTTATTTTTTTTTTGGGTACTGGGGATTGAACTCAGGGGCACTTGACCAATGAGCCACATCCCCAGCAGCAGCCCTTTTTTATTTGTATTTAGAGACAAGGTCTCCCGGAGTTGCTTTAGGACCTTGCTAAGTTGCTGAGTCTGGCTTTGAAGTCAATATCCTCTTGCCTCATCCTCCTGAGTCACTGGGATTACAGTCATATGCTACTGCACCTAGCCGGACATGCTAAGAAATCTATTAGACATTGGAGAGGCCAATGAGGCATGTTAATACGAGTTTGAAGTTCAGAGAAGAGGTTGCAACTGGAGATAATATTGAAAGACTTGAGAGTGGATGGAACCACTTAAAGATACAGAGAAAACAAAGATCTGAAAAATGAGCCCAGCCGATCCCAAAATAGTGATCAAAAAGAAAGGGAGGAAGCAGCAGAAGAGCCTGAGTAGCTGCAGGTATAGAATGATTATCAGAAAGATGTGATTGCCTAGGTGCCCGGTGAAGAGTGCTTCAAGAAAAATAAGTGAAAATTTGTGTCCAATGGTACTGAGAATTCACAAAAGATGAGGGCTATCAGATGATTGGGCAATGTGGAAATAATTGGTGACTTTCCCCAATGGCTTCCAAGGGTGGTGAGGATAGAGGCGGATGACATGAGTTAAAAAGAGATTTGAAGATGAGCAAGAAGAAGCAGAGCATAGACAACTTTATTGGAGCATGGGTATCCATATCATCAAAGTGAGCAGTGAAGGCAGCAGCAGGTAGAGGAAGACACAAGACTTGGAATCAAGGAATTTTTTGTCTTTGTTCTTTTGAGATATAATCTCATCATGTTGCCCAGGCTGCCCTTGAACTCCTAGGCTCAAGTGATCTTCCAGTCTCGGCTTCCTGATGTTTGTTTTATGAAGGAAAATACCATGAATATTTGTAGATCTATGGGAACAATCCAGTGAGAGGAGAAAACTACAAGCAGAAAGGGAAGAATTGCTACAGTAGAGTAAAAGGACTTGGACTCCTGTTCTTAAGTGGATAGAGGAGCTGGAATTTAATAGAGCAAATTTTTCTAATCTAAGTGTTTTTATTTAAAGATGGAAATATAACAATTCTTCCATTTATTTTCTCCCTTCATAAGGGACAATCCTTTGGGCCTTATATAAAAAAAACAGGTATTATTTCTTTTACCTTTTCACATGTCAAGAAACTGAGATAATGCGGTCAAGTGTTTTGTCGAAAGTCACACAGCTAATATGAATATCAGAGCCAGGATTTGAACCCTGGAGTTCCAATAGTCTATTCACAGTTCTTTCTGCTTGTCCACACAACACATGTGTCAGTGACAAGCAACTAAAACACCACTCTCAGGAGGTCAGCTCAAAGCCACTGGTTTAGTGTCTTGTGCAAATTAAGTAAGGCAGACTTTGACAAGTTCAGTCAAAAAGAGTGTTTTCGACTTCGATCTGCACCTGTCTTTTCCTCAATTAGCCAAGCCCAGAGATTTAGGCTGACAGATGGCAGTTATGACTTACCAAGGGAGTACTTCCATCCTTTCTATTCTGCCAGTCCTTCCAGATGCATTTTTTCTCAAATGGCAGTCTTATCGAGGATAGAGCTTATTCTGCTAGCAAATAGCCCAGGGACAGGTGAAAAGCAGAGAGACAGCAGAGGAAGATGGTCTGGATATCCATTTGTAGGACCTAAGGCCCAAATGCCTAATAAACAATTGACAGTTGTTCTGGTTGGACACGATTTTGTTAACAGTTAGATCAAGGCATAGTCGACAGTACTTAAATCTGGGCATTTACAGTTCTTCTGCCCTTAATATAAATTAGGAAATGGGAAACTTTCTCTTTTAAACAGATTTTCTTTCTTTCATTTCAATTCTACCACCACCGAACTTGCCCTTTAAAAATATGTTCAGATTCTTCCAAGGATAAAATCAGAGTGAGAGACAAGAGGATATGATTCCAAAAGGTGGTTTCTGCTGTTTTGCCACATCTGCTCAGAATTCCACAGCTGGCACTGAAACCCTGAGATTATCAGAATGACTAATGAGTCACACAGCTCCTAGTCTTAAATGTGCTTGTAAAAATGTTCAGGGATTTGACCACAACTTTTCAACAACAAGAATGAGAGGTGCGAGAGCTCCCAGACATCAGCGTCCTCATCTCTTGCCAGGTCTGAATTTTCCCCTTCTGGGTAAGAATCTAGCAGATGCTTTAGCTAGTCTTGTTTAAAATATCTTAAATGATGGTACTCCCTCCCCTTTCCACTGAAAGGCTATTTTACAGTCCAGTGGATCTCATCACCAGACTGTGTTTTCCAGAAAGTTGCCTGAAATTCATCTTCTGTTAATTTCTTAACATAACTCACTTTTACTCACTTTGGCAACTCACCTGCAAGCCGTCTCTCTCCCTTACTAGCAATTAAGCAAGTAAGTCTAAAAATGAGAGATCATGAGCCAATCGCTTGCTTCTATTCCTTTTTGTTGCTGGATCAACCCAGCATGCCAAGAAGCTTGGGCACTGAACATCCAGTGGTTTTCTGCTCTTCTTTTTCTGTCTCTTCAATTATCACCTCATCACTCTCAGCTGCTCGCATGCACTGTTCCTATAGACCAGTCCTGGCAGGAGACTAGGTTATCAGCACAATGTGGTTATTCTCACTAACCCCTCTGCCCCCGGTCCTAAGCCCCTGAGGATTCTTAGCCAAGTCCACCCCGTCAAATCAACAGCAAAGTAGGAACAATCAACAGCAGGTGTGCACTGAAACAAAGGTCAAGGTAGAAGATTCCACCCATCTCCAAGCGGCTCCACATGTCCCATCACCATGCTATCTTGCTTATCCTTGACCATCAAGCCCCCAGATGCTTTTTTTTCAGTCCTTCCTTCTCAGCCCAAATACTACTTTGGGCCCCCTTGCTTTTCACTTCCAAATTTTCACTTCCAAACCTTCTCTTCTTCTACCCCACAGCTCTCCTTGAGAACCTGGCTGCAAATGTCCCCATCTCACATCATCTTTTCTTCCTTAAAGACACCCTATGGAGTATAGAAGACATATTAATTCCTTTACCTTTTCACATACCAAGAAACCAAGTTAACATGGTCAAGTGACTTGTCCCAAGTCACACAGCCAATATCAGTATCAGAGCCAGGGCCCCTACCCTGAGCTTCTGATGCCCTATTCCTGGTTCTTCCTGATTTTCTGTACAACATATATGTCAGCAACATGTTGTGGAAATAGGCTTTGCTGGGGTCTCTTTTATTTTTCTAGGAAAGTGCTTCATACCAAAGTATATTTATTTTACTTGCTTTAAAGAAAAAACCTTCTAACTTTCCTTTTTATAAAAATTGTATCTTGGGTGTTGTTTTAAATGATTAAAAACAAAGGAACAGTTCCTTACAAAGTACGATTATCTCTTGTTTTACTTTGTACTTAGGCCACATGTATTTTTTAAGCAGAAATGCTGAAGTAAATTATATGATAACTGAAAAGTAGTTTAATAGAATTTACATTTTGGCCTTTTAAAAAATCCATTAGGCTAAACATTTATAAAAACAACTTTTCTTTTCCTCGACTCTTGCTTGAACTTAACACCCACCCAGCTATAATCAAGCAAAAAGCCTCTTTTGTCTCCATGAACTAATGTCACTTGAGTTGTTCTGCTTTAGAATTCACAGGACTAGAGTGAAAAAAACACACATATCTGGAAAGTGAACAACATCAGGGAACGTGACTAACGTACCTGCACACTAGCCATTAAAACTCTTTGAATTTCCCACACAATATGAACTATGGTGTGCTTCAGTTTTCACACTGCATTTTATGAGTTTTTGTTTCACTACTCAGGTTTAATTTCTAAAAAAAACACAGGGTTTCACAGTTAGGGCCAACTGCTTATCCCAGGCAAATTAAATTAAGCCCCTGGCATTCAACTAAAAGTTTGTTTCACCTAATTGAGCAGCTAATGGGTATGGATGAATTTGAGGTACAGATAAAAATATTGTTTTCAAAGAGCCTTTCTGATTAGCATGCTCTGAAATGGGCAAGGAAAAATATTTATGCAGCCATTTTATAAGCATGCTGAAATTCATTTGTTAAGCTTCAGGGAAAATTTCAGAGAATTCTGCCCTGTATTTACATGAGGTGATCTGCTCATTGCTAAAAGAAGGTTAAAACCTTTCCCAGAGCTATTCTGTGCTACATCAACACCCAGTCATCCTCCATATGCCTGTGACAAAATGACTTCCTCTGGTTACCAACATGTGTTTTCCCTCAATGACTCTGTGGGTCTCTACTCCAGTGAAACTCCATTGCTTCATATAACAAACTGCTTCATCTAATACATGGCCCTGGTGCCACTGTGCCACTAAAAAAACTAGTAGTTGGATGGAGGAGAGAAACAACAAATAGATAGTTGGGGAGGATTCTCTGAAATCCTAATGTTCTGGAACTTGTTGCATTAGTTTCCTATCATTTTGCTGTATTTGCTTTTATGGTATTGAATGTCAGGCAAGATGATCATTTCCCCCTTCTTCTTCTTTCTTATTGTGTCCTTAAAAAAGCTTTAATTAACAGCAAAGCAGATATGTATATATTATTTTCCATAACTTACAATGATAATAGAAACGAAAAACTCACATTGTTTAGCCAATTCACATATAGTATTAAAATCAGTTAAACAAAACTATAAAGATAGCTATTTTAAGTGACAGCTATCATTGTTACCAAATTATATCAAATTCCATCTATCATCATCATATGTATATAAGCTTCTGAGGGTTTGTTTGTTGGCTTAAGTTTTGTTTTTCTTCTTAGGTCTCCTGCTCTTTTATAACAGAAGAATGAAAAAAAATCATGGATATGGATTGGAAAAATCAAGGACTACAGTTGTTCCAGAAGCTACTCTTCCCTAAAAACCAAAGTCAGGTTATTATAGGAATAATGGATACCTTGGTGGCCCTACAAGCATTATTTCTTTGGTCTACAGGTGATCCCACCACATCACATTTCTAAGGACAAGGTTTATACCTTTATGTTTCAGGTGCTTCAATAAATTCCTATTAGATGTGTTCTGTCTCCAGGTAATCTGTTTTTCATACCTGTGTCAAGCTACTGACTGTCAGGGGAAAAAAAAAAGCCATCTTAATATAATTTGGCCCCTCATTTGCTGGGCTGAGGGTACAGTGTTTGGTTGAAGCTATCAAGTTTCAGATACTAACTTATTCATCCACTTCCCAAGTTCACTTAATAACTAATGTAGAATGACCTGGACAGACTTCCAGATCTACCAATGGAAACCTCTCACCCTAGCTATGAAACAACTTTTTAAAAAGAAATTCTGACTTTTCTGATGTTACCCATCAACTGCCTCAGATTAAGCACACTCTCATTCCTGTATTAAAAATATTTCACTTTGTTTGCCCTTTAAGGCTAGAGGACTTCTCTTTCCACAAATCCACATTAGTTCAGTAAGTCAATTCTGTCCACATTGAGGTCAAGGTTCCAATTGCATTTTCTTTGGGGTGTAATGGATATTTTTTGCATATAATTTTGTTTTTCACTTACTACATAAAAATGTACAGTACCAAGTACAAGCTTCCCTTCATATAACACACATGTACACACAAGCCATATGCATTAATGTGTATCCACAGAACATTCAAACTTGTTTACCTTTCCACAAATTCAAATTTTATCTCCTGAAGTGGTGATCCTGAAGATCAGGTGGTACAGCTATCACCTGAAATGGAAGGGAAGAAAGGAAAGAACTTAATGTTTTTAGCACTTACTGTATATATGTAAAGCCATGTTTTATCTTATTTAACTTGCACAACAATCCTATCAGGTGTATATTATTATTGTTGCAGATGAAACAAAATGAACTCATGGTAGCAATGGTCACTCACACTGAGTATTCTAGTCAAAATACTTTCCTGAAGTATTTCTGGAAGTCTTCATTGCAATCCCACCTATGTACAGATATCCAGGATTCCTTCTCAAATGGAGGAAACTTCCAAACAGTCCAGGAAAAGAAACATTGTTCAGTTTTTATGCCCACAGCAGTTTCTCCTTGAAAGTTTCTGTGGCAGGGTCATTAATTGGGGCCAGGAGCAGTGGAGGGGCACCTGGAGGCAGAGGGACTTTCCCCTGGCTGTCAGCACTCTGCTCACATGCTATCCATCTCCTAGGCCCACGGAGTGTTTAATGAAGCTGATTTGGATCAGTGCAGACCCAGTGCTTAGGCAGTTCTCCAACATCGCTAAAATGGCCGGGAAAGGTGCCCATTTTTGGCAAGGACTTCAGTGATTGTTGTGGTTTTATTTTTAAATAAACCTCTTCAGAAATTTTTTAGTTGTTATTCTTTTGAAAGCTCTTTCAATTATTCAAATCAAATCAATCAGAATTATTGAGCACCTATTTTGTGCCAGGCATGGCTAAAGAATACAAAAATCTGTAAGATACAGTTCCAGGAACTTGAGGAACTAGAAGGATGCAAAAACCCCACAAATAATGCAAAGAGACAGAATATAAGATCTATACAGGAGCTTCAGAGGAAAAGCCATAGGAATGCAGACAAGAGACATGCTATTGCCTTTGGGAAAGTCAGAAGGCACATCATGGATACAGTGCAAGCATTTGATTGGAGATTTAAGTGAGACATAATCCCCCCTTCAAGACATCAGCACTTTAGCCATGAGTAAGGCAGTGAGTAAATAAGTAAGTTAATTAGTTATATCTTGTACCAAGATGAAGAAGTGAAGGACCAGGATGCACTGATAGCATTAACTGGGAGGTAGAAGTAGTGGGGTATCTATCTCAGAAAAGTGGTCAAGGAAGGTTCTGCTGAGAAATTGATTTTTAATGGAGACCTAAAGGATGTAGAGGAACCAGTCTTTGAAAAGCAAGAATTAATTCTAAAAAAGAAAAAAAGAAAAGAAAAAGAAAAAAAGAACAAATTTGAGATTATCCAGAAAGACTCAAAAGATCACTGTGGCCAGAAGATAGAAGCAATAGGCAGGTCAGTTTGAGATAAGGCTAGAGAAGCAAGTAGAGCTGCAGCTTTGCAAGGCATTTGGTCAAGACAGGAGGTCTGGATTTTCTCCTGAGTGTAGCAGGACCTCTGAGAGGTTTTGAAAAAAGAAGTGGAGTCAGAGAGCCAAGTAGATAAAGAATGGGCTGGAGCTGGGAAGTGAATAAAGAAACTATAGCAATGTTTCATTTTTGCCAACGTATTTTACACCAGGGTGAAGTTGGAGATATGAAGGTTGATAAACTTCATAGACTTCTAACTTTCAAGATATAGTTTGGAGGAAGAAACAAGAAGAATTTACTAGATTGAGTAGGACAAAGCAACATAAACAAAAAGTCAGAGGAGACCAATGGTGAGTCTATGTGGACTTCAGTGCGACTAGACCAGTGTAATTCTTTCTTGCAACAAAGACCTGGGTCATGAAATAGCATTATGCATCTTTGTGTGTAAAATATGACCCTGTTTCCATACTTTAATTCCACCTTCATTCCCACTACCCTGCCCACCCACCCCACACTCCACATATGACTCATTCAAAAAAAAAAAAGGCTTGGTTGCTAGAGTGTCCTACACCTAAGTAAACACCAAGGTTAACATTCTCCAAAATGTATTCTGTATAATACTTGTTACATGAGAATGCTTCTTTTGGAAAAAAAAAAAAGGTGTGTGTGGGAGTGGGATGCCTTGTGGTCAAATAAATTCAGAAAATGACTTTAATATCTCCTTCCTGGAGAGTTACAAAGTACATTAACATAGTAAAGACTTTGAGATATCTTGTAATAAAGAAACTTATTTGTTTTAAAAGTTAATCCCTAGACCCTTTGTAGCCCAGGTCCAGGCCCAGGACCACTTCCAGGGACTGCACAGGGAACCCAGGCCTAGGTCAGGCTTAGGACTGCCCCCACCATGCTGCGCTAGAGCCTGGTTCTAGCTCAGGCCCAAAACCACCCCTGCCAACCTGCGGGAGCCCAGACCCAGGCCCAGAACTGCCCCAGCAGATCTGTGTGAGAGTTCAGGCCCAGAACCACCCCCGCATAAAGTGCGGTCTATGCTGTTGTTCCTCACCTGAATCCATCTTGGGACACTGCAGACATAGCCATGGACCTCCCCATGTAGTAGCCTCCACTATGGGACAACAGACAGGGCCTATAGGGAGCTGCCTGTCACAGCACAGCACATGACAGTGCTACATCTCCAAACAGGCAGCCCAAAGTCATTGTAAGTTCTACCTTTTCAGCCTCATCTCTGAATGTGGTTGCATCCATCTTGGGCCACCCCCACAGCTATCTTGAGTTACCTCCTCTACCACCACCACAGTTGCCGTAGCATCCATCTAGGGCAACTTCTGAGGACTGGAAGCAAATATCAAGTGAGGTACAGGTAATCTGCAGGGTCACTGTAACATTATAGGGTAGGAACTACAATATCTCAGATCCACACTACGAGAAAGGAAGAATCATAGCCGGGCGCGGTGGCTCAAGCCTGTAATCCCAGCACTTAGGGAGGCTGAGACAGGAGAATCATGAGTTCAAAGCCAGCCTCATCAGTGGCGAGGTGCTAAACAACTCAGTGAGAACCTGTCTCTACATAAAACACAAAATAGGGCTGAGGATGTGGTTCAGTGGTCGAGTACCCCTGAGTTCAATCTCTAGTACCAAAAAAAAAAAAGAAAAAAGATAGGAAGACTCATAATGGACATGAAAAAACAAGGGAAAAAAAAAAAAAAGAAAAAAGAAAAGAAAAAAACAAGGGAAGAAAGTGCCCAAACAAACCAAGATACTACAATAATAGAATCCATTGACAGCACAATTGATGAAATGTCAGAGAAGGAGGTTAGAACATACATAAAGTGATCTGTGAATTAAAGAATGACTTAAGTGAGCAAATAAAGGCAAAAATTGATGACTTCAACAAAGAGATAAGGGAGCAAATACAAGTTGCCAAAGATAACTTCAAAAAAGAGCTAGAGATTGTGAAAAAAAAATCAGAAATTTTTAAAATGAAGGAAATAATAAACCAAATAAAAAACACAATAGAAAGCATCACCAACGTACTAGATCACTTGGAAGACAGAACCTCAGATAATGAAGACCAAATACACAATCTTGAAAATAAAGTTGAACACAGTAAAGATGGTAAGAAACCATGAACACAATATCCAAGAATTAGAGGATAGCATCAAAAGACCTCCATTTGAGGATTGGCTGCCCACGAGGTAAGAAGAAGAGGAGGCATGTAGGTAGAACACCGGCACTAAAAAGGAATAGAGAGGCACAGAGACAGAAAATGGAGAGTGCAGAGGCTTTCTATCATTCGGCGTTCTATATTAGTCAAGGTTCTGCAAAGGAGAACCAACAGGATGCATGTATATATAGAGAGAGACTTATCCTGAGGAACTAGTCCATGCAATTACAGAGACTGACCAGCCCCAAGACTGCAGGGTGAGTCAGTAGGCTCAGACACAGGAGAGCCTGCTGTACATACCATCATGAGAACTGGGGCAAATAATGGTGTCAATTCCATTTCCGATGCTGGTAGGCTCCAGACCCATGAGGAGCCTGTTTCAGTGTGAGTTCAAAGGCAAGAAAGAGCCTATGTCCCAGCTCCAACGCAGTCAGGCAGAAAGAATTCTCCCTTATGCAGTTGAGGGTCAGCTTTGGTTCTATTTGAGCCCTCAGCTGATTGGATGAGTCTCCTCCACATTATGGAGGGCCATCTGCTTTACTCAGTCTACCAGTTTTAAATGTTAATTTCAGTTAAAAACACCCTCACAGAAACACCCAGAGTAATGTTGATCAAATTTTTATTTTTTTTATTTTTTATTTTTTTGGTACCAGGGATTGAACTTAGGGGTACTGACCACTGAGCCACATCCTCAGCCCTATTTTGTGTTTTATGTAGACAGGGTCTCATTGAGTTGCTTAGCAACTCGCCACTGCTGAGGCTGCCTTTGAACTCGCGATTCTCCTGTCTCAACTTCCCAAAGAGCTGGGATTACAAGTGTGCACACTGAGCCTGGCTTAATCAAATATTTGTGCAAAGTTGATAAGTAATATTAACCATCACACTGGACAACACTCATTCCTTCTTAATTTGGCTCCATGACTTGATTTTCCTTTAGAAAACTAACACTTGTCCATGCAGTCTATATGACTGGAGTTGATCCCAACCTTGACTTTCTAGAAATGAGAAATTCCCTAGATAGAGAATTCAGATATAAGTCTGAGATCCCAGGACTTTGGCTGTAAACTGTTTAAAAAAGAGGAGAATAAAATGAAATGAGGAACTTCTGTTGGAGTGACTTTGCTGAGAAGATGTAGGGCAGGACCACTATGTGTAGAGACGACTTAAGAATGGCACTGACACCCAGGGACATGGGTGAGAGATAAGTTGTGGGGACGCTGATGGCATCGTTTGGCTTAACTCAACATTACCTGAAAGTTTGAGCTGCATGGGTTCCACGAGTTAGTGAGGGGTTTCTTTTCATACATAAGCTGGATTAAGAAATGTCCTTGTCTTTATAAGCCATGTTTTGTTGAGAAAATAAGCCAAGGGAATGAGTCTCCCTTATCTAAGGAGTACTGAGCCAGAGGCAGACAGCTCTACTTTCTGAATGGTCCTTTCAAACTAAGTTACAGCATCGCTGAAGCCAGATGATTGAGCTGGACTTACTCCTGAGGCTGAAGCTAAATCTATCAACTACTAATGTCACATCATTAACCGGAAATGATTCTAGCCCTGCAATCCCATCACTTTTGACAATAAAAAATCAGCCTGTGCTACTCAACGTGAGCACAATATGTCAGGGCCAGGATTGGGGCAGTGAGAAAAGAGGTTAAAATCCCATTCCTATTGCTCTGAATTTGGGCCCCTGGATGGTTGCATGTTAGTAGCACAGGATGGGAAGCTCAAGGCACTGCACATCAGTGCTAATTAACTTAAATCAAATCCATGTGGATCTCTCATAGCTTCCTTTCCTTCTTTCTGTCTAATACCTCTCCCGGCCCTGCCAATTGTTGAGCCCTCTCCTATTTCAAGCTCTGTACCAGACACAATGTCTGTGAAAACAGGCACTAAAGAAATGCACAGACTGGGGTGGGAAGGTGGGAGAGGGTGAAGAGAGTGTGCTATTGTAGTGCAGAGAGTGCTGTGAGTGGCAGAAAGGCTTTGGGGCATTGAGGTGGCTTAAAGCTTTGTACTTTCTACCATCAGTACTGCAGTGAATTTCCTTATATGTAGACCTTTGCTGAAGTTACATATAAGTGAAAAATTAGGAAAAATTACATGTACAACACTAAGGAGTTATTTAAAGACATTTTGGTAGTGCATGTAATAAAATATTATGCATCCTCTTAAAATCATTTTACACACAACTACT
Source organism: Xerus rutilus (assembly GCA_028644305.1). NCBI lineage: Eukaryota > Metazoa > Chordata > Mammalia > Rodentia > Sciuridae > Xerus > Xerus rutilus. The sequence goes on along the minus strand of CM053405.1, from coordinate 79,964,508 downwards.
AAATGGCAGAGACTGTAGAACATCCAGCCATTTAAACGATATGATCATCTAGATCGCACACAACAGAGAGAGAGAAAAAGGGAGAGGAAATTTAGATATTGCACACACAGACTCAATGGTGATTGACTCAGGGTAGCTGGATATTTATTGGCTTCTCTGGATGTCTGCTCTTTTTCCAATGAACTTATACTATTTTTGTAATCAGAGGGAAAAGTGAATGTTAAAAACATGTTGTTCAATTGGACTACAAAGCAGAGCAGCACAGCAGAGAAGTTGAGAGAAACAGCCCTAGGAGTCACTGGGAGCAAGTTCGACACTGGGACCTATTACACGTGTGCTCTTGGGCTGCAGACTCTCTCTTTGCCTCAAGTCCTCATCTATAACAATTATTATTCTATAGGGCTAATCCATATTAATGGAGATAAGTGTAAAATACTAAGCCCCATAACTAGCAATAGTTAGTGCTTAAAAACTTGAACTATTACTTTTTTAAAAGATACCATTTTTTATTTTTCAGTTTGGAAAGGTCTTTTTAAATCATCAGTGCTGGCAAGAATAAGATGAAAACAAGTGCTTTAATATACTGTGGTAGAAGTGGAAGTTAGCATTGTCTTTCTGGAAAGTAATGGTACAATATATTAATACTCTGGTCTCTGTGATCTCATTTTTTAGGATATTACCTCAAGAAATAGTTCATGGTAAGTCAGAGATTCATGTTATTAGAATTTGAATGGTGCATTATATATAATGGTGAAAAATTGGAAATGTCCTAAGTGTCCAATAATAGAGGAATAATTAAATATATTTCAAAGCTAATATAATAAAATAGGGGAAAACTCACAGAACTATTTCAAAAGCTAAATTTATTTTTTTATTTCACTAACTTTAAAAACCAGTAACTTTAAAATTCTATAAAGCCTAATTCCAAGACTATATATGTAAATAACTATAATAAAATAAGAGATATTGAGAATATAATTTTTAAAGCCATTTCCTTTTTAGCTTCAGTAAGTATATGCTAATTTACAGGCAAAATCAAAAAATATTTAAATGTAGAGGAATTTTTGGAAGAAGGAAAAATTCACTTTATTTCCTTTTTATATTTCACTGATGTCTGGGGAGAAAAAGACAGAGGGTAAAATATTCTTTGAAGAGTGTATTTCAGCTTCTGGTTCCCAAAGAAACTGAAGTCAGAATTAGACAGTCAGTCCATGTAGATAGGTAAATCGAGTCAGGTCAGATCAAGGAGGCCAATTTGGGTCTGGGAAGTTGGAGAGGGATTGAAATGCTAATGCCTTCTGAGCCCCTCCTCCACCTTTATCAGGATAACCTGCCCCTATTCCAACCTGTTGCTAAGGTAACCTGTCCCAGGGAGTTGTTAATTATGCCCCTTTCCTGCCCAAATCACTCCACCTGGGCCCTTCCCCTTATCCATGTGCTTTTCACCTTTTGGGCATCCCACTGAGCATATCCTAGGCCTAGTAGGCAGGAAGGACAGATAAGGGGAAGAGAGCAGGAGAACAAAGGAAGCTTAGGACATATAAAAAGGCAAAACACGTGTACTTCTTGAGATACCAGGATACCAGCTATGGCCCGCTTCTCCCTCCCGGGAGAAGTCTATGTTACCCATTTTAAACAAACCCTACTTACCCATTTTAAACAAGCCCTACTTAAATGCTTGCCTTGATGTGCTTCTCTAATGTTACTTCAACATGTGAGGAAGCAGATACTCTGGCAGTATCAAAACCTCGGAAAAGATAACCCAGCATACATCCTTATCTTATTCAGGAAAGCAGCCATTGAACAGGGTCTACTGAAAATAGTTGGGGCTGAAGAGCTGGGGATGGGGCAGCAGCAACATTTCTTTGGAGCCAACTACTTCCCTTTTCCAGCCAGGCCAGCCTTACAGAGTGGCTGGAGGTTATTTCTATTGGTTTAACAGTGCAAGAGCTGAAGAGCCCAATTAACATGGGCGGGGCTAACAGAGATGCTGCACAGAGCAGGGTAGGAGCCTGTGGCATCTTACAAGCCCGGCTTGCTCTCCAGGTTCCCCTTCCAGACTGTCTCTTTCTAGTTGAGTAATAACCACAGCAAAATGCTTCAACCTCGCTGTGCCTCAGTTTCTGCAACTATAGAACAGAGATTATAATCTCCACTTCATAGTGCTGTAGCAGGGCTTTTCTCTGGCTCTCTGGGCAGCACCCATGGTCTAGCTGTACTGATTACTGAAATATGGAAGTACTTCCATCCCAGCAGGTGAAGAGCCATTCCCCACACCCACAGAGTTCCTCGTAGCGACCCCTCCTCTTCTCTCCCTAATCCTCCAGTCGCCTTCAGATTCCTGCTCCAGCACAATAGCAGGGTGCTCTTTGAATCATCCATGAAGGAGCCCTCTTAGCTGATCGATGTTTTGATTATCATTTCTGGTTGTGGGAATAAAACACAAATGAGGTGATTCACATGGCTGAGTTTATAGACAGAAATTCTATCTTTATCTAGCCTTTTTTCAGGAAGTATATCCTTGCAGAACTTCTCTGGTCAATAGGCTATATTCCTCTTTGAAACCAAGGTGAGAAAGACTTGAAGAAAGAGTTAAAGAGTGGTAAGTAGTGTGACCCCAAGGCGGCTCTCTTGGCCTTGAAGCACAGCACAGTTTGAATTCAGAGCGGACAAGGCCAGCCATTCATAAGCCTCATTATTTAGTCTCCACAAGTGGCCTTCCTCAGCCTCATACTTGCAAATGAAGAACAGAAATAGGTTTTTCACAATAAAAATAGTTTTTTGAAAGAGAAAGAACATGGGCTTAGATTTTAATAGATCATCTGAGAGTTTTTGACACTGATGAAGTTTAGGAGCTGAACTTTTAGCCTATCTTGCTTCAGGGGCAGGCTGCCAACTCCTTAGAAAACAGAGGCTCTGAGAAACTCGTTAATTTATGATCTGATCTTTTCTCAAGGATATTTTTTCCCATTCCTTAGAAAAGACAGGGATAGGACAATCTCCTCAGAGACTTGTCATGGGAATGAATGATCACTAACCTTGGTAAACACTCCCATAATAGTCAACACTCTTTCTCTTCACCTCCATAAATGTTTTTTGGGGGGTCTTACGTGATATAATATTAAAAAATCTTCTAGACCCTATGATTCATACACACTTCGTTAGGGAAAAGCATCAAGTCTAACTTTTTGAGACACGTGTACATTAATGATACCTCTGAAAACACAACTTACACAAGAATAACTTCTTTCTTGTCCTTGATTAATGTGCTACAAAGACTAGCGTGTGACATTAAACTAGAGCAGCTTCCAGGAGCATTGCTATTTGGTCAGAGTGAGAGTTCTTCTAGTCTGAGCACATTTAAATTGGAAAAATTCAGATACTTTTTATGTGCTGGAATTCTTGTTAAAAATGTGACTGTCTTAAGAGTCTTAAATGTTCTGCTCATTTCTACTCCCTCTGAAGTTCTGGGGAGAAAGAAGACGATCCCAAATCTTGTGCCTCTATCTTTTTCTGGCACTTAGTTTGCATACCTATTATTTCAATTTGGAAATCTGTTACTCAAAAGGCTCTAAAACCCCTAAAATTAATTTCATGAACTATTGTTATTTGGTTTTTTTTTTGTTGTTGTTGTTGTTTTCCCCCTTCAGGCATCAGGGAACCTTTTGAACCTCATAACCAGACTTTGCATGAGGGCAACATGCACTTTTCACAGGTGTTCTATCTGTGACAAAGGACCAAATAAGTCTCCAAAAAGACTCATTCACTAGCTTTTTCTGATGACTCCTATTTCAAGGTCCTCTCTCTCTAATTAGCCTCCCCAAATGGACTGTTTAATGCATAACTAATCTTGAACTTGCTCTTTTCTCTGACGGAAGAGAAAATTGCACTTCGTTTTGTTGAGCTGTGGTGCTTATGTTGCACATTTATCAACGAGCGATATTTTAGAATTGTAGATGGCAGCTGTTCAGAGTTTCCTCGTTGGCAATATTAGATTGGGAATTACTAATGGTGAATATATAAACCCTCTTTAATATGCAGTCTAATCAAAATTGTCCTAAATATTTAGCTTCCTAAATTCAAATAATTTTCCAAAGTATATTAATCTAATGAAACGTTCTTTTTAGCACTAGAGAAAAAGTTGAAACATGTATAACATTCATCATGTAGCAAATGTTATTGTTGATAACAGTATAATAATGTATTGATCTGAATATCTTCCTACTTCTGCATCTACCTCATTTTAACTTATTTATATTCTTTTCTTTCAAGAGTAAATACGATATTTTGAAAATTTTTAGTCTGAAAAAAATGGTCATGTTTGTTTTGTTTGTTCAAAGGCATTTTTAAAAGTTCACCTTTATCTGTTTTTCTACTGCAAGTAAACATGAGGAACAAAATAAATATGCAAGCTAAAATACAAGTGGCAAACAGAACTCACTACATAATTCCTTTTAATGATGGACACCATACTTGTACAGGCAACAAACACCAGGGTGTTCTCTGTACACGCAGGCAGAGGTTCCTTGAAGAGGGACGGCTGAATGAAGTTCAAAGCAACCAAGGACTCAGGGTATTGGGAAAATTTCCCTAATGTCCCATCTAAGACCTTACTTTTTTACAGGAGTCTTGAATTGATCAGACTGTGGGAACAAAAGCTAAAAATCCTTGGGTTGGAGGATAGGAAGATATAAAGGAAAGAAATATTAAACTGGAAAAAGTCACAAAATTAAAGAATGGGTAATGGTATGAAAAGGTGGGGTGGGGATGACTTCACAGAAAGAGGAGGCACTTACCCAATGGAAGAGGGAAAAAGAAAGTCCCAGACAAGGAAATTGCAAAAGTGAATAGCCGCTTGGATGTTAGGTGCACACCACCTCTTCACTCAGCTAAGGTAGATCTGCCTCTAGCGGAAGACCACAGGAAGTAAAACAGGACTTGGTCTTAGTTTAGGCTGAGGCCTCAAGACAAGAGGTGGAAACTGCTACTAGATTCCAAAATGATGTGCAACGTGGGACTTGTAATGGTGTATAGTGTAAATCCAGTTTTGCAACCCTTATCCTAGCTCGAAAGAAGGACATAAACCAGTTGAAATTAAATACCTAGGAAATAGCAATTGGAGAAAAAGAATTTTTTCTTTTTTTTAAAACTTATTTTATTTTGTTCTAATTAGTTATACATGCCAGTAGAATGCATTTTGATACATTCTACATAAATGGAGTATAACTTTTCATTCTTCTGGTAAGAATTTTTTTCCTTAAAGCCATTTATTATGATACTGAGTTTTGATTCTTTCTGCGCCCTCCATCCCCGGTTTGGAGAGGGATTGATGTTTCTCCTGAGGGGTTTTCAAGTAAACCACAAGGACAGCCTGTGACATGATCTCTGATACCAGACTGGTATATGACTCATGCCTGAGAAACCTAACAGGTAATTGCATAGCTGGGGCTGGGTGCCTACCAGGTGGTTAAAAAAAATACAGACTGTCTTTTGGGAACTCGTTGCATTCAAAGATGAAGTTGCATCACAGGATATCCAGGAGGCTGTGAAAAGAAGCCAAAGGGGCTAGCAAAAGCTGGGGCTCACATCAACAGAGACTCCCAGAAATGGACATTCCCAGACAACCCAGGAAATTGCTCCAGGACAAAATCAACTCAAAACGTCCATCATAGATTGATGACAACCAGTTAAGACCTCCCTGTCCTCCCTTGCCTCGCCCACTTCCTATTATCTTGTCAAGGAGTTGAGGAGGAGAGTAGACAAGAAGTGGCAGAGTAATGAAGCCAGTCACATCCTGCTCAGCTTCCTAACAGGCTCTGGAAGGCCAAGGCTGGAGGAGAGACCCTTTAACTTTGAATGAAATTTGGAGTTTTTTTGTTTGTTTGTGTGTTTGTTTCTTTTGGGTACAGGGGATTTAACTCAGGGGCACTTGACCACTGAGCCACATCCCTAGCCCTATTTTGGATTTTATTTAGAGACGGAATGTCACTTTTGTTGAGGCTGGCTTTGAACTCGTGATCCTACTGCCTCAGTCTCCTGAGCTGCTGGGATTTCAGGTGGGCACCACTGTGCCAAGCTAAAATTTGAAGTTTTGATTGATATACAGGTGACTGAACTGAGACTACTCTGGGTTTGGGGTTGAAAAGACGTAAAGCAAAGTTAACTAAAGGATATTTGGGGCACTACAGTTAACTAAAGGATATTTGACTTTCTAAGAATTACCAGGAAAGTCAATGGCATCTACCACCAATTTCATCTGAGACAGAGAAGAAATGCCCTTGGGGTGGGTCTGCTTGCAGCAGTTATCGGAAAATAAAATTCAGTGGCTCTATGATTCTACCTTAAAAGTTCTGTTTGTTCAATGTAGTGGTAACATAAAAATGAACATAAACATATAAACGGGTAAGTGAAATCAGGCTATAGAATACCTCTAGAAATGAGAAAGCATTCCACTGAGGACAAGTGAAATTAGAAAATTTTGAAAATCTGCGGGAGATACAAGGGCAAGAATCTGTACTGCATTTAGAAAAATGGAAGAGTGGAACTAAAGGGGCCTCTCGTAACACTGTCTTCTCCCAACTGTGTCTTTTAAAAGAAATTACATCAGACTGAAAACCTAACTCCCTTTTCTTGGGAAAAACAAAATAGGAGCAACCTATAGGAATAGGAGAAGCATTCCTCAGTCAACTCATCTAATTAAAAAAGAGGGACATTTGTGGATGGATGAGTGGTCTTGGTCCTGGGGCCACACATATCTCTCACATCATCAAGAAGTTAATGTTCAGTAGGAAGCAGTCTGATGTATGAGTATGAGTAACAAGTGAGATCTTTCAGAATTTCATCCCTGACGCCAAAATTCCTGTGTCACTGCACTGGACATGAAAATCCTCTGCTAAGAGTTTACCAACCTGGCCATGTCCTTTTGAACAATGACATTCAACAGTCATGGCGTGTGGAGTACAAAAGGGAAATGAGCAATGTGTGTCTAAATGACAAGGTCAGCCAGCCTGCTGTATCTCATACAATCATTGTTAGCACCTCTCCACCCCCTTTCTCCATCCTGTGTACAGAAATTGCCTTCTTCCATTAGCAAGTGACCAATGGCCGTTGTTAGATTTAACCTTGGCTCTTCCACCAGCTAGCAAAGTTATCAAGACCAAGTTGTTTGCTTGTTTAGACCTTAGTTTTTTCATGCACTAAGTGAGAGGTTCAACTAGATTGGTAGTACAGAGTGTATAAAATGAATCTGCTACTTGAAAGTACATCCCAAGTCCATTACCAGAGATCTGTGATTCAATATATAAAGGCTAGGGTCCAGGAATCTCCATTCTAACAATTCCAAAGCAAGGGACTCAAACATTAAAATACATAGCAATTTTAACCCTCTCTTCTGTTCTTCTCTGCCAGAACTGTGGTACCTTACAAAATCTAGTGTGGTTACTTAGTATATTTTTACTTGGAATCCATACTCCCTGGGTGCTGGGATCAGGTAACCCGGACTCCAGGCCTCACAGCACATCCAGGTATTCTGTTGACTGTACATAGTAAGTAGACTTGCTTTTTATCTGGTAGAGGTTAGCTGGATGATTGAAATAAAAAATCCTCACTAACCATGAGACAATACAGTTCTAGTTCTGTTACATCATCAGGTCTACCATTAGGAGCTGACAGGTATTCTGTTGTTTGGCAAAACATACCTTTACTCCCTGAAGAGGCATCTAAGAAGTTCTCATTTGGGGCAGGGGTGGGGGGGGGTACGGGGGATTGAACTCAGGGGCACTCAATCACTGAACCACATCCCCAGCCCTATTTTGTATTTTATTTAGAGACAGGGTCTCACTGAGTTGTTTAGCTTTTTTCTGAGGCTGGCTTTGAACTTGTGATCTTCCTGCCTCAGCCTCCCGAGCTGCTGGGATTACAGGCGTGCGCCACTAAGCCCAGCTTAAGAAGTTCTCTATGTAGTCAAGAATGCTGGCCTAGGGGGTTAAAAAGTTATATACTCTAAGATAAAGCTTTCTTTATCCTTTATATGCCATACAAAGATGCCTCTGTCTTGGATAGTTCAAAGTTTAATCTTCTAAGTATTATTCCGCCCTCTTCCCATTACCTCAGCCTTTCCCAGATGGCATTGGAACATAAAGGTATGCTTATATGTGACATATTCAATAAATGAAATGTACTTAGAGTCATGTACTGTCCTCCCATCCTTGCTGGCCTCTGATATGTTGTAGCTTGTTGGGTCCAGTGCCTGGGAAACAGTGGTGGCACTCACTGAGGTCTGTCTTGTTTCAAAGCCCATGCTGGCATCTTCTGCTGAAGTCTTGGCTCTGGAGGTACGGCCACACTCTGTGATCTCTTCTTTCTAACCCTAGGCCTCTTCTGGTTCAGTTTCACTGCTCCTCTCCTTTCCTGTTCCTGTGAGGGGTACAGCATATCGTAAGATGCAAGAAAATGGGATGATAACTAACATTCAGTCCCCTGGATACCTCCTTTTGCTATTTCTAAAACCTGATCTGGCACCATGTTAGATTTAGTGTAATCCCAACTGTGGGAGTGCTAGGACAAGCCTGCTGTTCTGGATCATGTTTCTACTGCATCTTCCAACAAAGTGAAATCCCAAGGGGGGCAGAGAGCTGGGATATTGATGCCTGGTGACTTGTCCTTCTTGTCTTTACTCCTCCTAGCTATCTCTTCTCAGAAATATGAAGGACTTTCTCTCCAGTGAAGTTGTTCTTTACAGCACGGATCAGTCCTCTCTACACGACGGCTTATAAAATTCATTGATCCAGATTTTCTTTGCTTAACATTTAATTTGTAAAAGGAATTTTGCCAAATTTAAATACTTCTCCTCTCTCAATAAAGTCTGCATTTCAACACTATGGTCTCATTGTGGATTTTTTAAAATATGGTTTTCTACTGACAGCCAAGAAATGGCTTCTCTTTTCTAACTTCCCCCCAAAATGATGAAGTTCATTGATTTAAAAAGTGCAGAACTACACAGGGACATGATTTCTGCAAATGAAAAATGTCAGCTTAATATTTGCAAAAATATTAATCCTGTAACATAATGATCTAGATTGGTCCACCTTTGGGAACTTGGAAGCTAGGAAAATAATGTATGCAAGTGTATGTTGCATCTTGGGCCATAAATGGTAAACAGTTTAAGACCAAATACTGTTGAGTTTTGCTACTTTGAGGATCACAGAAACATGGGCCTTAGAGATCATTACAGAGAAACTTGGTACAATGAGGGACGAAAATTTCCCTTAGAAAACAAGATGATTAGTAGTAGGAAGTCTTTCACAGCCTGACCCCAACCTAGCCCTCCAAATTTCTCACTCCTCACCTGTGTCAACCTACTTTTCCAACAAAACAGCCAACTCATGGACCTTCAGGTGCACTGGTTGCATTGCTACAGCTGTCTTTGGTCTCACAGGGCCCTCAAATGGGAACACCTCCAGCATTAGGGTTCTAAAGGGTAATGAGCAAACTTATGGGGACTGAGTGACAAAACTCTTGCCTCCTGCCTATGTTCCATAAAACAAGGAATCTTGTGTTGTTAGAAGTATGGAAGTACCATATTTAGTTAGGTTCCTTTTACAAGAATAAAAAAAAAATGTATCATAGTGGTATCTTTCTTTGAAGGAAAAAGAGATTATTTATAATTACCATTGGCTACAATTTGTCTGTTCTTTCAAAAAAAAAAAAAAATTCTGAGTAGGAGCCACAAAGCTGAGTCTGGCTCTGAGGAAAGGGAAAAAAATGGGAGAACAAACACTGAGCAGGAAGCAGGGAAACCACGGTTGTTGCCATAGTGATGAACATTCAGTCCGGATGGTGCTGCTGCCGGCTTGTGCTAGTGAGTGGGAGAAAACCACTCTCCTTCTGGACTGTGTGGCTGAGGACAGAAAAATCTGAGATGACCAATTTAACTCTCTCCTTGACAACCTATATTGTGTCTCTGTAGGCATAACCAACATTTTTTAAAATTTATTTTTTCAGTAATGAGGATTGAACCTAGGTGTGCTTTACCACTGAGCTACATCTTCAGACCTTTTGCTTTTTAATTTTGAGACAGAGTCTCACTAAGTTGCTGAGGCTGGCCTCAAACTTATAATCCTCCTGCCTCAGCCTCCCAAATCACTGGGATTACAGGTGGTGCTTACTGATGTGCACTACCACATCCAGCTATAACCAACATTTGTTAAACATCTACTATGTGAGTGACAAAGTGCAGGATGCATCAGAAAATTAAAGACTAAATCTGCATTTTAAATATTAAGATTTCGAGAGGGTAAACAATTTGTCATTTAATGACCTAGCTAATAAAATGACAGAGCCAACCTTTATACTCAGATCTTTATTTTAATTCAATCTAAATGTATTTTCAATGTAAAGCTATTTCTTCCAGGCCACAACTATGCCTGTCAAATGACATAGCAAAAATTCATATCCCCTTGGATAATGCAAATATAGGATATCCATGGTGGTCATCCCAGGCTTGGATATTTTATAATTTTCCCTGTCTTGCAAATTTTCTAGAAAAATAATTGATTTTAAGCTTTATTTTTTCTTATATAAAATGAATAGGTTTCCTGATAACAGCTTAATTAAATGATTAGGAAATTATCCTAAATGACAGGTTTCAATGCCTTTTGCATTAATGTGACAGTATCATGATTTACTGACTATAAATGCTGGCTTAGAGACAAGCAAGGGTTATGGAATTATAGCTTACATTATTTTTCTTCCAAAATGGAAATACCTTTGAATTTTTAACAACAATCATGTATTACAAGCAGATGCCATAAATACTGAGAATTCAGGGTCCCTATAATCCTATTCCCAATTCCTTTTCTACTCCCCAAAATAATAACTATTGCCACTCATTCTTCAGAACTGCCCTAACATAATAACTATTGATGTTTGTCCTTTTTGAACATTTATGCAGAGGATAATAGATAAAAGTGTGAATTCATATTTCATCTTTGCCACTTACCGTGTGTGACTAGGAAAATCAACCCCTTAACCCTCAATTTTTTACACTTAAAATAAGGATAATAATATTATCTAACATAAATATTCAAATATTTAAAATGTTTTATGAAATAAATTAGATAATAATATAAAGTACCTTGCACAGTATGTCAGCATTTTGTAAATGGTACCGTACGTAAGTATGTATCTCTTTTTACATATATTAGTTACATATATGGATTATGTTGTGATTATGGAGCTATAATTCTTATTTTTCAAAATACCTTAACAGTATTTCCATATCCTTATGTTATACTTTACTTTATCAATTGCTGTATAATATCCTACATTATGTATACATAATAATTTAGTCAAAATAATTAATAAATATTAAGGTTGTTTGCAATTTTAATCAGTAGAGGAAGAGTTGGCAAATTTTTATAAAGGACTAGGTAATAAATATATTTTAGTCTTTTCAGGCCATGCTATCTCTGTTGCAACTGTTCAGTTCTATTGTTGTAGCACTAAAATACCTAGATATGATATATAAACAAGTGTAAGTATGATCTAATAATACTTAATTTTCAAAAATAGGCCATGGGTTGGATTTGTCCATGGTCTGTAACTTGCCAATCCCTGATGTAATATACTGATGGGCAATGATATATTTACATCTTTTCTTACTTCTCCTAGTAATTGCTTTTAAATACAGGCCCCTGGGAGAATCCGAACAGGCCACTGTAACAGAATACCATAGACTGGTGGCTTAAACAGCAGGAATGTATGTCTGATATTCTGGAGGCTAGAAATTTAAGATCAAAGAGCCTGCTAATTAGTTCTTGGTGAGGCTGATTTCTCCATGGGTCCTTGGAGGCATGGGGAGAGAGTGAACTCTGTGATGTCTCTCCTTATAAGGGCACTGATCCCTTCATCAAGGACCTGCTATTATGACCTCATCTAACCCTAATTACTACCTAAAGGACCATCTCTAAATATCATCACACTGGGTTGTCAGAGCTTCCATAGATAAATTTTGGAGGGACACAAGCATTCAGTCTATAACACATTGAGTAGAGGAATAGATTTTTAAATGGCAAATGTTGATATGTAGCATCAAATTTTCTGCAATTTATACTCCCACCAAATTATGTGAGGGTGCCCAGTTTTCTACATCTCATTTCTGCTTTTTATCCTAACTTACTTTATCCTTTGATAATGCTATAAACCATCATATGCAGCTTTAATTTTCATCCTTGATTATTCACAAAAACATCTTTTCATATGTTTATTTGGTAAAATATATTTCTTCATTAGGAAATTTCCATCTTTCATCAACTTTTCTGTTATTATTTTTATCATTGTTTTTCATGAGTTGTTTATAAGTTAGACATGTTTAAGTCTTGTTTACTCATGACATCCATGTTTGACCTTTATTATACTCAAAAGCACTTGAAGGACTCAATGTGGATCCCTCACTTACTAGATCATGAGTTCTATGAAGTCTCATATTTTGTTCCTATCTCTGAGTACAGTGTCTCGCTCATAGCTGGTGCTCCAAAAATGTCTGTTGAATAAATTATTAAAGGACACATATATTGTAAATACTCGCCATTGGATATTGCTTTCATCTTCTTTTAACTTTACGGCATCTTTGACAACACTATTTTAAATTTGTACAATTAAATTCATCTATTCTTCCTTAGAGCTGTCAAGTTCATACCATGCACAGAAAGGCCTTCTTCTCTCCCCAATAATGTCTCATATTTTTACTATTGAATTTACAGTCTTATTTTTTTGCAATTTGATCTTTAATGTGCAAATCAATTTTCATCTGTTTGAAGTAGATATACAATTTTATTTTCCTCCTAATTAAGATTGTGCTTATTGAACAATCACCTTGTTACCACCACTGTGAAATGCAATCTTTATTATATTTTATGCAGGATATATATGTGTGTGTGTGCATGCATATGTGCAGATATAAATATATTTCAATATGTGATAAAGCATATCTCTGTTTTTCTTCTTTATTTTTTATATTTCACTTTCACTTTTTGATATTCTTATGTAAGGGCATTTTCTAGGTAAATACAATTTCAATTTGTCAACTGTCTGTTGCTTCCAGTCAGTCATTCCCTACAGAATAAGCCAATAAGAGGAGCACTGGATCAGGAAAAATTATCTTTCAATCTGACTTTCTTCATTAGCTGCCCGGCTTTAAGCTGCACAGCTTTAAAGATCCATAATCATACCTGTCTGACCTGCTTCACAGAGTTATTGTGAGACTAGAGAGTGAAAATTGATCTGCATATTTAAAGTGCTCTAAAAATTAAAAGTTCCTGACAAGTGAAAATTATTCATATTCTCTATTACTGACAAGTATCCTGTGGTTTCATCTTGAGAAGACTTTACTCAAATTGACTGGAAATAGACGAATAATATTCTGGGGAAGTGGAAGCAAATCACTGAGAACATCTTCCTCTTGTTATTACAAGTTGTGTTCCAAACCGCCAGTGCGTCAATCCTCCCACAAAATGAATCAAATACTGAAGGGGTTCTTGTCTGTTTTGTGCCTCTATCATCCTGGCACATGCCTGTCTGTAGGGAATCAGGGGAATCCTTCAGCCCCTAGTTCTCTAGCAGGGACACAGGGAGACAGAGGAAAGCCCCAGTGTGCCTCCCCAGAGCAGTGGAGGATGGATCAAGGGAATCTATTTTGTGTAGTATATTAGTTTCCTGAGGCTGTTGTAATAAATGATCCTAAAGTGAACAGCTTAAAACAATAGAAGTGTATTATCTCACACTTTCGGATAGCAGAGTTCTGAAATCATGGTGTCGGCGAGGCCACACCCCGTCTAGAGAATCTAAGGGAGAAACTTTCCTGGCCTCTTTCATTTCTGGTAGCTACAGGCATCCTTGACTTGTAGCCACATCACACCAATTTAGGTCCCTGTGGTCTCATTGCCTCCTCTTCTCTGTGTCTTCTCCTATTCTGTCCCTTTAAGGGATATTTGTCAGTGAATTTGGAGCTTGCACAGATAATCCAGGATGACAGCATCTCTAGGTCTTTGACTTCATTACATTTGCAAAGGCTCTTTTTCCAAATAAGGTAATATTTATAGTTTCTAGGGATGAGAGCAAGGATCAGTTGTTTTGTGAGCCACCATTCATATCAAGTACCTCATACCACTGGAGGCATTAAATGTAAATGGGGCTCAGTTCACAACAGTGCTTTATCAGCCTAAGCTAGCATCAGCCACATGGGAGCTCATGCTCAAATAATGGGCTTAAAGATCTGACTTCTTGCTCTTCCTAAAATATGCATATAGCTTTTCTCAGACTCAAACTTGACTGAGGTTAAATTCCAGAAAAGATAATATATTTAAGTACCTCCTTCCTGCTCCCATTCCAGATCCTCATACTCCAATAGAAGAGTCAAGAGAGGAGCACCAAACTAACATACGCCCCTTCCTTCCAACTACCCTGATGCCTCATGGAACGGGGTGAGTTTCCATCACCAGCCTTCTACCAGGGCCACTGCTGTGTAAGGCATTGCACGGTCACTTCTTCCAATGCAGCCTTTGTCCACCCCCCCTTTTTAAAAAAATTTGTCCTTTTTAGTTATACATGACAGTACATTTATACAAACATGGAGTACATCTTATTTTAATTAGGATCCCAGTCTTGTAGTTGTACACGGTGTGGAGATTCTCTGAGGTAAGCAGCCCTTACCTTAGTTTTTCAAGGCAAAGCTAGAAAGACTAAGAACTGATTTTTTTTTTTTTAAGTTGTGGATGGACACAATGCTTCATTTTATTTATTTTTTATGTGGTGCTGAGGATTGAAGCCAGTGCTTCATATGTGCTAAGCAAGTGCTCTACCACTGAGCAACAACCTCAGCCCTAAGGACTGATTTTTAACCACAGATGGCCAAAGACCAATATATCTTAAGAGCTAACCTAATTTCTCATCTTTTTAAAAAAATTTTTTTTGTAGTTGTGTATGGACAGAATGCCTTTATTTTATTCATTTCTTTTTATGTGGTGCTAAGGATCGAACCCAGTGGCTCACACATTCTAGGCAAGTGCTCTGCCACTGAGCTCCAGCTCCAGCCCCCTAATTTCTCATCTTGGTTGCTCAAAGAGAATTTTCTGTTTTGGAGGTCCCAGTGCCGATCCGGAGCCTGTGGCATTCACAAGCTTCAGGTGCTGATTCACAGGTTGAAACTCAGCTGTTTTCACATAATCCTTTCAGAATTTTTCATATCATCCTTCAAATTTGGTCTTCAACCTCCTCAGAGAAAGCTTCAAGTACATTTTTTCAGCCTCAGGTTGTTTCAGGGAAAGGAAACACTGGCATTTACGAAAATAAAGCAAAACAAAAATAAGTTTTTGCATTAAGGAGATCATTCTATTCCCATCTCTAAACACCCAAAGGTGCCACAACCATGGAGAAGTAGGACTTCAAAAGGTTATTTGGAAATAGCTTAAGTGTTGCCATGGAGAATCAGTTAAAATACATTTTATTTCATCTGCTAAAACAACTTTTTGCAAAGCAGAAAAAGTGTTTAGGAAAACTTCTAATTTGGAATCTTGGCAGTGTGGCATTAATTAGTAGAAAAGAAAAAGGACTCTTTTTTTTTTGGTAAAAAAAAAAGTGTAGTGACTCGTCCAAGGTCCCATAGCAACTTTGGCAGAATTAAGACTAGAATCCAGATTGCCAGACGCCAATCTAGCACTCTTTCTATTACTATTACCACATTTCCCATTCTCTTTTATAATTAAAATATTCCTGGAAGTGACAGCCGCAGGGCTTCCACCTGAAGTGGAAGATTAGTGTTAAAAGCCCCGATTTCTACCATCAGACACGAGGTTAGCAAACTTTTCCTGTGAAAGGCCATTAGGAAACATTTTTAGCTTTGCAAACCAGATAGTCTCTTTTAAAACTACTTCATTCTGCTACAGGGTGACCACAGAAAATATGTAAACAAATGGTTTGACTGTGTTCTAAAAGAAAAATTCATCAAAACAAGCAGTGGGTTAACTTTGATCTACAAACTATAGTTTGTAGACTCCTAGATTAACCAAGGTGGGTGTTCAGTTTTGTCAACCATTTTCCTGTTCTGTAAAATCAGTATAACAATAATATATGCTTTACAGGGCTATGAGAATTAAATGATAGAAAATATGTCATGTGTTCACAGTGCCTGCCACATAACACAAAAAAATATTGTCTGTTTATTATTATTATTGTTATCACCATTATTTTATTTCTAATGATTCATTCTGGAAAAGGAGGAGAAACAAGGAAATCAACATTTAGTGACCTCTCTTTTCCTCTTGCCTTACGCAGACACATTCATCCATGGTGAGTCCCCTACTGCTTTTCAGGCCTCATCAGACAGCTGACTAACACACAGAAGGCAGCTCAGGACTCTGCTCCCAGGGCTCTGCATGACCAAAACAGAGTTTGCCTTCTACTTGGGTCCTGGGCAAATTCAAAACTACTACCACCTCCTGGCTCCTTGACACCAGGTAGTTTTCTTTTAAAATATTGAACAGCTTTCATTTTCGTTGTTTATTTCTAGAGATTATAATGCAGCCAGGTGTAGCATTTCAAAGACCAGACATTTCTGCCAGTGCCACCTTGTCTGTAGCCTTCCCTTCTAATTTGAAATTTTGTATCACAAAGAGCTTCACTTTCCCTGAACCTGTCAAAGCTATAGGAGCGAGGAGACCTGTGTCTCTGTGTTACAGCTCTGGAAACCTCACACATTTCCCATCATGTAAATGGGATGGGATCAGGAGAAGGCAGCGCCATCTTTTG
Organism: Xerus rutilus; assembly: GCA_028644305.1. Lineage (NCBI taxonomy): Eukaryota > Metazoa > Chordata > Mammalia > Rodentia > Sciuridae > Xerus > Xerus rutilus. The sequence goes on along the minus strand of CM053405.1, from coordinate 79,947,705 downwards.
CCTCTTGTAGTTTTACTGAATTATGAAACCTCACCGTTATTACATTTCAATGACACAGGCCCAAGAGATTGCATTATGACAAGGTTTTGCTAAACTTTTAAAATAATATAGAACCTTTTAAAGCTGAAAGTATTTTGATAATGTGTCTTATTAATTCTTTAACCTCTTATCTGGGTGACAAATATTCCTGAGTTTATGGCTGACAAATTAAACCCTAGAGACATCCCTGAAATAGATTGACTGTGGACTAACGAAAGAAGTGACTTTAACACCCTGCAAAATTGTTCTGTCCAAGCTTAGATTCTACTCTTTATTTCATTTATAAGGTTTCACTGTATTACTGTAGAGTTCTGGAGTCAACAGTGTCATCTCTAAGAAATTCACATTTCACAATTGCCTGAATGAAGTATCATATAGCTACAATGGGGAAAAATCAAACTTCAGATATACATGTCCTTTCCTTCACAATCACTAAATGATTGTGTGTAGTTATATCAAGGTTTCCTAAAAACTATAGACACGTCATTTCTTTTCACTTTCTTAAACATTTTCACAAATAGTATTAAGAAGCAAACTACCATTTTTTTTTTCCTGTAGAAGACTAAGTCTAGGCACAGATTAGAGGGAATCTTTAGACAAAACATTTCCAGTCTGATTTTCAATAATTGCCCTTCACAAACTTCTACCAGATGTGATAGTTCTTGGTTCTGTGCCACTGGCGTCAAGCCACTGTTCTCCTACACCTCGTTGGTGACATACTTATCCTTCCAAGGTCAGCTTGCACAGTTCTACACCCTTGCTTTCCCTCCTCGGCACTCTAGACCAAAGGAGGATCTCCTTCTGTGCTTCCACAGCATCTATCATTTGTGCCACTAACATGACCCTCTTGCCCTCTTGTCTTATGACATCTTAACTCCACTAGGACTTCTCTCCCTCACTAGAGAGAGAGGCGGGATTAAATCCTGCTCTCCTGAGCACAGCGGATACCTTTTCCCAATGACAATCTGAGCTGATGTTTATTGATTGAGAGGGGGACACAAAATCTGAAACTGCCTTCATTTTCAATTAATGGTGCCTCATTAACTTGATGAGGATGAATTTGTAGATTTTACTTAAGAAAACATATTTTTATTTAAAAATAATCTTATTAACTGCACTTGGAAAATCCATTTAAAAGACAAAAAAAATAATAATAGTGAGTCAAACCATTTTTCTTGTAAAGTCACTTCCATACAGCTTGTCTGAAATGAGTTCATCCTACCTGTAGCAAAGGAAATCCTCTCCACAAAGAGCAAGCTGAGTCCTCCGCTGCCTGGGGAGTTTCAGACCAAAACAAAGGCCAACTCCTAACTTCAGACCATGCTTTAAGGCTAACTAATGAGGACTCCCTTTGACTTAGTGAAAAGAGTTTCAAGCATCCAGTCCCAAGAGACACAATGCATTGTCATGTAGATCTGGGACTGGAAACCGAGCCCCAAGGCTGTGAATTAAATTTAAAAAAAAATTGGAAAGCAATGCAGAGGATGGAAGCCAAGACCACTGTAAAGCCCTCAGAATATGTCCTTTTAAGCAGCACTATTCTGATTTCCTTCCTTTGTAGATTTGGAAATTCATGTAAGGTCCTTCCATAATATAAATTTGTTTGGAAAAATTTCAATATACTAAAAAGTTGCCATATTTCAGAAAAGCTAGCCATCACTGACTTCCATCTCCATCCCCTGTCTCTTTGTTGGTCATTCAAAAGATTCATCTTGCCTGATGGAGGAGCTAGTCTCGGTTCCACATGTGAATTAAAACACTCTAATCTGCCAAAGGAATTGTGCAATCTTCAGGCATTTTGCTAGTACTCACATCCTTGATCACTGTTTTTAAAATCCTGTCTTCCCATGTCATATTCAGAAAAAATGAAATAAAAAAACCTCTTTGCAATGTGAATTAAGCAGGTTTTTTTTTTCCGTGTTTTGTTTTGTTTTGTTGGTATCAGGGGTTGAACTCAGGGACACTTGACCACTGAGCCACATCCCCAGCCCTATTTTGTGTTTTATGTACAGACAGGGTCTCACTGAGTTGCTCGTGATTCTCCTGTCTCAGCCTCCCAAAGTGCTGGGATTACAGGTGTGCGCCACCGTGCCCAGCTTGAATTAAGCAGTTTTAATAACAACTTCAAGAAAAATACGCAAGATAAAGGGGATAGTAGGGATAAAATAAAAGGCCATTTTTTGAGGGATTCACTTGATAACCAAGCATTAGTCACTGAGCACACAGCCGAGAACCTATATAAGAGCATGGGGTGGGGCATAGGTGACATCCAACAGCATCAGTCTAAATGTTTCTAGATCTTTGTGACATAGTACTAAATGTTAAAAGTAAAATAGTTTATCATTTCTACAATAAGAAGGCTGGAGTGGGTTCTTTTGGCATCTCAACATTATCAGAAACCTCTTCTCTGGTTTTACTTACTGTTCATTCAGTCGACTTTTGTGCTCAGGCTTGTCCTTGCAGAGGCACAAACAGCTGCAGCACTTCCAGCATTAGTATTTACACAGCATCGCCTTTGAATATTGGCAGGTGTAGGTAAGATGCTCTCCCCTCTTAAAGAGAGGAATGAGGCCTCCTCCAGTAACTCCCAACTAATTTCCCATAATGGCCTATTGGCCAGAATAGTATCACATGTCAATTCTTAAATCAATCACCTAGGAAGGAGAAGGAAATTACTATGACCAATTTAGAACAACCACAATTTACCCCCAAGGCTCATGGCTACCTAGTACCTGAATAAAATCAAGGTTTTATTAGGAAGGTAGATGGTAGAGGGCCCATAGTCGGTTGGTAGGTACAGTATCTTCCATATCATCCATGAGGTCACACATACTTTGGGAGGATTAGGAATATAGTTTGAAACAGTTCTATGTTCACTTCTGAAGCTTTTGAGTAGGGAGATAACATGAACAAATAAATATAATTAGGATGTAAGAACCATGCTGTTCCAGGTATGAGGACAAAAGCTGAGCAAAATGGCCAGGTTTCTTGCCTTCCAAGGAGTTTACATTCCACTGGGGAATTTCAGGTTTGGCTCTGCCGGTGGGGGGAGGGGAGGGGAGGGCTGAGAGGGGGGTGCACACCAGGATCAAGAGGGAAAGCAGCAGAGGGCAGAGGTGGAGCTATGCAAATTGGCTGGCCAAGGAGATTCTCCAGATGACACTTGAGCCATAATCAGAAGGAAAAGAGAGAGACTGCCATGAGGAAATGAGAGTGGAGACTCCAAAGCAGAGGGAGCGAATGCAAAGCCCTAAGAGGACTAACAGTGGCATGTTAGAGCCATAAAAACCTAGAGGGAGAGTGGTAGCAGACAAGGCTGGCCTGGGTCAGGAAAGGATTTCTTAAATACACACACACAAGAAAATTCAGGCAGGGAAAGAACAGGGACCAGGTCAGGGAGGGCTTTTCAGGCATGACAACAAGTTTATATTATTTGAAGTGAAATGGAAAACAGATTTTCAACAGGGATGAAGCCTTCTAAATTTCAGTTTTTAGAAGCTCACTTGGCTTCTGTGTTATAAAAGAGACTAGTAAGAGAAAGGACAGGAAGCAGACAGCTGTTCCAAGGCAGAAGCAGCAGTTTAGGTATAATAAGGTCTTCAGAGTTGGGTGAGGACAGATTTCACAAGATGCTTCTGGCAGTGGAGATTATAGGGTTTGGGACTTAACTGTCAGGGTTTAGAAAAATTTAACAGGAAAACAGAAACTCTACTTGGAAAGTCTGCTAGGTCAGTGCTTCAGCGAGCATATGAACTCTCTAGGGATCTTGTTAGGTTGTAGATTGATTCAGTCCATCTGGGCTAGGGCCTAAGTCTGCAGTTCTAACAAGTTTCCAGGTAATGCCAATGCTTCTGGTCTGGCCACCACACTTGGAATAACAGGATTCTAGCAAAATATGACCTCAACTTGCATTTTCAGTTGTACTTTCTACCATCTTATACATATCACATGCTCCAGACTGGTGCTCCAGTATGGCAATCTCATGCTATTACTTCAATTGAACTAAAAGGAGATATTCCACTCCTCAGTTGCACTAACTACATTTCACATGTTCAAAAGTCACTTGTGCCTAGTAGCTAACACACTAGTCAGCACATGTATACAGAACTTTTTATTAAAGTTCTATCCTTCAGTTCTGCTTCAGAGGGAACTATTTCTAGTTTCCTAGGTTGTGCTAGACATGTTACCATGTTTTCCTCATCTTTGTCTTTAATAGGAATGTAACAATGTCTCTGCCTGCTAAAATCGAATCAATCTGTTTTCCTCTACCTTTCCTGAAACTCAAATGAAGAGTGCACTCTGCTTCCTTTAAATCTGCCAGCCACATTTGGTTTTCCTCTGCAATGTATTTCTACTGCACTTTATCATCCACAGAATCTTAGTATCTAAATCCCATTTCTCTGACTATAGAATCCTATTTTACTTGGATTGGGGGTGGAGCACTACTTCTCACCAATTTATCCAAGATGCAGTTCAGCCTAACTCTACATATTAGCATAATCATGAGCACATGAGCCAGTTAAGAGCCCATGTCATCAGTCACAGAATATTTGATGAAATAATTAAATGCTTTCCCCACTAGCATCTCTAGGATGACTGGATCTTCTTGGTAGCTTTCCTGTTATTAAATGGGCAGAACTTGCCAGAGGATGAGGACAACTTGGGAAAGCAAAACCAAGAAATAAAGGCAGATCCTGGATAACATCACACACTTGGCTAGATAGCTGAATTGGAGAACACTAGTTACTAGTTACTGAGGACAAATTCTTTTTTTTTTTTTTTGTACTAGGATTGAACCCAGGGGTGCTTAGCCGCTGAGCCACATCTTCAGCCCTTTTTTTTCATTTTGACACAGGGTCTCGCTTTATGACAAATTCCTGTTTTTGCCTAAGCTAGTTGTACCAATGAATTCTTATCCATTACAACTTCTCTGAAGGCATCTGTGTTCTACTTTGACATATGGTAGCAACATGATACTTGATAACATACTCCCTTTTGATCCAACCATTCACAATCACGATTACCTTTAGTTGGTTTCATACCACAGATCTGTAGGATGCATTGTGAAGATGTCTACCTAAACTAAAAAATTTTCATCCATTTTAATATTCAAATTATGTTGATAATGAAATTCTATGGAGCCAAACTTAGTTTTCATTATTTCCCAATAAAATCTAGTTTTATTAATTTCTCTAGAATTTATGCTTCTGCATATATACATTACAAACTGATTAATCTCTACTGCGTAAGGTGCCCAAGACGAGTCCAAACTTCCTAGTTAGCATTATCATTTACCTGGTAATCCATATGTGGACCTCCAGGATTATCTACTGTTTACTCTCATCCACCTCCTAGCTTTGAAGGAACTCCCCTAAAGCCACTATAGCTGTGCTCTAGCCTGGGCCAGTGGGCTGGGGGTGGGTCTGCCTCTAGAACTCACTCTTCCAGCCTGCTCTGCCCTCTGGATCAAACTACATGGACCATCTTAGCTTCATCTTTGGCTCATCGCCTCATCATCTTTGTCCTGCTCACACTGCATGTAGAATCTGACCACAATGTCTCTACCTCCTAAGTGGCTCAAGAGGGGTCTATGGGCACAGCCACTGGGATAGTTCCTAGCCTCCAACTCCAGATATAAAACTAACCACCACCCATCTGCTACCTGTTCTCTGGAACTACCTTTCCCAACTAGAATTGGGCTGACGAAGGGGCAATTATTTCATGAAAGAACAAAGAACAGGCCCTCACTATTTTATCTCATAATCCTGTCACATTTTAATGTTTAAACATTTTAATATGTTGGTTTACAAATTAGAAATAAAAACCACTCTAGAGGACCATACACAGGATAAGATTATCTTTTATTAGAGATCTTATATTACATATTCCCAAAAAGATATAAAATCTTCCAAGAGAAAATATCAAAACCTGTTGATTCCAAGGTGAGCAAAATAATCAAAACGAAAGTAAACATTTCTTCTGGAGAGAGGAATGTGGAGACATTTCAGCTCAAGTACAACAAAGACATAGGAAGAGAATGACAATGTTTTACAGCATTTTATTTTAATCAGTATGACGATGTTTTACAGCATTTTATTTTAATCAGTATTTGTAGAAAAGAAAGATGCTGAGCTCTCCATCAGTGCAGTTATAACCCCAAATTAAACTTTCTTTGAAGGAGAGGGTGGGGAGAAAGCAGTGAGTACTTGGTCCACTGAAGAACTGTGATCATAAACGCTATAAAACTTAATCAAGCAAATATGCCACCAAGAACACAACTTAAGTGTATGATTTGAAGTGTGTGCTGGAGACACTAAATTATTCAGTCAGTTCTTGACCACAACCCAAAGCAAAAGCATTCTCTCATTTCCCTGATGATGTATTCTGAAAAGAACTTTAAAAAGCAGAAACTTGCTGGTTAAAGAGAATTTCTGCTTCACCTGTGAAGAGCTGGTGGCAACACACACTGAATAAAACCCCGACGAACATGGGACAGATCCATCTCAAACACCCAAAAGTGGCAACGCCACTGTTATTGCATCAGATTTTTTATTTCATCTGATCAGAAATTCCAGAGTGATAAAGCACACCCACTTAACCACAGAACACAGTGAACTCCCATAGGAAGGTATACATTAAAGATGCAATGAAAATACTGATCTTTCCTGGAATTTGCTTCTGGCAATCCTGATTATCTGTAGATGTCCACAAAACATTGTTGTTGTTTTCCAGTTGTTTGTTCCTCCCCAAAACAAGGAAGGAAACTTATAATACGTGTTTATTGCATGAAATTACCCTTTTGCAACATCTTAGTCAATACAGTATTGTTTCCTTAATTACTAAAGATAAAAAGGAGTTTATGAATTAACATAACAGATATCTTAGAAGCTGCATCTTGAGTGAAAATCCAGAGAGTAATTTGTAAACTGCATGGTAAAACAGAAATGGTTCTAATTTCTCTATGAAGATGTTGGAATGACAAGAGGTAAATGGAAGTTTAAAGTCAGATAATACTAAGTTTATTATGTTAACACAAGGAGAATTTTCAAAACTACATATTCAAAGAATCCTTTCTATGCTGAAACTGAATATATGAAATGCTGCTAATGTGGCTATTATTTTTACATTAAGGAAACAAGGTTCCCTAATGAATTTTATTAAAAGCACTATAATGGCACATGGGCTTAGAACTATACTTTGAGGTTAGCACACACAAGTTTGGAATTGGCTGAACAAACATAGTTTTTAATAAGACTCATTATAATGAGCTACATATAAGTGGATTTCAAAATAGGGTCTATTTTAAAGCATTCTCTTCTTCAGTATGGTTAACTATTGTGAATGGAAACAGTATTTGGATTTTGCAAGTTGCAAAACCCTCGCTTCAAGTTGCAGTTTCCTTGGCAGCAGCATATTTTAATTAACAATATTTTTCTTCCTTGTTTTGTTTTCTGACATCTGAGTACATTCAAATAGTCAAAATGTTTATAGTAACACCACCACAAATTGAATGAGACAGATCAGAATGTGGTCAGCATTGTCAGGCAAAAATTACACAATTTATGTTATAGAAAGTTCCCCCTCCAGCCTCCCAATACCTCCCCCCTTTCCCAGACAGGAATATGGACACCAAAAAATTTAACAAGACTTATAAAAAAATAAGGCACATTTATTTTGATATGGTAATTTAAAAATAGAAAACCTCATCTCAGAACACCTGTATTCAAATGAGCTGTGTAAAAAGACACCTTGTGGTACCTAAAATAGGTTCATGGTACCTATGGAATTGCTTCTTCTATTTTAGTGACAATGGAATAAATTGCACCTATCCCACATTGTCAAGTAATGAAAATATGCCTCTTTTTCTACTGCTGAATGATTCAAAATCAGGTATTTAGGGAAATACAAAGGGTAGGAAAGGAAGAATCAAGAGGTTCATTAGAAAAAAGGTGTGACTATCAACTATGTTTATCATAAGGGTTGAGGGATTGCACTTTTCCACATATTTCAACACACAACAGTTTTTCTAACTTGTATGAATGATTGCAACCATTTTGGCTTTTAGCTATTATCCACAAACTTTTTATTCCATTTCGGTCAAATGGACATTTTTATAAAATTAATGAAGGACCAGCAATGCAAATACTTTGAAGAATCTCTTCACAACCCCCAACACAAACATAATTAGTCAGCATTTAACCTGAGATACAATCTGTTGAGAGGTTTTCTTTAAACATTTCATTTGTTGCATCAATTCACACTGATAGTGGCAGCTCAAGGGAGGAACAAAAAAGAAAAAAGAAAAAAAAGAAAAAGAAAAAGAAACCTGGTTGACAGCATGGCTTTTTACCCCCCTTTACAGAACTGATTTAAAAAAGAAAAAAAATCACAGAATTCGTGTTCTCACAGTAGCCAAAAACTAAAATAATGTGCTTCCTTATTGCACGTCAAACCAACAAAGTTATAAAAGCCAATGCTTTCCACTCCAAATGTGAAAGTCAGACGTTCACTTCAACCGGATTCGAAATGTGCTGATTTCCATGGGACTCATATGGATCACACTTAAATTTCGGGCGTCTGAAGGTGTGTGCATCAAGGATAATGAAGAAGGAATGAGACTTTCGATGGTAAACTCGTTAAAAAGTTTATGTACCAATATCTAAAAAGTAAAGGACAAAAATTAGTATATTTAGATCAACTCAAGATTAGTAGTGCAACTATATATTCAGTAAAAACAAAGTATGGAAGGGAGTAAAACAGTATGTTGCAGTTCCCTTTCCCAAAAAAAAAAAAAAAAAAAAAAAAATACAGAGGGAGGGATTAAGTACATGTATAGACATGCTTAAACATACAGACCATCTCTGGAGGGAAACAGGAAACAGTCATAATAGGGGCAATTTGTTCTGCATTCCTTTATGCAGTTCTTGACAATTTTATCCTGCACAGGGGTTACTTTTTCAGTAAGAGAAGGTGTATCTATGAGCCAGGTTTTAAAAATCCTTAGACTCTGTCAATACTTATTCCTAACAATGGCGGTTCACAACCATTTTTCCTGTTCCAACAAAACTGGAAAATAGAAGACAGACTCGTTACAACAAAGGCTCATGATGTTGTTGACTCTCAGTCTATAGGATGGAAAGGTCATTTGGAAAGTGCATTCTTCATACCTGCCAGGTTATCCTAACATGTCTCTCTGGATCATAAAACTCCCTTAAGACTCAATGCGTCAATGCTAGAATGCTCACAACCAAATATACTTTTGAATCATCAGCAATAAGGTAGAATGCAAATATAATGAAAAAAACAAAAATGCCAATGCTTTTTGGCACCAATTCCATGGAAGGTAGGATAAAAGTAACAGGAAAGCAAATCCAAGCAGATTTCTATTCTTTTCAGACCTTACACATGTGCTAGTGTCTAGAGCAGGAAATGAGCTGCCTGGGTCTGGTCTGTGGTATATTTATGGGGTTTAGGAAGAAAGCGGGTCAGCTGAGCTGCCTCATGGGGCAGACCTGCCTACGTGCTGGAACCTACTCCACTGCCTTCTCTTAGTCACTGCTCAGAGACAGAGGCAGGAGACTCCTTCCAAGGAGAGGCTTGATGAAATTGCCAGCAAGACCAATAAAAGAAATAAAAAGTAGGCAGATACCCAGCAGTGCTCAGGCCGAAGATCTGTTTGGCCTGCACAGTGTTGACTCATATGCAAATCTAGATTAATCGGAAGACTTAGATGTACACTTATTTCCCAAAAGGAATCAACTGATTGGAGGTCTGTACAGCTGCCACTGGGGTTGTGGTCAATTATTTCAATGTTTATGCTGATGCTTCTTATTGCTATGCCAGTCGGCTTCAATCATAAAACTTGCCTTGGCCTGTGTAGGACTTGGGCTTAGCACAGCTGAACTGGATGATATGTGAGCATGTGTGGTCCAGGGGAGCAAACGAAGAGGGGGAGAAAATGTTACATCGTCCTGTAGAAATGGAACCCTGAAGTAGCCTGCAAATGTACACAGGTTCCAGGCATGTCTGACAAGAATCAAATACTTTCTTAATTAAGCTTTAAGCTAATTTGCAGGAAAGGAGTCAGTGAAGAGGCAATGAAGGTTATCTTATTTTCAGGAAGTGAAGATTTTTGTCAAAGCACATTAGCTTGACCAGCAAAAAAAGCCTTTCAACTTACCCTTCCCTGAGTTGTAGAACAAAGCAGCTCCGTGCCCATGCCTAGGGTAGAGAACTGGCAACCAAACCCTTTCCTGTGGAGGATCAAGGCTGCCTCATTGGAATACCCACTGCCCACCTGCAAATGAGCACAACACCAACACACCACAGAAATATTAAAGCAAGTATTTATAGTACTGTGTGTATCACTGTCTTGATGTCAGCATCTTCAAACCACATTTAGAAATTTAATTAGACATATTCATTTCTTCTCAGGTTTCCACACTCACTATGCCCTTCCACTTGCTACATTCACCCTCATCCTTTATTGAGCCAGGTGAGATTATGCTCTAAAGTTACTGGTTAAGTAACTTCATGCCTTGTTCCCCCACAGTCCCTGAGAACTTAAGCTTACTTTTGTCCAACATTCTTCAAATAAGGCTTATTTATTTATTTATTTTTTTGGACCAGAGATTTAACTCCGGGGCACTTTACCCAGGGGCATTTACCACTGAGCCATATCCCTATCCTTTTTATTTTTTATTCTGAGACAGGGGCTTGCTAAGTTGCCTAGGGCCTTGATATGTTGCTGAAGCTGGCTTTGAACTTATGATACTCCTGCCTCAGCCTCCCAAGTTACTGGCATTGCAGGCATGTGCTGCACCTGGCTTCATATATATATATATATATATATATATATATATATATATATGTGTGTGTGTGTGTGTGTATGTGTGTGTGTGTGTATATGTATATATATATACGTATATATATATACATACATACACACACACATACATACATACACACACACACATCTCTACACATATATTATATACAAAATATATATTATATATCATTTTATATACACCTCTGTTGAATAAAATGTACCTAAATGTAGTTCTTATTTAGTCATTGAATGATTTACCATCTGTCTTAAAACTGAAACATGAATTTCTTCATTAAATACTAATTTTTGCTAATTGTATTAACATTCTTAATCTTTAATGTACTGGTTCATTATTTTTATACAAGAGACATTTAAATTGAATTAGTTATGCTTATCACTTGCGAGGATAGCCAACATTTATTAGCTTGATGTATTATTTAAATTCACATAACAGAAATAATTCTTTCTGGGCAAACAGAAAATACTAAATACAGCCAGTCAGTTACAGGTATAAGCACAAACTTTCTTGCAGCAAAATTTCTAGCGTCCATTTAAATAATGATGTCATGAATGGTTCAGGTTCTTTAATATTTTAAATATGCAATTATCATAATGAATGTTATGTTTCCTGAAGTGGGAAGATGTTTGTAATAAACAAACTGAATGAGAAATTAATGGAAATTTTAAGAAATGTAGTTATTTGAAGGAGACTCATGATAAAAATGATATCTCTTCTCAGGCCATAGATATGAACATGTCCAAGCTCTTGATCATCCTCGCTAGGGGACAAGAATGTTTAATGTGCTATAGAGACTTTTCTGAATACCTTCCAGCATCTCTACTACTGACTTGATTTTAATGTGCCTCAACAGTTTAATGCTGTCCTCACCTCAGATTCTGGGCTGGAATAACCTATGTTACCATGTGTCGCACAATTATTTAAAGTGGTATTGCTAAGATTTTGTTTGAAGGGAGAGAAAAACAGTCATTTAAGGAGCTGTGAGTCACCACAGGACCTGTGATACATGCAACAAGTTTAAATCATATGAAATTTCACCTCCCCACACACATAGCATAAAAATACTTCATGTATATACATAAGATCTACAGAAGAACGACAAAGGGAACTCGATCATGTGCCAATGGTGTAGTTGGGAGTTTTTAAAAGAATCAGCTTCCTTGTCTGTAAAATCGAGCTAATGCTTATTTATTCCTGCATGAGTGAACTGCCTGGATTAATCCAATAAAAATACTACGTGTCGTGGCCTCACAAATCCTGGTAGGACAGACTGCGTGTAGAGAAGCTGTGGAGATAAGTAAGAGCCTGGGCTAGGAGTCAGACCGCCTATGATACGGCTCATGCTCTGCAATTTACTAGCTGCTGAGTTCAGCAACATGAGGTTTTCCTTTTCTGTAATAAGGAGATAAAATCAAATGAAATAGCATAAAAAGGACTTGTTCTAGTATCTGGCACAAAGCTGTTAGTATTTTTATCAATGTCATCTATCAAATAAATAATGGTGATAATTTTCTCAAAGTTAGAAATTAACCATACTCTCATTTAAAATTTTTTTGGGGGGTTATTGGGGACTGAACCCAGGGGCACTTTATCACTGAGCCACATTCCCAACTCTTTTTACTTTTTCTTTTGAGATGAGGCCTTGCCAAGTTGCTTAGGGCCTTGCTAAGATGCTGAGGCTGGCGTTAAACTTGTGATTCTCCTGCTTCAGTCTCCCAAATTGCTGGGATTACAGGCGTGCACCTTCGCTTCTAGTTCATTTAAATTCTTATTCATGAATTTCCTTTATTGACATTATACTTTGTAGTTAGAGAAACAGAGAACCCTCAAATTATATGTCTACAGTTGTGTATCAAAATCAAAACAAAAGCTGGAGATGGTGGTGCATGCCTGTGATCCCAGCACTTTGGGAGGCTGAGACAGGAGAATCGTGAGTTCCAAGCCAGCCTCAGCAATGGCGAGGTGCTAAGCAACTCAGTGAGACCCTGTCTCTACATAAAACATAAAATAGGGCTGGGGATGTGGCTAAGTGGGCAAGTACTCCTGAGTTCAATCCCCAGTACCCCCCCAAAAAATCATAACAAAGTCCTTGTGTGGATTCACAGGTTAGACAGCCTCTTAGACTACTTTGGAAATACTTGTCACTATTAACCTAAAGCATTTGGCATTTTAACTCACTGCACCATCCTTAAAAGCCACTTGATAGCAGAAATTGCTAAAATATCTGTAACACATTTGCTCTTAGAATGAAAAACTCCTAAGACTGGTATCAAAGGGGTCAAAAAAGTGGAAAGGGAAACATCTTTAAAATTCTACTTCTGAATTTTATAAGAGGTTTAAAACAACAATGCAAAAGTAGAGATGAAGACATAAAAGTTAATTTCATTGATAGAAAAGTTACACTTTCTCTAAAAACTAAAATTAAATCATATTGTAAGGACTAACTGAAATAGCAATCATCTTGTCCAAGTTTTTAGAAAATCAAATATTCATGAAAGTATCAGTTTTCAAGCAAAAAATACCTGAGGCAAACCAGAAGTTTTTCAGTTTCAAAGTCTGTCTAGACGTTTTATTTCCAAGAAAACTGTTTTTCAAAGTAGGGAAACTGTGAATTTAACTTGAATATGGATGCAGGAAAACAGATACCTTCCAGCAATCACACTGTATGCTTTAGGAGAGTAAACATCGAAAGAACTCTTTTTACATTCACTAACACACTGTAATATCTGGACCCGAGAAAAGGGGAAGGTGTGGGGAAGAAAATTTATAATCTTTGAAATTGTACAAAGTACAGTTTGGTAACTGTCTTTGTAAAACAGGTTAGGTCAGAGTTGAGACTGAATCACTGAAAGCAGGCTTTGTGTTAAAAAAATCACAGAGTAAATCTATTCCAAAACTCCTTTCTGGGGATAAAACCAACACCCAACTTATAAAGCCTGCAAAGTTCTTCTTGTGGTAGAGTGTAGGGAAAAATGACTGGGCTTATAGAATGAAGCCACAGATAAATCTGGGCTCAGAGAAAGTGGGATCAGAGTAAGATCTGGTTCCACCATCAACCAGCCATGTGACTCTGGCTCAAATGTCCCAAGCCCTCACAGTACTGGGCATGGAATCCAAGGTCTCACACATGCTAGGCAGGTACTATACCAATAGGTACATCCCCAGTCCTTTTTGATTTTTAACTTCGAGGCAGGGTCTCACTAAGTTGCCTAAGTTGCTCAGACTGGCCTTCAACTTGCTATCCTCCTGCTTCAGCCTCTGAAGTAGCTGAGATTATATGGTGCACCTGGCTTGTTCCCATGTAAGAGGCAGCATAAGGCTGTAAATAGGAATCTGGAGTCAGTCTTGTTGAGGGTGCCTCTCAGTTACCTCACACTACTGTGTGATCTGGAATGTGATTAGCCATCTCTAGGTCAGTTAGTCTGCTCTTTTGTAAGATGGGGTAAAAATATTACCTACCTTCTTTGTGATGTAGGAACTTTAAGCAAAGGACTTACCATGATGTAAAGGACTTACCATGATGCCTGGTATACAATTAAAAAAAAAAAACCCAAGGAATTATGATTTACTTTGGCAATAAATGTCAACCTTCTTCTAATTTATTTAAAAAAAAAGTGTCAACATTTTTACTTTATTGTTAATCATGATTGCTTCTGTCCGAATGACCATAGCTGGAAACTTAAACTTGTCCAGCATTCACAGGGCTCACCATGTGCACACTTGCTCAGAACACCTCACAGACATTTCCTTTAAGCCTGATAACATTTCTGAGCTGGGTACTATTGTCATCCCTGTGCTACCAATGAGGAAACTGGACTCAGAGTTAAGTGACTTGAAGTCACCAGGTTAGCAAGAAGATGAGTCACATTCAAAATCCAGATGGTCTGACACAAAGTCTGTGCTTTGAACAGCTTCCTTCTCCTGCTTTTGCTCTGGTTCTGGATTGGTGCCTATAGGTACCTAGTCAGGAAAGGAAAGATAGGTATTCTGTTTGATGGAATGTCACAAAAACACTGAAACTAAAGGAGATAACCTTTCTGGTTTAAGACTGGAAAGAGGGTAGCTGGTCAATGGTCCCAGTAGAGCTAAAAACATGACCAATGCAGAAAGCAAGATTTGGAAATTATAATTTCTACACATCTACCATCTACCAACCAACCACTCATCTCATTTTAAACAGGATTAAAGGCCATTCTGAAAATTGTAACTGCTCATGAAGTCTCTGTTAAGGAGGGAAAGTCACAAATAAATATCCCTCTACTGAAGTAGATTAGAACTTAAAATGTGAGAATTGTGCTAATTTTCTTTCACTCCAAAAGAAACTTGATTTGCTTGTCAATAACACAATGGTCACAAATCAGTAAACTTTTGGAAATGGTAATAAACATTACAAAATGTAAACCCACTGTTTTTTTCTGGGGATGAGAACAGTCTTAACCGACCAGATTCTCCAAGAGTAATGTGACTCACATCTCTTTACATGATTTCAAAGGTGCACATAGATCAAGGAATAGCTAAACCCCTAGTGGGAAAATTTCCCCAATACACTCAGATTCTTTGAAAATGCCTAACAACATTCATCTGTAGTGCATTCTGGCAGCTAGACAGGTTAGAAAATTGCAAACTTTGTTGTAAATCTGAGACAGGAAATAACCAGTAGAAATTCATTTTTCAGGGTACTCATTAAAATGTCTAATGATAGCCATTCTGTTTTGATCAACAAGATAAAATGACAGAAAGAAAAGGAAGGTGAATGGTTGTTCTTAGATAGATACAACAAAGGAAAATTTCCCTCCAACAATTTTCACCTTTCCAGAAGCTAGGGAGATCAATAAGGCACCAATCAATTTTTATAAGAAACACAAAACAAAGTAAAAACTTTCAAATGCCTTTTATGAAAAAAGAAAGGTAGTATAAACAAGTGGAGAGAGAAAATATTCAAAAAGTAATGATGTTGAAATGACTGATCCATGCCGAGCATCAGTTAACTACAAGTCAAAATGAAATCTCAGAGAAAATAGTTAAAAGTATTATGTATATATCAATTAAATAAAAAGGTCTGAACATAAAAGCAATGTGAAACACAAACAAACAAAAAGCTGAACTAAATATCACTTTTGAAAACATCAAGGTAGAATGGCACCAGGAAGCCTAGTGAATGCTTATGTTCTTCTTTGTCCCTCTATTCCAACCTGAACCTGCAGTTCCAGCCTCCAGAACCATGTCTGTCCTCCCACGGGATTTTCCCAGCATACTCTCTGCCAGGACTCCCTTTCTCTTCAAATAAACTGCCCTTCCCTGGTGACATGGCTTGCCTATTTAGTGTACTTGAGTGACGTTCCTGTTCCTAGTTTTCAGACCTTCATAGAAGCTTCTTTGTAATATCTGAAGCTCTTGACAGTGTAGGGAAAGGGAGTGACCAAGAAAGGATGACAGGCACAAGGATGAGGAGGGCAGCAAGGAAAATCCCGGACAGTGGCTAGAATGGGCTAGGCCACCACAGCACGCTGTGGGCAAGGCTTCAGAGAGGTCTCTTCCCCTTTTTCATCTGATCACGAATATACAGCATGCCATAATTTTCTAAAAATGGATATGAAGTACAAAAGCAAAAGATGCCTATATAAAAACAAATTCATCTACTGATATAGTTAATTTCTGAACAATCAGACTTTTATAAACAGATTTGGTTACTTCCAAAATCACACATTGCCCTTTGAGACCACATATAGCGCCCAGATTCAGAAGTCCTGCTGGGTGATTTTACTTTAATAATTTAATCTCTAACTCTTATTCTCCAATTTAGGAAATGAAGATAACTTATCAATTTCTAGAAGAAATTATAAGGAGAGGTTTTAAAAAAATTACTAAATACTAGGCTCTCCTCTTCACAGAATTAGGATCTAAGAGTTAGGATGTAAAAGTCTCTATTTTCTTTATTTTAAAAAATCTCCCTGGTGTGATGTGCATATAGTGAATCTGAGGATGGTAAATGGAAGTGCAGAACCACCTCAGCGGGTTACTGCACCTCCGGCCTGCACCTGACCTTTCTCATTGTTCTTTAAACCCGTAACACCTTTATCCCTGGAGAGTAAGGAAGACCAGGTAAGGTTCAGAACTGCAGAACCTTCAGACAGTGGCCTGTGGATGGGCAAACAAAGTGTCCTGTATCGCACTGCTGATGGAGGTCAGGCAGGAAGAGACCTCTCACTGCCTGTTATCATGCCAAGGTGTTCCTCAGACTCATTGGTCACAAGACTGTTGCAGTGATTAGGAAAATGCTAACATATACATGGGCCAATGAGACCTCTGGTCTTGTTTGGAATCCAGTCTCTATGTTGAAATTATTTCAGTGGGAAGTAATCACCAAATGAATACCTAATATTGTACCCTGAAAGCTGCCAGAATACAAAAAGCAAGAACACAATTCAAAGCCTTTGGGCCTAGCTTCCGGATTTATTATTGAGTCATTTTTGCTTTTCTTTTAGTATAATCATGGAATTACAGTGGATACCTTTTAAATAACAGCTTTCTTTAAGCCAATACCTGAAAGAGCTTCATTCAATGATTATCTTTCTTTTATCAAAGGTTACAAGACAGAGAAATTCTTTAAAGAATGGACCAATGATCTCCTAGGATTACTCAAGGGCTTTTAAGTAACTGTTTCAAATATGTGCTGAGTCAAAGGCTAATCTAGAAGCTGGCACTAATCAATATGATAATACAAAACATCCCTGAATATTTAGTTCTGATTATGTGCCAGCATGGTAGTTATTGATGGGCATTGACATTTCAGTCTTTATTCTCCCTGGTGAAATATCTGTTATTAAACTGGTCTCTGTTTGCTCTGCTAAAACCTCAATTTGTACCCAAATTGGCATATACTTGCATTCAACTTGGCCCTATGAAGACAACAACATTTATTTACAGTGTTTGTTATCAAAGCGTTTTGCAGCATCATTTAACCTGTTTCTCACAATAGGCCTAACACAGGCATTTCTGATATGGCCCTATTTTATAAAGGCTAAGGTCAGCAACCACTCAGTCCATGGGTGGTAGAGACAGTCCACCTGTCCACCTGTGTAAAGATAAGAGTAATGGGAAGCAAGGTGTCAGCAGGGAGTAGAGTTTAGACCTTTCAGTAGAGGGCCTGAATGCTGGACAGCGTCAACCAATTTGGTAGACAATGGGATTTTCAACCTGGAAGGTAATTAGACTTCTATTATATAAAGTTAGCCAATAGCAGAAAGAATGTAAAGAAGTTACCACTGAAAGGAATGATTGGGAAAACAAATGCTAGTTTGCATTACTGAGGGCAAAATAATACCAACTCTCACTGATTCTAGTCAGCTGCACCGCCCCCCACCTCCGCCCAAAAAAATCACATTTCAAACAATTACAGGGGAGGAGTAAGTGGTTGCTGTCCTCCTCAGAAGCTCTTGGGAGATTCTTTTCATGTCCTCTATCATGTGTAGCCTGGAGGTGATAATCTGAGGCCCAGAGTCTCTGGTGCCCTCTATTCTATCTGTTTGTTCCAGTTTAACTCATGAATTAATAACATGTTACACCAGGGAGTTATCTATCCCTCAGCTGTTCTTTCCATGAGCCATCCTATTCTCCATGGGCCAAAAAATAGGTCCACAAGAGACCTTGGAAAAATCCTAGAGAGAATATCTACATAATTCATTCATTCAACAGTTACTGAGCCTCTACTATGTATAGGCTCTACTCTTGGGCAGAGGGATATGGTGATGGATAAAAGAAAAGCCCTCTCACAGAACTTGCATTCTGACCACAATTGCACCTCAGGGCTTTCACATTTGCTCTGAACTGCCTGGCACACTCCAGCCCAGAAATCCGCATGAGTCTCTTATTTCCTGACCTCCTTCATATTTCTGTTGCATTATTACTTTCTCTGTGGGTTGCTCATTAACCACCTCCAACTTGTTTCACCTTCTCTGAATCTCACTTCCCTCCTCCTCTCCCTCCACAACGCTTGTCACCACTTAACATATTTTATGCTTCTCTTAGTTTTTTCTGTATTTTTCTTCTCTCTCCCACTAAGAGCTAAGCTCAAGAAGACAAAGTCTTTTGTTTCTTGTTCATAATGCCCATGGCAGTAACTAGCAGATAGTAAGCATAAAATATACTTTCCAAGTTTACTTACTTGGGGGGCAGCGTTTCAACACAGATGTATAGAGGATCACTCTAGCATTCACTGAACACATTATTACAAAACATACGTGTTTTCTTGCATAGTCAAGCATATGTTCCTTATTTTGGACACAAAGTTTGGAAATCCTTAAATGCCCAAATTGTAGACATTTGTTCTTACTTTACTTAGTCTCCTTTAGTTCACCCTTCTTAAATATCTCTCTCCTCTTAGGTTGAGCATCCTCTTCTTTTCATACTGAAGCCATTTCCCACAGAATCCACCACCACTTACTACATTCAGCTAACTGCATGTCTATTCACAATATTAAAACATCTCTAACGCGAGAAGGATGTCAAATGTCTAATCCTTATTCTTCCTGAAAGCAATATTTTTTATTTTAAAAATGGACATATATGTAAATCAAAAGTCTTAACAATTAAATTTCATACCAAACGAAACCTTCCCATGCTCTTTGTCGAATATTTGTCCTAAATAGTTGTTTTCCTAATATAAAGGTTTGAGTTGCAATGCTTTTCAAGAAAAATATATGAAAATAGAAAGCCTGTGTTACAACAATAATTAAGCACTATGTTTTCTATTTCTCTAACTCCTGAAAAACACTGGCTAACAAGGAGAAGAGGTAAGAAAAGTCACTGCAGTTGACCTGCCTGGTTTTCCCACCAAATTATGTGACCAGCATTAGCTTCCTCAGCTGTAGAAAGAAGCTGATATCTGTGATCTGCTTGGCACACAGATTTTTCTAAGTCAAATAAATTAGTATTGGGATATGCCTTAAACTACAGATCAATCATTGAATGGAAGGGATAATGATTCTGGTTAAAGGACAAGTACTTGCTATCATTTCCCAAAGCACAGTGAAGTTGACAGTATTTTTGCCCGCTCCTTACCATAAACCAAGGAAACAAAAGAAGTAACTTTTTACAGGTATCTTTTGGGATATACCTTTGCCTGTATTGTCCGCAGATTAACCAGATGAATGTCACAAGGCAAAGATGACATTAAGGGACGGAATTCGCGCAGCAGTTCATTTGTGGGCAGCTTTACTTTTACTGTCATTAGAATGACTGGATGGTTCAGAAAAGAAGAAGTTATATGGCTGAGGAGGGAAGGATAACTGACTGGACTCCTCTTTTCTTCTTCCTATCAAGATAAAACAAAAAGGCTTAAGAGTTAAATTTTCAGTTCCCATCATATTAACAAAGTTTCAATGTAAAAATATATTAATATTTTGATTTTAGTATATTTCATAAATAACAGTATTAGGACTTACACAATGGATTATAAAGTTCATGGCAAGCAACATAACAAATAGTTTCCACTCACTCATGTTTAAAAAATTTCCTCCATTCATTTAATATTAAAAATAACAAAAACATTTCCCATGATCATTTTTGGATAAGGCACAACTTTTTATGTAAACTCCCAACCTACCACAAAATTCTCAAATTATAAGGCTTGTGATGTTCCTATACCTTGCACATCATCAAATGTTACTTCCCTTCTCTCTCACGTTTCACTCATTCTATTCTCATGGTTTCATTTATACATTTAACAAGACCAGAAAGGCATGTACGGATCCAAAGCTATGTTGCATGAATGGTACCAAATTATAGGAGCTAAATGTAACTCAGTGACAGAATTTTTAAAAGTACAGAGCTTTCAACTCTGGATTTTAAATATAGGTAACACAGGTGGCATATCTATATCGTCTATTTTCTTTAAATTTGGTAAACCACTTATAGTTGCTTCACTCTATTTTATCTGAAAAATATGAATTGTTATATATATTACTGCATGATTATTCCATCTAATGAAAAATACATTAGACTTTGCTCTGATGTAAGCCTATTAGACAACATTTCTGTGTGTTCACTCATCAAATAAATTCACCAGGGTTAGGAGTATATTAGATGACATACAAAAATTAAATCAATGCTTAGTAGAACCTTAACTGACAATGCCTAAGAAGTAAAAACAGATGTAGGAAGAACTGCGAAGAGAAACTAATTTATGTAGAAAGTCCCTTTGATTGTCAACTATATTTGAATCGAATTTAATTTTTTTAAAATGACTACTTCACTGATACCTTCTGACTTTGCATCCTTTTTGTAATATAGGACTCAAAAGGCTTGGATACTTAACTATATGAAAAGACAGAATTTATAAAGACATAGAGTTTAAAATTCAGAATGTCAGATTAGCATTAGACAGAAGGGTGCTAGCAGAAAGTGAGTAGCATTGTGCCAGCAGCTAACAGTAGATGTCATTACAATTCAGACCATAGAGAGAGAGGAAGAAAAAACACAAAAAAACTTAAAGGCAGCAAAGGGACATTGCAATATTAAGATACTGACAAAAAAAATTAGGTCTAAAAGTTATAGGACAATGTATCCATTCCACATTCTTTCTTAAAGAAAGATTAAGTAAAGCATATAAAATAATATTCTCCAACAATTTTGCCATTTAATGCAGCTTGTAGAATAACAATGAACAGAAAGGGAACATTTCAAGAAGACACTTAAATGTGCTGCCAGATCAAAGGGCTTCATAATCTAGGTCAGAATTGCTGCAAAATCACCTTCTGAGTAATAAAAGATAAAAAGATTCCAAAAGAAAGGAAAACACCTGCCTTATCAGATTCGAGAGGCAATAAGTTCATTCCAGGTCCAGACACATTCAGAAAAACCTCTCTGGCTTTGTTCTGTATTCCTGGAGGAATTCTTCGAGTAGATAAGATAATTCTTGGCTGAGCATCTATACTTTAGAAGCAATAATATGCATATATACTAATCCTCCAAACCATATCTCCTGACTCTTGGTATTTCCGTGAATCAGCCACATGACAGAATAACTTCAGGAGCCTTTACAAAACATAGATTCTTAGCCAGGCACGGTGGCGCACGCCTGTAATCCCTGCACTTTTGGAGGCTGAGATAGGAGAATCTGGAGTTGAAAACCAGCCTTAGCAATGGCGAGGTGCTAAGCAACTCAGTGAGACTCTGTCTCTAAATAAAATACAAAACAGGGCTGGGGATGTGGCTCAGTGGTTGAGTACCCCTGAGTTCAATCCCTGGTACCAAAAAAAAAAAAAAAGATTCTTGGGTCCTAACCCAAATGTATGGAATCAGAATCTCTAGGGGCGAGGACTTGGGAATATAAAGCTTAAAATCCTCTACAGGCAAAGCCCATGGAGTTAGCCACACACTATTCTGTGGATCTGTGGTGGGAACTGCCAGCTCAGACATCCTCCCAATCCACTAGAAGAAACAGAGCTCTTTTGGAATAAAAATTATAAGCCTTGCCCTTTAGTACTTTTGGATTAAAGGAACAAGGTTCAGACTCAAAGATGTTTTGACAAGTCTTGTAAAAGGAAACAAGGCTGTGAATGCAAATACTCTGAGAATTAAATAACTGTGTAGTTAGTTGATTGCCCTTAAAAAAATAAGAGTTGTTTAAAAAGAGTTGTGGTTCTGCATCAGAAGACTACAATGAACAAATAATAGAGCTAGAGTCTGGCTGGGTCAGTGGGGCAAAGTCTCACCCAGGGGGGGGTTCTACCATTCACATGCTTTCTTATATTTAGAGAAACAAGGGGCTCAATACGATTTCTAAGTGTTCAACTTCCAATATTTGATTAACTTCCTAGAGAGGTCTCCCCAAAAGCTCATGTGTTATCCAATATAGCAGTTTTCAGGGGTGAAATAATTAGATTATGAGAGCTATAACCTAATCACTGGGTTAATCTTGTGGATTAACAATTCAATGGACCAATTGGATGGTAACTAGGCAGGTGCGGGGGTATGACTGAAAGAAATGGGTCTTTAGGGGCATGCCTTGGGGATTATATATTTTGTCCCTGGCTCCTTCTGGTCTCTCTGCTTCCTGGCTGCCACTGAGGTGAAAACCATTTCTCTACCACACCCTTCCACATGATTTCTGCCTCATCTGGGGTCCACAGCAATAGAGTCAGCCAACCATGGACTGGTGATACCATGAGCCCAAATAAACTTTTCCTCCTCTAAGTTGTTCTTGTCAGGTATTTTGGTCACAGTGATGAAAACCTGACTAACACAAAAGGTAACTTCCTAACTTTTTGAATAAACCCAGAAAACATGTTTGCTATTGAAAATGCACATTTGTTTAAGCTATAAATGGATCCCCAGATTTGTAGTGACTGGTATTGCCACTGTAAACATTATTTTGTTTCTTGTTTGGAAGGTGTTGCTCCATGTAAGTCTGGCATTTTCTCTGCAGCTTGTAGCTTGCATTAAAATCTTCTACAACATTCTGATCCAAACCACTCCAAGTCTCTTCTTCACTGGCTTGCAACCTTATCCCAGGAGTCAAAACTTCTTACCAGGCTTTTTGGCAGCATTTATTAAGCTCGCTTGAGTTATCTGATCCTTTAACATAAAAAGCTAATCAGACTTGTTAAATTATGGAAGATAGTAAGAGGTCTTTTTTTTAGTCATCTGTTTACTCAGTTTGCCCTAGTACATGGTGAGAACTTATTAAATGTCTGTTAAAGTAAATCTATTAATTTATGCTTGCAGCAGAAATACATAATACTGTGGAGGGGAATGGAAGGGTGGGATAAAAAGACAAAGAAGGAAAGAGAAAATAAATGAACATATATTGACTATAACATTTAAAAATAAATGTTGTCGTCATGTTCCTGAGCCCTATAAGCATTTGAGTTTCTAATATGATTTTTCTGAATTTTCTCTCTTCACATGCATAGAACTGGTATCCAGAGGTGAAATGATATAATTCTAACAACTGAACACTTCTAGAGCTCCTAAATCCTCAACACCTCCCTTACTATACCAACCATCAGCAGGAAAGGGATAGGAAGAATCAAAGAAATAAATCTCAAAGTGGACAATGCTAGACACCCTTCCTACTTCCCATGTCTGTTGACTCTTGTTGATTGTTATCATGGATGATGGTCAGCCTTATGCAACCAGTCTTCCACTGGGCATCTGTACATCTCAGTGATTATTACTCAAAGTCTTTATTCTCACTGCTTCTCTGCAAAACACTGTGAGAACAAGACTTACTTCTGTTTAGTCAGCCCAGGATTATTTTTTGAAGCTCTGGCAGGCTCAAGGCCTCCCATTAAAACCACTATCTTGGGAGGCTGAGACAGGAGAATCGCGAGAGTTCAAAGCCAGCCTCAGCAACAGCAAGGTGCTAAGCAACTCAGTGAAACCCTGTCTCTACATAAAACACAAAATAGGGCTGGGGATGTGGCTCAGTGGTCGAGTACCCCTGAGTTCAATGCCTGGTAACAACAACAAAAAAAAATATCCTACCTATCTGGGTGTGAAAACACATGCATGCAATTCTAAGGACTTGAGAGGCTGAGGCAGGAGGGTTGCGAGATGGAGGCCAGCCTGGGCAACTTAGTGAGCCTGTGTCTTAAATAAATATACAGGGCTGGGGATGCAGCTGAATGGTAGGATGCTGCCGGGTTCAATCCTAGCACCATAATAATGACAATGCCATCATAAACAACAACAAAAAAATCCCTACCTTTCTAGGGAATACGTTCCCAATTTAGTTTCCACCATCAATATTTTAGATGTTAAGAATGAGAGGTGAAATTAAAAACACTTTCTAAAAAATTGAAGTTATATAATATAAAATTTCTTAACAGTCTTTTAAATCAATTTTGCTAGTAACTAAAATGTATTTTCTCTCCTCTAGTTCATTTTTTATTTAAAAGGAGCTATTCATTTAAGCCCCAGAATATATAGATGAGTAAAAGAAAAATTTAATCAACATAGGATTATACAAATGTTGGATCAAATTAAAATCAATTACTATCCAAAGAGTTTTGAATGGGAATCAACAAATTATTTAAGTTGTTTAAGTGAAGCTTTATAGATCTGACATGAACATTTTTATTGCCATAGTTAACAGAAGTTTTGTAGATTAATGTCAATATATAGAGAAAAATGTATAAGCCAGAAACATTTTCAGGGGGAGCAAAAGAGAGTAGCTGCCAAAACTCAGACAATGATTTTCCTATGCAGTTTCAGCTCTTAAAACTAAACTATCTTCTCAGAAATTGATTCAATCCATAAGTCTCAAGAACTGGTGTAAATTTTGACATCTAAAATTCTGATTCTAAATACTGTAATTATTGGCTGGAAAATTAGCTGTTTCCATTTTACTTAATCAATTAGTATCAATTAGTATTTTATAGAATGTTTACCACAGGCAAGAAGGCCGTGAAAAGGAAGTGGACAAGTGCCTAGAACCTGGTAGGCATGTATATATTGGGAGCTTCCTCTGATAGGAACAAACTTATAAGAGAAAGTCATAGTCCCCACTCTCACAGTTTATGGTCTAAAAGAGGAGAAAAGACAATGATCAAATAATCATGCACACACATGAAGGTGAAACGCACAGTTTGAAGGGAGCATAAGAGAAAGAGTAAGATGTGGTCAAGAGACAGTTAATTAAGTGAGCTCTGATCTGCATTATTACTAAGAGTCCCTGGACAGAGAGGATGAAAGGGCATGTATAAAGATACTGCAGGAGAAGAGGGTATGGGAAGAACTTGGAAATGAAATAAGACTAGTGTGTCTAAAGCAGAATTAGTGAGAAGCATGCAAGATGCCTAGGGGACGGTCAGGGTCCACATCATGAATGGCTCTTCAGGCCATGGTAAGAATTTTGGCTTTTATACAGACAACAATAAGAAGACATCAGAGGGGTTAAGCAGGGAGCAACAAGGCTAGATTTGGCTTAGAAGAAAATCAGAAACAAACTACTCTGTCTACTGGGTTAAGGACAGCTAAGTAAGGAAGAAGAAAGCAGGGTGGATACACCTAGGCCAGATCCAAGAAATACATGGTGTCAGTTTAGATCAGGGTAGTGGAAGTAGAGGTTTACATATTGAAATACTCAGGGCATGAGACACTGTCCTGAGAGAATGGCTGATGAGGGAAAAGTGACCTTTATGACTTACTCCTAGGTGTCTGGCTCAGCACTGGATGGATGGTGTGCTTGTCACTGAGAGGGGTAGAAGAAGGGAGATGACGAGAGTGATGTTGGATATGCCAAGGTTGAGGTACATTTATAAACGTACAAGGAAGTATCAAGAAGGAACTAGATAGATGAGTTTGGAGGTTAGAGGCAGGACCAAGCTAGGATATGTGATTTGTGGGTTCCATCTTTGTACAGATATCAACTAAAACCAGAGAGTAGAAGAGATCGTCAAACAATTAGTGTATAAATTGAGAAAAGGAGACTGCGAGGCCAAGCCTGGAAGGCTCCAGTATTTAATGACTGAGTAAAGAATTACCAGAGAGATTAAGAACTACCAGCGAAGTAGGAGGAAAATCAAGGAAACATGACACTGCGGAAGCCTTGGCCAGACAGCATTTTAAGAAGTGATAAAGGTCAGTGTCAAATGCTGCTGAAAGGTGAATTTAGTTATACTGGCAAAATCTCCCTCAGTATACGATGGAGGCTTGAGCCAGACTGACGTGCGCTGTGTGTAAGGAGGAAATCAGAAAATGATCTCAACTCCTAACTTTGGCTCATTTGGGTAGGAGACAGCAGCACAGGGGAAATGAGAGTTTGAGTTTGAGTGGGGGCTGTTTTCTGTTATTTTTAAGACAACAAAGACTGTTTGAAAGACAATGGAAAGAATCTCTTGAGTAAGTGCTGGCCTACGAGGGGCAGGAGAGAGGGAAGGAAAGAAGAGGGCAGTAAAAGGATCCTGAGGAGGGTGAGGGTAAGGGCCAAGGACAACTGGAAAGGCTGCCTAAGCTAAGGGTAGAAGGAGACTTGGTATCTCTGTATAGCGACTGATTTCCCTATCAAGTGGAAGACGAGGTCACTGGCTGAAAGAGTAGAAAAGATTGGAAATGGTCAGTGTAGAAAGAGAATGGAATAAGAAGAAAAGGGTCATGTCCAGGGCCACCGGAGGGGTGTGTACAGTAGTTTATGGAGAACTCTGAGGCTCACTCTGCTGTTGCCTGAGTAACTATTATATAGTCTCTAAAGTCCAGTACCACTTTTGTCAGACTTTTGTATGAAAGATAAATAAATGAATACATTTTCCATCAATGAACCAAGGACTGAAATAAGACCAGTAAGGTTTCAAAAAAATTCTATCACCCATACATCATCTCCTAAGTATGTGACTAAACTCTAGGCTTTATTTCTTATCTAGCTCAATTTTTATTTATTTTTTAATTTTAATTTTTTGGATACAGGGGATTAAACCCAGAGGTGTTCTACCATTAAGCCACACAACCAGCCTTTTTTTTTTTTTTTTTTTTTTTAATTTGAGAGAGTGTGTTGCTCAGTTGCCCAGGCTGGCCTTGAATCTGAGATCCTCCTGAGTTGCTGGGATTATAGGCATGGACCATTATGGCTAGCTTAACTCAAGTTTTAAACTCTTATTTCTTTCAAAATAATTCTAGGAAATTTCACCCAAACTGCTTCCTTGACATTGTTTTTTTATCTACATAATAAGCAAAAATAAAAAATGAAATGACCTAAATTCAAATCCCACACAATGCTTATAACTGAAGATTTTCTGTGAATGTGGGCTGAATCTGGTACACAGAGATCTCAAAACTGGAAAATAAAAAATGACTTTAAAAAATAGCAAGTCATTACTTCAAATTTTGGGTGACAAAGAACAACCAAAATCATTACATTCTAGTTATTTTTTCCTACCATAGTATCTGTATTACTTCTTTTTTCTAGTATTATTCGAAATAAATTAGCTGTAATCTTGTTATCAGTGACACCTTGCCCAAGGCCACGATTATCATCTTGCATAAGTCTTCGATCCATGATGACTTCAATATTACCTAACAAACAGAGAAACCAACCAGGATTATTTAATACAGATATTGGTTGAGGATCATTTAAGTAGAAGGCATGATGTCTTGCTTTAAATTGCTGAGCCAGTTCAGGAGGTAAATCTTGACACCCTATGGTACCATGGGCTTTCTCTTGATAATAGTTGAAAACACAAAGCAACTACAATAAATTCATAAAACAAGATAGTATTTGTTTCTCTTTATTAAAGTTTAGCAATACCTGGTAAGAAATTTTAAAATAAGATAGCACAGATCAAAACTTAAATGAAACATCTTAAAAAAAAAAAATTAGCCTAAAAAGTAAATTAAGTTCTCCAGAATTTTTAGTGCCAGCATTTGGAATAAAAATATTGATGAAGTTTCTTATGAAATGTACTATAAACACGTAGTAATAAGAAATATACTCATGCATGGAATCTAAGAAAGATTCACAAATAAAATTTAGCTTGCTTGATGTGTGGTGATTCTCTGAAGAAGTCCTAGAGTTTGGAGAAGCCCAACCATGTGCTCCCTTCTCTGATATTGTGTTAGCAGGATCACCACTGTTCTGCCAGTGCTCTGGCTTTAAAGGTCATATCTGGTTCTTTTATTTGCCTTGTGATAATTCCATATTTCCTCTAGTTTCAGTTACAAACTAATGATTAGGTTATGAAATTACAAAGTGAAAAAATTAAAATCAGAATCATAGGTATAAATTTAAGATTATACTCAAATAAGACTTTAAAAGCTAAAGTTACAAATACTTAAATAATACAGGTATATTTGTTCATATCCATTACTACACTAAATGACCATTTGGCTTTAAAGGGAAATAGCTAACCTAGAAGATTTTTAATAACTATTACTCATATAGTCACATAAACTTCTTTTAGTTTCTTTCTCATTAGTTTAGATGTCAATACAAAAAAAATTATAGTAGAATTATCACTGTTACTCTCCCCATGTTTTAGGAGGCCACTATCTAAGACATAATCCTAGGAAGTAACTGTTTTCATGTAGATCTAGAGCCTATCACTTCACACCCAAATCAGCAAATCAATCTCCTGGCAATTTCTAATTATTCTCCTGCCTCCAAATCTTGGTTCTTACAACATGTGACACTTAGCAATTTTCTGGACTGTACTCAAATTGTTTTTATTTAAATACTAAGGCAATGTAAACATTTATAACAGAAGCAGAAGAGCTTGATCTGTCAGCCTGTCTTCACTGGGAAGTAAGATAATATTCTCAGTTTATCACTGCTCGAGTCTAATGTCTAGTCCCCATATTTAGATCACAACTTTGAAATTTAAAGCAGGGTTTAAAAATGGGTGGCTCAAGAGTTACATGACACAAAGATGTTTTGTCTACACAGTCTTTTAAAAAAAAATTATGTTAACATTTATAGATTCCATAACTTCAAGCAAAATTCTAGACTTTTGAATTCTTCTTCAAAAACAAATATTTAGCAACAAAGGGCCCTCATCTTTGTGGCAAACATCAAAGTGTACTAAGTAGTGGATGCCCCTTTGAAAATGGGGAAACATTCTCCAGTGCATCTGTGTCCCTATCACCCCCAATTGATCACTGACGTGAAGTAATTATTTTCATAACTTAAGCCACGTCTTCACAGCATAACTTCACATGACTTTGTCTAATGATGTCACAAAGAAAAATGAGAAGTAGTAATTTCTTTGTGTGCAGAAGCACAGAATGCATGTAGATGCCTATGTAAAAATTAGGTTTGTGTCACAGGACACATCAGGTGTCTGTACTCATTTATTATCTGTCTGGATCCTTCAGATATTTATTATTTGCAAGTCTTGGTAGGTAAAAAGAAGAGTAATTGATGACATGTACAATAACCAATTGAAAATTATGCATTATAAGGGATCAAAGTCTCTCAATAGAAAGTTTTATAAAAACTAATCAGTTTTTACTACTTATTTCATCCTTATTTTCATTGCTTTCTCTCCTTTAGAATCTTTGAAGTTGCACTTCTTCATATACATAACTCCATCATCTCTACTCATCTTCTTTTGGAAGTTGTGGAGTAGAAAGACCAAGACTCAGAAAAGAACCTGACTTTGAACTACAACTTCACATCTTTGCAAACTTAGGCCAGTAAATCAAAATGGTGATAGGGATCTAATCAATACAAACAACAGGCTATCAGGAGAACGTTGTTTAAAAACAATGGTGACAGGCCCCCAGTTCTCTACCTGATGACTGAGAAAATTCATCATTTTATGCTCTTTTTATAAAACCTAAAACTAACTAATAGGCTGGTTTTTGAAAGAAAAAATTGGAAATAAAACAGGCAGGTTTTAATTGAACAGGAGCATTAATACATTTGGCCATAGAAAAATTAGACAACAGAACTGAAATCTTTCAGAGCAAAACAGAATTAAACAACACATACCACTCTTCAAACTGGCAACACCTGAAGACTGAGCAGAGAGCAGTGTTAACCGATGCTCAGCATCCTGGATATATGCCATTGTAGTCATTGGGTAGACATTTGCTTGAAGAGGCAATTTTTTCAACGTCATCCTAGGTTGAATCTATAAAACCAAACCATTCTCTCTTTAAAAATGTGATATTTACATATATACTTTTACAAATCAGTATTAAGTATTTAGTATTGAGCTGTCTTCTAAAATGACTTGTTTCCTTTCTTGTTCAAGATAAGAAATAATCTAAAAATTAAAATATTTCTTAATATAACAAAGACAAATCAAAAGGATCTTAGAAAGCAATTTTGAAGTGGGAAGGGTAGCACTTGTCCAGATTTTAAAAATAGGCATATCTATTTAAATTCAGAATAAAAATGGCTAACGAAAGTCTTCTAGCTATTCTATATTTGCATAAAACAAATTATAAAGGTATTAAGTATTCATTTCTCATCTAAATCTAACATAGTGCTTTTGTAATGAATGCTAAGCATAACAGCTCTCTATCTCTTTCAAGACATATCTCCCATTATTCTTGAATCAGTTTTAATAAATACCACCAATCTCCCCACCAAATCCTCTAACATATTAGATTATAATCAAATGCATATTTATATTTAAAAGTCATTAAACATTTACTCTTCTTGTTTAGCTTCAATGTAGATAGTTCTAAATTTTGGTTTCTTACAGCCCAGTATTTGAATGCATGAAACCATAATTTATCTTTTGAGAGAGACTGTCAGAACCCAAAGTCAATTATTAATAGTAACTAATTCTAACTTTAGGACCCTTTTACCAGTGAATTGTACACCACTTAAAAATGTCATCTCTTCCTTTAAAGTTATAAAAGTTTGACATTAAACTCAAGAAAATGAGAGGTACAAAGTTAGCCTAACAGTTAACATGTAATGAGTGCCCATTAATGAAAGGATGGTCCTTAGTACTTCATAGATCTGATATTTAATATTCCTACAACCCTGAAGTGTGTTTCTCAAACTTACTGATTGTATTGGGTTGAACAGTGTCCCCCCCTCAATGTTCATGTTTACCTATAAACTGTGAATGTGATTTTATTTTCTTACTTATTTATTTTGGCACCAGGGATTGAACTCAGGGGTACTCGAGAACTGAGCCACATCCCCAGCCCTATTTTGTGTTTTATATAGAGACAGGGTCTCACTAAGTGGCTTAGCAACTTGCTGTTGCTGAGGCTGGCTTTGAACTCGTGATTCTCCTGTCTCAACCTCTCAAAGTGCTAGGATTACAGGCTTTCGCCACCAGGCCCTGCGTGATTTTATTTTTAAATAGAGCCTCTGCAGAAATAGCTGAGCCTATACTGGATTAGGGCGGATTTTAACCCAATGCCTGGTGTACTTATAAATAGGAAAATGTGGAGAGAGAGAGAGAAAGAGAGAGAGAGAGAAAGAGAGACAGACAGACAGAGAGGCGCACAGAGAGAATACCAGTTGCTAACAGGTGAGAAAACTGGAGCGACTGGAGCATTCCACAAACCCAGGAATGCCAGAGACTGCTAGTAAGCACCAGAAGATAGGAAGAAGCAAAGAAGGCTATTTCCCTAGATCTTTGAAGGAAATATGTCCTGCCCACACTCTGACTTTTGATGCCTGGCCTCCAGAACTGTGGAAGAACAAAGTTGTTTTAAGCCACCCAGTTTATGGTAATCTGTATGGAAACTCTAGGAAATTTATACACTGATAAATTGTTACAAAAAAGAAAAGCAACCTTGAAAGAATTCTCTATTTCTCTTTTCCAATCCTGATCTTCCCATCTCAATTAACTTGTACCCTTAAATTTATAAAAAGAAACGCTCAAAACTGTCACAACCGTATGTTGCTCCTCCCATCTGGCACCTGCAGGTCTAGATTTCTAGTTTTATCCAGGCACTATATTTCCAAAGCTAAAAGATAATTTATTTTTAAGAAATATTTAAATTACAGACAAATATTTTTCTTTTTACTCACATGTTTAATCCCTGAAAAGAAAATTACCATTTTTGCCTGTTCATTTTTACTAAGTTTTCTCATTCATGTATACACCTACACATGTAAATAATTGCTTCTGTGAAATTTTAAGAAAAGACTCTTTTTGTATACAAAGGAAATGAATCACCATAAAGTCAGGGTTTCATTTGAAAACTAAACAGCTATAGTAGAATTAATATGTTAATTGGGATGTATTTTGCAATTTCTGTGCTTTAGAAAGGTTTAAATTTAACTTTTGGAGGAAATCTTAGAAGAGAACATTATCACAACCCTTTACATATATCCCAGTTGAAAATCAAAGCAAAAAGCATATCTTGTGAAATTATTTGTATTTATAGTTGAAAATCTGTAAAATGTTAATGTTTCAAAAAAGTGTTCACATTTTTAATAGTATTACTTCAAAGATGTGTTGTCACTCATATATTCAATATGGAGGTTAAAGCAACAATCAAGAATTCTATTAAATTCTGTTAAAGAGAATTGAGATCTGAAAAAAATTGTACAAATTGTCTTACTACTATTTAAAACTATTTCATGAAAAACATATATATATTTTTCTATGCATAAATGTAAACACACATTGATAGGGAATTTAAAAATACACAAGGAATAATGAAATATGAACAGACTAATTTCAGATGAGGATAAAAAAGTCATCAGTCCTTAATTATAATTCCTTTCTAGCAAACATATTCATATATATATCTTAGCATCAAGGTATCTAAATGCATAATGATCACCAAATATCCCTTTGAAAAAAATAAATCCTTGCAAACAGTATTATAGATGTTTCAAATATTCTGATTTTGGAAATCTCACTGAATATAGAACCTAAAACTGTTAAAATTCAGTTTTATTTTAGAAATAATGTAGGCATATTTTTCAAAGGATCCAAAATTAACAGTTCATTATCATTATACAAAAATTATACACTAATAGAACCAACACTTAGATTTTTAAGAAAATTACCTGATAGCCATTTAGGTCAGTATAAAATCTATTTTGGCTGTTTATTTTAGAATAAATTCTCATTGCAATCTCACGGTTAAATACATTTTGGATGTTCACAATATTAGAAATTTCCACAGAACGTCCTTCTATTCCTATATTTAAAAGAAGAAAAAAAGGTACACATTAAAAGAAAAATAGACAATTATTGCCCAGCTTTTCTTAAATATAGTGTAGAGAATGCCTTCCAAAGTTACACACTGTTATGGTTTGAACATAAGGTGCCCCCCCACAAAGCTCTTGTGTTAGTATAGCAATGTTCAGAGGTGAAATGATTAAATTATGAGAGCTGTGAACTAATTAATCAATCAGATGTATTAATAATTTGAATAGACTGGGTGGTAACTGTAGGCAGGTAGGTTGTAGCTTGAGGAAGTAGTTCACTGGGGGTATACCTGTAGGGTTTATATTTCCCCGTCATCTAGCTGGTGCAAATGTGTACACACACACACACACACACACACACACACACACACACACACTCCCTCTCTCTCTCTTGCTCTCTCTTTCTTGTTCTCTCTCTGCTTCCTTGCCACAGTGAGCAGAGTAGTGCTTTTCTGCCATGTTTCACCTCACCTTGGGCCCAGAGCAATGGAGTTGGTCAACAACAGACTGAACCCTGAAATCATGAGCCAAAATAAAAATTTCCTCCTCTAAGTTGTTCTTATCAGGTACTTTGGTTTAGTGACAAAAAGCTGACCAACACACATACAACAATTTGTTTTCTATTTCATATCCTTACCACCTCTCACATACTAAATGGCGTCATAATTTATTTTTTCTCTTCTTTAATATTAGAATGTAGATAGCATTTATTCAGGGGCACATGTTAATTCAACAAAAGGATAAAGAAGTTTTAATGATATAAATACAGATGACATACATCACTGATTCTCCAATGAGTTCTGAAGGGAAGGAGGACATTAAATAAGAAAACGTCAGCCCCACCTTAGGCCAATCCACCTCTCAGCTGCACCACTATTCCCATCAGACACACTGTAGCTCATTTGTCCACCTTCCTCTCCTTATACGTGAGAAATATGAGCCCATGAAATTTACACTCTATTGGTTCAAGAGAGAGTGTATTATTGCCTACAATCGACTTCTAAGAAAACAGAGTAGATCCAATGAGATGATTTATGAAACCAATATTAACATATTAGTATCTGTGGACTACAATCAGCAGAGCTCCCTAGAAGTCAAGTCAATTTTAATTGAGTTTGGTATCTCTTAGAACCCAATGTTATGGAGTGATCCATTCTACCTTTTGCCGCATACAGCAGAGAAGAGTTCGAAAAAGTCCCAGATAAATCAAATTTAATGGCCCAAACTGTGTCCTCAGTAAAACCTTGGGTCAATTTCAGTGATGGAGAGAGGAGTTGTGAAGAAATCCAACATGCTCAACACAGATGGAGAATACATGAGACATCCCAAGATCTTCTGAAGACAGCAATCAGGGAAGGGGTTGTAAGGAGAGACACTGCCCTATTCTATTTCATAAAGCTGACTTCTGGAAGTTCTAAGAACCCTGGAAACTTACCTATAGCTTTACTTCCATTATCCACTTCTCCCTACTACTCCTCACAGACTGTCACTCTGTGCTGTTAACCAGCAAACTCTTTTTTTTTTTAAATATTTTTTTAGATGTTGATGGACATTTATTTTATTCATTTATTTATATGCGGTGCTGAGAACTGAACCCAGTGCCTTGCACATGGTAGGCAAGTGCTCTACAACTGAGCCACAACTCCAGCCCCGGCAAACTCTTTAAACAAGCTATAAAAAGAAAAACAAGTAGATGAAGAACAGCATAGGGAAGGCTCTTCCTAAGAGCTAAGAAGAATTCCCATAGCTTATAGAAAGTGACAGCAAACAATTAAGGAAAGTGAACTTGACTCTGTGGAATCTACGGAAACAAACGTAAATCCAGCTAGTCCAGGCACTATAGGTGTCTGAGAAAAATACACTGGTAATTATAAAATATAAATAATAATATATTGGTGATGAGTAGTGCTAAATGGGCTGAAGCCTCTATTTATTGAATCTTCAGAATGCTTACAGAATTGCTATTCCAACTTAGTCATCTCAACTGGACCTAACTTAGGTTTCTTATTACACATTCATAAAACTACTAGGAGCTAGGCATGGTTGTGCACATCTGTAATGTCAGCAAATGGGAAAGCTGAGGCCCTAAGTGACTTAGCAAGCTCTGTCTCAAAATAAAAAATAAAAATAAAAAAAGCTGGGAATGTAGTGGTAAAGTGCTTCTTGGGTTTAATCCCCAGTACAGAAAACAAAACTATTATGAATGGAAATAAGGGGATGCTACCCACCCCTTTAATGGTCATAGTGTGAACCACTAACCTTCAAGTTAAATATATACATATATTTTCTTTGAGAGTTATCAAAAATACCTGCAAAGACAGATGATCCAAACGTCTCCACCATTACAGGAAAGTTAAAAAAAAAAAATCACATAGTAAAACAGAATTTTCTTTGAACTAGGAAACATTGCTATAAATACAAAGTTCGCTATTATTATGTTTACATTAACCAGAATAATTTTTAAAGCTTAAATGAAATGCATATGTTATTTTAATAGATAAGGGTTTACAAGTGAACCAAAAACACTCAAAACACAGAGGTTGGGCTTGTAGCTCAATGGCAGAGATGATGCTTAGGATACACAAGGCCTTGGATTCAATCCCAGCACGCCAAAAAAAAAAAAAAAAAAACCCCACACCAAAATATAGCACCAGGAATGATAGAACTCATGTATCACTAAGGAACATAGCAGATGACAAGAAGTTAACTTTAATCTAGGGGAAGTATTTATAGATTTTGGCACTATTTTGTTTTCTTCTCTCTAAAGTGGATATTCTCTCAGGGGTCAACAGAATATATGAAATGAAGGAAGTCTTAACAAGGGAGAATATCATTAATTTCAATTCACATAACTCCAGAAAACATTTACAAAGAAGGTGCTTCAAGGAAAAATTAATAATTTCACATTACCTCTGGCAGTAATAAATTATTTCCATTGAGAAAGTCATCCTTCTCAAGCTCAATATTATACTCAGACCCTGCTGTGGCAACAAATGCTTCAAGCTGTTTAAAAGGAGCTCTATGTCCATTCACAATTTAACAAGACATTAAATTCTGAGCCAGGACAGGCTTTTGAAATAAGATAAAACTTAATATGCCTATTATAAACGAAACCAAACCTAAAATAGCAGCAAAGCAAGGAGGTATCCCTGAGTTCTCACAGAGAATTGGTTATATTTTAAAGCACAGTATGTGTGTGAGAGAGAAGACTGCCAATTTTTGCCCTTCTGTGTTCACATTCCCCTAAAGTGTGCCTTTGCCAAAGAAGCTCATGCAATGGAAAGACCCTCCCTGGGAGCAGGGATATACACCAGGGGACCCAGTGGTCACTGGATCTCTAGCATGTAACAGCAAAAGTGCTGAGTTAGGTTTAGATACAAGGGATCCCCCAAAACTCCAGTGTTAAAGCAGGAATGTTCAGAGATGAAATTATTAGATTATGGGAACTGTAACCTAGTTGGATTAATGGATTTGATGGATTAATAATTTGAAAAAAACTACTATACTGGGTGGAAACTGCAGGTGGGTGGGGCATGGCTGAAGGAGGATTGCCCTTGGAAATTCTATCTTGTTCCCACCACCCCTTCAACCCAGGCTCTCTGCTGCCTGCCCGCCACAAGTGGAGTAGCTTTCCTCTACCAGTCTTTGCTACGATGTCCCATCTCAACTTCAGCCCAAAGCAATGGAGTCAGGCCAGCACAGACTGAGCCCTCTGAAACTATGAGCCAAAATAAACTTCTCCGTCTTTAAGTTGCTGGTCGTGCATTTTGACAGTGGTGACAAAAAGCTAACAGATATTGCTTTTACCAAAGTGGTTCACTCTGGGCCTGGGTACCCAGGACTGCCTACACCCTTCTGGATTTTCTGCAATCCTGGCAAAGGAACTTACTCCTACTTTACCAGATTAGTCCACTGAGGGGAGAGAGGAAAGAAGCCATTACCTTGATTTATACATGAGAAGTAAGTGCCCTTCTTACTGTTAATACCTGCCCTCCTGGAGAAGAGAGAATGAAGGTAGTTTATTCTTGCTAACACAGGCAATGAAAGGTCAGACAGTCCACAGTTGAAAAGTTGTAAAAAAAGAGGTCAAGAAAGTACCACTCCACTAAATTCTTTTATGTAAGCTGTAGATTCTAGTCTCGACTCTGGAATTAAAGTTGTTGTTTTTACTTTCTAGAGCCTGTTATTTTTCTCATACACAGAGACTGTCCTACACACCATCTTTACATTCTAGTTTTTACCATTCTGGCCACATGATAAGTGCTGAATCACCATTAAACACAAATAGCTAAGATGCAAGATCCTGTCCTTCATCACACAGAAATTTGCTGACATGGGAGGAAAGCAAACTGTGCTATGAGTAAAGTTTAAGTAGCTGGGAAGATGAAGGAATAAGGATTTTCATTGTGAGCAAATGTATGCACATTAGAATACAAGCTCCTCAAATACAGGGATCATGTCTTATTTAGCTTTATGCTCCCAGAATACAGAGGTGTACCACAGTGTCTGCAGAGCGAAGGGTGGCAGCTAAGATGCAATGACAGTAGCCCCCTGTTACTGATGCTTACTATGTCCCCTATACTTACCAGATGCTTTACACATTTAATCCTGGTCCTAAGCCGAGGAGGAAATCACTTGCCCAAGCTCATGAGGCCGGCAGCACTAGTACCTAAATGTTTTGGGCACTATATCTCACTGGCAGAATGACTGGAGAAAGCTAAATTTATTTTGAGACCAAGTACTTGGAAAGGCTTGCAGCAACTCTTGTGTAGAAAGATGTCCAGATTTAATAAGAGAGAAAGAAAGAGTATTGAACTGGGACCTTATATACTACATCAGCTATTTAATTGAGTAAAATATAATTAAGGGGTTACAAGCCTTGCCCAAACCTCTTTATAAGAGCCCCAAACTCTATCAAAAATAAGAACATGCGCTCTGTTACATAGCAGTTCCTCCTCACTGTATCTAGCTGAGGTGAGTGTAGTTGTGCAACAGGAAGCAAGCACCAACATGTTCACTATGTACTAGTGCTAAGAGGAAAACATTCTAGATGTCTATCAAGAAGGAAATGAAAAAATAAAATCAGGTATAACCATGCTATGGAATGCTGTGTAGCAAATGAAAAGAATGAGATAAATGTCTGTTCCGGCAGAGAAAGAGATCTGATATAAAAGCAAAACATAGCACTTGTATAGTATGATGAACTTTATGCTGAAAACAGACACAAACACAAAAACAATGCTGTACATTTCTACAGGGGTATGGGTGTGTTTGCTATAACCTCACCTGAGGAGCAAAGAGGGATGCACACAGATTCTAGAAGGGGTTGTGAAATTTTTATCAAAAAGGGTATGCATATATGGTGTTTTTATTTTTTATTTGTTCTAATTAGTTATATTTAAAAATAATTTTCAACATCCTGAAAAGAAAAAACATTTTCTTAAGAGGTCAAGAGGAAATGAAATCAAGTAGGTCAGGAGACTGGGTCATGTCACAGCTTCAGGAGCAAAACAGCCTCAGGCTTTCAGTCTTTCTCAGAATGATGCTGGTCTCTTCAGAGCCTTTGCCCACAGGGGAGATAAGTAAAGCAGGGACAGACAAGAAAGAGTATCATAACCTTCTTGACAGTTGTCAAGCCAACCTCAGAACCCAAAACAAGCACTCCCTGGAGTGGAGAAAAAAACTGGAGGGTATCCCCAACATTTCCCATGTGTGAAAGATGAGGTGGGGGAAACAGCCAGGGAAAGTGTAAAAACTAAGGAATGCAGATGCAAAGCCTGGGGTCTCCTTTCTGAGCAGCAAAGATGATGATGGCCTTTGGCAAAACTTCAGTATCCATCCTTTCCTCTGTGCTAGCTATGTTCTCACACTCAGATCTTTGTCATATCTGTCTGAAACAGGCCAATTCAACCCTGAACTGTAGAATCTCAGAGTTAGACTAGCCCTCTCCCCGTCTCCAGATCATCTCTTCTAGAAATTTTCAAATGCAAAGTATCCTTTTCCAAGGAATATACCCTGATAAATTAGGTATCACTTTTAACAAACACAACTTGTTATAGGAGTGATAGGCAACAGCTTGGGAGAAAGAAAGTTTCACTCCCCACCAAGATTCTAGTGTCTTATCAGTGTACTCAACATGTGATTAAAACAAGTCATTAGCTCAAGATAAGATAACAGCAATTGGTCACACCCATCTAGGAAAATGAAAAGTGATAGCTGGAACCTTAAGAGAGGTATATCTTCAAACTTCAACTGGAATTTAGCATATGGCTATCAAAACACATAAAATAAATCTTCAAAAAAGCTAAGATTCAAAACAAGGTCTTTAGTGAGTGTCCTGAAACTGTGGGTTCCTGGGCAAATGAGAAGTTGTGGTCTAATTGTTTTCCTTATCCCTGTTCCTATGTGTCTGAGCAGGGAAGGTGACTGATCCATGTCCTCAGAGCAGAAGTCAGACAATAGCAGCTGTCATAGAAAACAAAGACTTTTGATTTTTTAATATTTCTCTCTCCAAATTTGGGAGTATTTTGTATTTAAATCTTCAAAAATATCAAACTTTTCCTATTACATATTTATTTTTGTGGCATTGTCTTTGTGAACTTTCTCCGGGTAGTCCTGGAAGTGACACGCTACTGATTTGTTTGGTTCAACATGTACATTGAAATGACAATTCTCATAACAATGAGGAACTAAGTCAACCTGCAGATGTTGTTAGTAAAAAGCAAATATTATCATGGCTATATATATTTTTAAATTGTACTCATATCTGAGAATGCCAAAATAGAAATGGTAGTAATTCTCATAAGTGGACGACCTTTTCTCCATGTTGACTTTCTCAACTCATCATCCATTATAAGACCTAATTTATCCTCTGAGGCACTGCTGCTTTCTGGGTCTGTAAATGTTCACATTGATTATTTCTCCACAAGTGAAAATTTTAACATCTGCTTTCATGAATACAAATTCTAGCAAATTTCATTCCATGTTTCAAATTTAAGAAAATGATGATACATCACTTTCTTCTAGTTGTAAAACACTAAATTAATAGCTATTACTATATATTGATCACTTATGAGTTTGGTATTAGTTTACATACTTTTTTCTTTTCATTTCAATAATTCTCAGAAGCATGTCAAAAATGCATAATAGAAGCACAGCCTTTGATCACATGGATTGCAAATTCTGGGTAAAGATTATACTGATTTAGTATGATACACTTGAAAAAGGCCTAAAAACTGAAAAACACGCAAAAAAACTGGAAAACTGCCTTTTTTAAAAAAACATTCATTTTATGAAGCAAGAGATTTTTTGGGAAGCTTTGTTTGGAGGGAACAAACACCTACACCAAGCAGTTCTAACCTCAAAATAGATAGTGAACACAAGGTAAGGTCTAACTAAAACACTTCCCTAGGAGGTAAATACAAGAGCTCACAACACCAGAGTTTTCTTGGTGCTTTCTTCATGATGCAGGCTTGCATAGGCCTAGGACAGGGGAGAGAAGAATGCTGAAATAATCAGGGTAGTTGGTCTTCACCCCCTTGGTACTAACGTTTCTCTGAACCAATCTACTTTCAGTTCTTCAAACATCTCCTTCCCCAGGTGCCTTTAGATAGGAAGCTTAAATTCCAAATATCATTCCTCATGCTGATCTGCCAGAAAACAGTCCTGCCCTGGAGGCATGTCTGTTTCTTCCTTTTCTACCACTCTTTTTCAGAATTTCTGAGCAGCAGGAGGAGGCGGCGGCCATGGCAGGGCAGCAGCAGAAGCATACCTCTCATCAACCTCAACTCCAATGGGTGCTGAACAAGGAGAATTTGAAGTACTGGTGTCTGATTGAACCTTAATGAATAACATATTTTTGCAAAACATGTGGTTTCCAATTGTTTGCTTTCAACAAAATTGAAAGGGGACCTAATCAGGATGCTAGGCAGTAGGTCATTAAAAATAGTACATCAAGCCAGGCAGGGTGGCACATGTCTGTAATCCCAGCCACTTGGGAGGCTGAGGAAGGAGGGTCACAAGTTTGAGGCTAACCTCTGAAATTCAGTAACTTAGCAAGACCCTGTCTCAAAATAAAAAATAAAAAGAACTGGGGATGTGGCTCAGTAGTAAAGCTCCCCTGGGTTCAATCTCTAGTACAAAAAGAAAAAAAAAAGTTCATCAAAATTGATGTTTGATAATTACTCTGACTTATGACATCCAATTCAAAAGAGAATAAAATTATGGCATTTGCAGGCAAATGGATGAAATTGGAAAGCATTATGCTAAGTGAAGTAAGCCAATCCCAAAAAACCAAATGCCGAATGGTCTCTCTGATTAGAGGATGCCAATGAATAAGGGAGGTGGGAATGGGAAACATAAGAGAAATAGAGAAACACTGGACGCGACATGGGGAAGGCGGGGGGCAGGAAAGGGGAATGGGTATAGTAAAGATGGTTGATAAAAAATATATATAAATATATATATATATATATATATACTGTTCACTGAAAGTGCATATAAAGGTGTTTAATATGAAGAATTTAATCTGCTTATAATTTTGTGCAAAGTTATAAAAATTATGATTGTAACAATTTTTTTCTATTTGCCTCAACAAATATTTTCAGTGAAGAGTGTGTACAGCTTCTGAAAATTTGTTTTTTTCTGTTATGTTTGATAACTTGTATTAAAATACAATTTTTGAGAAAATAAAATAAAATAAAATAAAATAAAATAAAAAAGGAGTTTGAAGTGTTGAATGGTAGTCCTATAACAAAACTCCTTTCATTACTAATTATAAAATGTTGCTTTGCCTGGACACTTATAAAAACAAAAAGGTACAATTCATTAAATATTTCCATTGAAACTTATAAAATAAATTATCAAAATAGTAAGACATTTGTATTGCTTTGACCAACTGCATACTATTAATAATACTTTTGTAATTCAATCTCGAAGAAAGTTGATACTTAGAAACCTTAGTATGAATTTAAATACACATAAATAAACACAAATGATTTTTGTTCCAGTGAAATAATGAAAGGTTGACCAATAACAAGACTCTTAAGCATAAAAATATTAAGATAAAATTCTGAGGGGGAAGTAGAATGCAAATATGAGTTCAAAGAGAAAATATGAGATCAAGAAGAGCTGGGGCAGGCTTTTTAAAAATGCATGATTTGGTATC
The DNA here is from genome assembly GCA_028644305.1 of Xerus rutilus. NCBI lineage: Eukaryota > Metazoa > Chordata > Mammalia > Rodentia > Sciuridae > Xerus > Xerus rutilus. Next base: position 79,905,080 of record CM053405.1, on the reverse strand, counting down.
AAAACTCTGCCCATAGATATGCTTATCTTTAAATGTCATGATTTACAATACCAAAAATAGCATTCTTTGCAATTATTTAAATGTACAGAAAAACTGGATGTCAATTTAAGAATATATAAGGGGCACAGAGTTCTTCAAATTCATACAAAAACCAGGGAGTTGTATATAACCAACTCCACTTCAGGCTTTGCAATTCTCTTCTCTCTTCTGCCCATTCAAGTAACATTTCTGAAAGATTTAGCCTCTCAACAACTCACTTCCTTCATCAAATCTTCCCCAACTCCTTTGTCCCTTAATGACCATTCTTCCTCTTGTGACAGTTATTGTCTAACTCATCGATCGGGGCCACTTTTCCTCTTGAGTAGATCCGATGCTTAATCATGTGCCAGGCATCATGTAGATGAATGTAGTTATCCCCAATACTTCTGTGAGGCAGGCTCTGTTACTGTTACCCCTTCAGGAGAATGAAATCAAGTCCAGACAGGTAGTAACCTGCACAAGGTCGAATTGCTGGTAAGCAGCAGAGTGGGGTGAGGCATGGGAACAGGATGTAGAGACTGACTCTAAGCCATCACGCTTCCACTGTGTGTGTTTCCCGTCCTGGAGCCTTCATCAGAGTTCAGCACAACACACATTTGTAGGGATGTTTCCCTCAGAAGGAGCTTTGCCTTCAACACAGCAGCTGCTGTCACACAGCCCCCAAGATAACCTCTGAGTCTAAATTTCTATAACCAGAATGTTCTTTATAGAGCCTTAAAATAACCTTGCCTGTAGGGAATAATCAGGTTCAACACATAGCTACTTATTTCAATTTTTAAAAGTTGTAATTAACAGAAAAAAATCCTGAGCATATTATGATATTCCAAGAATGTTTTAATCACCTAAGTCTGCCTAGTCATAACTTACTTAATGCTTTCTACTCTTAAATCAAACTAACTATGGAATGCAGCCCTGGGGGGAAAATGGGGATTGATTGCAAACAATTTTAATATTCTCATGAATTTTTTTGTGAAATAAAAACAACATCAAACTCTAGGATCTTGTTTACAAGTGGGATAGAACCCAGGAATAGAAGTCTCACATTCAAGCATCCTTAGAAGATGAACTTAGAACCAAGGAGTCAAGCACAAGAGACTATATGATCTAAGTTTTATGAAGACTTTGATGGTTACTCATAATTGACCACCTACTCTTTTTATAAATTAATTTCTTACTTTCTAAGAAATTAAATGACAAACTCAAACAGTTACTCTAGAGTTTGCTTAGTCTACACACCAGATTCAAGTTTCTAATTCCCAATTTGATTACCTTATATGATTAACTAGATGAAGCTCATTTTGACTCTCTAACAAGTCAAGAGTCATGCAATAAATCCACTTAGATTTATATTCAAACTGCTCAGGCAAAAACTAAGAAACTCTCTTTGATTGCTAACTACACCCATGCAAAGAAATTGTTCCATCATTTCAGTCAAAGGAAAATCTTTCCTTCCATACTTTTTGATAGCAGTTCATTACATTTTACCTCCAGGCTACTTGCTTTCTTTTAGCAAGATTCATTACATATAGGACTTTTATAATATGCTGGTAGAAAATAGTGCAGAAGTACTGCATTTAAGATATTTTTCCTAAGGGTTGAAACATAGTTTATACACACATACTCACTCACACCACCTGCCTAGGAAAAACACAGTCCTGGGGGCTGGGAGACCTTGGAGATATGTATTGTAACAGATTGGGTACCTCAACCTTATGCCAGAGAAAATGTACATGACACACTGGTAACCCATAGCAACTTAATTTTTCAAAGTAGCTGTTGATGTCAGAGAACTAGGGCAATAAAGTCTAATAATTACATCTCTGAAGACAAATGAAGTCATAGTTAGCAATGTCACTCACTGATCATTATGTTACTACAAGGTTTGTCCTCTTGGTGATGGTGCAATATCAAATGTAATACAAGAGAATACAAGGGCTTTTGCTTGCATTGTATTCTATCTTCAATGCAAGATTAACAAAAAAGCAAAGTAAGCTATTTAATGATGCTTGAAGCTTTAATTTAATGAAAGATGATTATGTAAGAAAAAATAACTCCCACCTCTTTAACCTTCTTCCCCCCTCAAAATGTTATTTTTCTACAAAAAACTAATCTTTTAGAAATCATAAAATGGTCCCAAAAGGGTATTTCACTAAATTATGTATGCTATAAAATAGATTTCTTATTTAACATGACATAAGGCAAAGAATTATATTTCATTAGAAATCTATGGAATTGCTCTGATCTTGTAGAGCTGTTAAAGCTAGTGAGCACAAGATTTCCTCTAATTTAATATTTCTAGAAATTTTTTTGAATGTGATGTCTGAACAATAATGAAAAGAAATACACAGCATTTTTAAAAAATAGTTTAAATAATGCTAAGAAGAAGAGAGTCTTTCAACTGCACTTACAATCATTTTCCAAATCTGGAGAGAATGCAAACAGAGAAACTTAAGTTAAATACCAAACCAAAATCAAAAGTAGGGTTGAACTGAGGCCTCTCAACACGTTTGTTTCAAAATCAATAATGATTAAATAGTTTATGTAATTTAGGAAATTTCTTTAGGGGTAAAAAGGCCAAAGAGCAAGAAAAATAAGAGGCTGAGAACTAAAAGTATATTTAGTGAAGTTTGCATTATTTCAGTTTTTTGAAAAAACATTTCAATAAACTAAATTTGAAAGGTTTAACATAGACAACTCAATAAAGACAAATAATCTATAATATTAACAACTCAGTTTCATTGCTGAGAAATAAAATCTTTTGTATAATTAGCTGGTTTAGTAACCTAATATAATTACATAAAATATTAATTTCCTTCCACCAACTCCCATTTTTTCCTGGATCAGAAATTTGGTCCTGAAAAGAAACAGGCTCTATTCACTAATACTTATCTAATAACTACATCTGGCCAACTTAGGGGCACAAAATTAGCATATCTAAAAAATAGGTTAAATTTATGAATCAACATTTTTGTTACTTTAAGAAATACTAGCTAAAAGTCTATCTACAAAGCCATGGAAGTTATCTGACATTTTCTTTGGACCTAAGACAAAAAGCATCCATCTGTCAGCTTAGTTTGATCAGTCATCCAGACACTTGGTTTACAGGAGGCCGAAGTTCAGGATGTTGAACAGCTTTTGGGTGTTTCTTAATACAGAGGCCTTGGCACTGCCTACCAGCCCTGAAGAACATTCTTTTAGATGGAATGCCTATGGTGAAACACCCTGAAGAGCTCACATCTCTATCCTAGGCCTTCAATAGTGATTTCATTAAAACCTCAATGAACCAGGCTCAGTCCTCAGTCAATGGGGAAAGGGAAGGAAGGATGGACAGAGGTGAATCACCAAGACTACTGAGAAAAGGCAAAATCTCCATAATCTGGATAATTGTAGAAGGAGATCTTTGAAGGGCTCTGTCAGACACAAATATAGGAGGGGATATAGCTTGGAAGAAAACTTTCCAGGTGATTCTGGTATCTCATCTCCTGCTAACTACTTTCATTTTGGAAAAAAAATAAAGAGGGCTATAGAGGAAAAAAGATAGATATGTCACTTCAAGTTGATACATGCTGATTTCAGATTTAATCCAGGCAACTACAGTAAAACTCTCCCAAAAAAGCACTGTAAGTTAACTTCTCACTACACTTATTTATCTGTTATTTCTCACAAATTTCTAAAGCTTTGTGCTTTCAAGCTACAAAGATCTAATATTGGGGAAAAAATCTCTAAGTTTATTGTACCCACTCACAAATGGGTGAAGACTGCATATTTATGTTTTCATTATGCTAATATTCTTAGTGCTCTCTTTCTGAACTAATTAAATCTCATTTACAAATACCTCCATTACCTACAGGTCAGATTTATGGAGATTTCTAGGTCTGGCATAAAATTATACTTCAACATTTGAAAATATTTTTCTAACAACTAATGAATAGACCATGAGTACTGGGAAAAAGTGAACATAGGTTAAGAACCAAGACCTTAATGGATATTCAAAGTACCAAGACTGGTCAATTTGGTGATAAAATGAAAGCCTCTCTGCACTACACCACCAAGGAAGAGAGGAGAAAGGATCTAGAAAGGAAACACATGAGAAAAGAAAAATGAAACAATAAAGCAGAAAAAGGGGGGAAAAAACGGCAGAAGCCAAGCCAGCAAATAGAAATGGGCCAAATTGGGAGCCTAAGGAGTGTCTTGGAGCTGGGCGTGGTGGTACAAGCCTGTAGTCCCAGCACTTAGGCTGAGACAGGAAAATTGAGAGTTCAAAGCCAGCCTCAGCAACGGCGAGGTGCTAAGCAATGCAGTGAGACCCTGTCTCTACATAAAACACAAAATAGGGCTGGAGATGTGGCTCAGTGCTTGAGTGCCCCTGAGTTCAATCTCCAGTACAAAAAAAAAGAGTGTCTTGGGTACTAAAGAGACAGTTCTTTGGAAGGGCTGGGGCCAGTCAAATCTCAGTGGCGCCTGCTCCTGCTGAGCAGCTATTAGTTCACTACCTAGTGGGGGACAGGAAGAGAGGAAAGGAGAGGAAAGAGGACAACCATTTAGTTCTGATGAGTACAGTTTGCTTGAATAAGTAAGCAGGCAAGTTAAACTCTATTAATTTCCAAATCAGCCACTAAGGTAAAATGGAAGGCTGAGTTACAGACAACTGCAGAAGAAGGAGGTCATATACCTTATACAAACCACCCCATGATTTCCAGAATCCCTGGATAACCCAACAAAAACTCAGGGGATGAACGACATTGACAGACATGATTAAATAAAAGCAAAAGCAATTAAGTTAATACTCTTGATTAAGAGGTTGGAATTTTAGGATGATTTGCTTTGCCATTTATTCTGGGACACAGCCTATCTCTAAATACAACTGATGAAAAATAAAGGTAAATCTATCTTGATGACACAGGCTTGTGCCATGCTGCACTCGAGGAAGAACTTCCTCATTATACAAACAGTAGTTTTAAGCAAAATTAAAAATAGATGAGCACATCTTCCATGTGATGTTATTTTCCACCCATAAAATGAAATGTTTGGTGATAGTTGAAAATGTTAGAGCTCTCAGGGGAGGCTTATGCAAGAGTACAATTAGATGGTCCAAAACATTGTTTCTGGCTCACTAGAGGTTTGGGAAACTCGATAGGAGAGTATTTCAGAACTACAGGCTTTTCTATATGTAGAAAGTGATTGCAGAGAAGTTATACTTTTGACATAAAGTTTGTGCCTTGTACCATTTTTCCCACTTCCAGAAGATCTTTTACTTCTTCTTCTTTTTAAAATATTTTTTTTTTTTTTTTGGTACCGGGGATTGAACTCACGGGGACTCGACCCCTGAGCCACATCCCCAGCCCTATTTTTTTGTGTTTTATGTAGAGACAGGGTCTCACTGAGTTGCTTAGTGCCTCGCCATTGCTGACGCTGGCTTTGAACTCGCGATTCTCCTGTCTCAGCCTCCCTAAGTGCTGGGATTACAGGCGTGAGCCACCGCGCCCAGCTTAAAATATTTTTTAGTTGTAGATGGACATGGTACATTTATTATTTTTATGTGGTGCTGAGGACTGAACCCAGTGTCTCACATGTGCTAGGCAAGTGCTCTACCACTGAGCCACAATCCTGGCCCTGATCTTTCTTGATTCAATCTAGGAAGCATGGATTATTATAAAAAATATATCCAATATTACCTAAGAGGTTGCTTGAGATAAGTTTGTCTATACCTAGTATTCTAAGGAAAGGCAAAAATTATAGAAATTGTAAGCTAAAAATCTAAATCAAAGCAAAATTAAATTTAGAGCCTGAAAATCAGAAAATTATACTTTAGCTTTCCAAGAAAAGTCCTTGTACATAGTACTTTTTGTTTCCCCATAAAACCCAAAAAGGAATCACTGCCTATTAATAGAACTTACTATTAATTTGTGGGATTCTTCATGTTCTACCAGTATGAAAATTCAGGGAAATAATAGTTCCCCTTTTCTAATTTTTTTTTTTCAGCTTAGCTAATAGCAAAGATAAAATGGCATTTCATAAGGTCCATTTCTAAGGCACTCATAACCCAGTAAATGGCCTGGCTACCATAAGTGCCCTATTCTAAAACCACTGAATTCAAAGTCAGCCAATATAGCTGCAAATGTGTTTGTGAACTAAAGCTCCACCTGTCCCAGGAAGGCTCAGTTGACTGCCTCGAGTTAAGTTCCAAAAAATGATGAAAAGCCTGTTTCTCATCATTTTAGCTAATAATGATGCTGCTCAATACTATCTAAAAACTGGCTGATTTTATATCCTACCAATAAACAATAAGCAATAAACCTATACTACGTTGAAACATTTTTCTTTTAAAGTTACATTTCTTTGATACATGTGATTGCAATACTTTCTACATTTAAGGAGACAGGTCTTTGTGTGTGTGTTCCATTAATTTAAAGTCACTTATGACAATTTTACTTTAAAAATCAAACAAAAATACTACTGTTTAAGTCTGAAAAATCAGGTTTCCAGCTAATAAGTTCATAACTAAAGCAACTATTGCCAAATGAAGGAGAAGACAAAGAGGAGAAAAAACATATATATGGGGCATGAAATGTTTTATCATTTATTATCAAAAGGTATATATTATATTTGATATCATACTACAGATATGAAGTCAATTTTAAAAAATTAAATTCTCTCTAAAAGCTGATTACTAATTTATTAAAAATGACAAGAAAAGCAAGAATCCAAGAACCAGCATACAAGTTTCACAACTGTTTTCTTACCCAGTAGGTTGTACAGTCGGGTTCTATGAGAAACATGTTCCCAATAGCTAGTCACTTCCGAATAAATCCTTCCAAGTAACACTCTGACAATGGGCATTTTTTTTGGAAAATAAAGCTGGGGAGGAAATGACATAAATTTTAGCAAAAATATTTTGGTTTCTAAACCTTTCCAAGAAATGTTTATATAGTTTCCAAATAGGCAAATACATATTACCTAGTATTTGCAATTTTAAATGAACACCAGACCTTAAATTTATCAAAATATGCAAAATCTTAAAAATCGAATATCAAGTTTTTTTTTAATTAAAAAACTGTCACATTCTCTATTTACAAGTGTTTGCAATTGATTGGCTTAGATGACCTACAAACATTCCTCTCAGATACAAAAATTTCTATATAAAACCCCTGACCATATCGTTATTTATAGAAAATAGCAATCATTCCACAGCAGTGGCATCTTCCCAGGATAACATTTATTATAATAACTAGAGCCCAAGTAATGTTCAAGGTTTGGGGCTGGTGGTAAGGATGGCAACAAAGATTCATCCAAGTTCACAGGAAGCAGGAATCAGAAATGGCTTAATCATAGTCAGGTTTACTAACTACAAAACATTTTTCCCTTTTATGTGAAAGAACTGGTAAAATATAAAGTGAATTCACAAACCTGACAAAAGCTACTAGAAACCAGTGGTTTAGTTTCCATTATTTAGAATATAAGTTCAAGAAAATAAGAGAAAAAGCACTTAGGTGACCTGGGAACTAACTTAAAGCATTTATTAAGAATTATATTTTAAGTATTATTTTAAAAATTATATATATATATTACAGTATGTATTTTAAGAATTATATTTTAAATATTAAAGACCTTGAGCAACTTAAGATTCAAAGAATTGTGTAATTGTATTCCAAATCTATATCTCTGGCTAGAGAAAATATATTCAGAAGTTAATAAAGTATTTCATAGTTTACAACATCCTTGCACTTGATTACTGCACACAGCAAGAAAGTTAGTGGGGAGATGACAACCTGGGATGGTGGTCTCTGGGCTCCTACTGTTTTCTGATACATTCAGCTGACTCTCTCCTTGTTATTATATTTTGCCTTTGTAAAAATATTGCAAGTCTCTTTAACCATCTATCTGACATTACAGATATTTAAAGAAGAAATAATGCAATTACTTTTATCTATGCAAAATAGTCCGTAGCTCAACTACCTTTACAAAAAAATAATAAAAGCTGGGCATAGTGGGAGCAACTTGGGAGGCTAAGGCAAGAGGATTGCAAGTTTGAGGCCAGCCTCAGCAATTTAGTGGGGCCCTTAGCAACTCAGTGAGATCATATCTCGAAATAAAAACTAAAAACAAGGGCTGAAGATGTGACTCAGTGGTAAAGCACCCCTCCTTCTGGATAAATCTTAAGATCCACTGCCCATTCTGGAATGCCTAGTATGAGCTGTAATTTACCTTTAATTCTTGACTGACTTAAAAAAAAAATACAAACAACAAAAAAACTTGGTGTGGCCTACACAATTACCAAAAATCTTAAGATAAATCTTAAGATCCACTGCCCATTCTGGAATGCCTAGTATGAGCTGTAATTTACCTTTAATTCTTGACTGACTTAAAAAAAAAATACAAACAACAAAAAAACTTGGTGTGGCCTACACAATTTCCAAAAATCAAATATTTGATTTTGGTTAGCAAGTGTCCCTAAATTGTGGAACAAAAGTAACTTTCTCAGAAGGGGAGCCCCAGGCAAAAAAAAAAAAAACGTTAAGGGGACAGTTAACTGATCTCTAGGTGGGGAAAATCTATATAGTTTATAATCAAAGAAAGGAACTCTAAAGAAAAAACAATTAACTATACAAACATTACAAACTATTATAAAAGAAAAAAAATGAACAAATTAAATGACACACTGAAAGGAAACTTTGCAACATACAGGGAAAAGGATCAATTTTACTACATACAAAAACAGTAAAGATCTACAGGACACACCAATAGACCATTTGGTCTAAAAACGTACACAGGAAGTTCACAAAACAAATATGAAAAATAAATGAATGGACAAAAAGAGTTCCACCTCACTAGTAATCACAAAGTTTTAATAGGAAAATATATCTCAGTTAACCTATTATTATGGGCAAAGCTTTTAATATAGCTAATTCTCAGTGTGTATAACAGTACATTTGACAATTACTCAAAGAAACACCAATGGGAATGAACATTTAGTTCCATCTTTCCATAATGAAGATAATCAGTATGAATAAAAAGTCTTAAAATGCTTCATACACTGACACAAAATTACTCTTCTAGAAAGTTCATCTCAGGAAAAAATCAGAACCGCATCAAAAGAATGGGACAAAGCTTATTGCAATATCCCATCAGTGAAGAACTGGGAGAAAGTGCATGTACAACATTAGGAAATTTGTACACACTCAGTGTATATTAAAATTGTCTCCAAAATCATGCCATCAGATTGTGAGTACTGCTACAAATGAGAAATAAAATATGTAAGACAAAACTAAGTATAGTGGGAAGAGATATGGATAAAATAAAGGACAATAAAAAATACATCAAAGTGTTAGCAGTGGTTTTCACAGGATTGTGGTCTAGCTGGTAAATTTCATTATTTTCTTTATAATTTTCTATATGGTGAAAAAAGATATTTTAATAAAGTGCTAAAAGTTAAGGAAAACATGGCCCAGTGCACATTCTATTTGTCCAATACAGCTAGGTATTTTGTGTCTGCACAAATGCCGTGCTGCACACATATAGAACACCACAACAGTATCTGAACCCTAAGTCAAATCTAGCTTCTTTTCATGCAGAGCATTCATTCATTGTTGCATCCTTACTGAATTACACTTCTGACACAGTTTATCTAAGTTTCAGCTACAAATTGATAAGCATTAATAAGGGTGAACATAGTATTGGATCCAAAACTTTATGTATCCACAATAGATGAACAAACAGATGACAAATGAATGAGACACATTCCTCTCACCCCAATACTCTCAATAAATATTATTTCCCTTGTCATCAGTGCCACTCACCTGGGAAAAACTACCAGGCAGGAAGAGGTAAGCACCACTTTTGTCTGCTTTACTTGTGGTTTCATACCATAAAAATTTCACTTTTATTTCATGGATTTGCTTGTCTTCTTTTGTCATCATTGTCTAAAGATTAAAAACAAAAATTAAACAACTCACTATTAAAATGTTGATCACATTGCATCTGATTCTGTACACATGTCTATTAAAACAACGATTGCAGAATAGATTGAAATAATGTTAACTTAAGCTTCCAATGTTCAAAATTTCTGGTTGGACAACAAAATTTTGTACTTAGCCTCAGGATTTAAAACCTTCACAATAGGAGCAAAAAGTGAGAACACACTCCATCAAGATCAAAGAGATATATACATATTAGGAATTCTAGACCAGTGCTTCTCAAACTTTCTGTAGAAGGAGCACATGTATATTTTATTTCCAATATGCATGGGCCAAAATTTTTGAAAAGTACAATAAAAGTGAGTTGAAAATTGGAATTGAATTTAAAAATTAAATTTAAAATGACATACCACAAATACTCAAATTTTTATTATTAGTCATTTTACTATATCAAATTGTTTTCAGAGTTTTGTAAACATTCCTCCACATTCCTAAACATTTACATTTTCAAAACTTATCTAGTGAACTAGTAACATTCCATGGCACAGCACCACCCACACACTGGAACCACCCACAGACCACAGCTGTGAACAGTGAGGGCCACTGAAGGTATGTACAGCTACTCATCCAAAAGAAATGCAGAGTATTTGGTACAGCTCTTAAGAAGACTTTTTTCCCTTTACAAAGAAATCTGCACATGTAATTAAAAGTGACAAGCTGCCTTTGAATTTCAGAACTATTCAGAACTTACCTCCATGAGTCCAGTTTTATCAAATGAAAGAATCATGTAGGGGTTCTTCAGAATTATAGGTTCATCCTCATTCATCATACTCTTTATGTTGAAAATTTCACTTGCTGCTTCCTCATGATATAGAACATAATCAGCAAAATATGAATCTGAATTTTCTGCTTCTAAAAGTGTATATACTCTCAGTCCCAAGGGTGGTATATGTGCTACAAAAGAAATCTTTAAAAGACATGAGAGGGAATTTATTACAGAGAATATAATCCACTGAAAGGCAAACCGTTTATATTTTCAGAAAAGTAACAAATGTTTTGTTAAAATATTTTTTAAAAGAAAGGATATAATACTATTCTATAGATGTTTTGATAACTTACGGGTAGGATGTCCACATCTTGGTTAATCTAAGGAATCCAATGGCCTGCAGTTGGTAGGCCCATCAAAACATCAATACTGTCGTCACCCCATACGTGAAATTATACACCATCCTCAATTGTACTACAGCATTTTTAATGGATGCCCAAAGGAGGAAATTCTCCATGAAGGGAAGAAATGGTTTGTTGTAAACAATAATTTTTTTCTAATTACTAGAAATATTTTGTAATATTATAATATTTCAGTATATTGAAATGGTAAACAAAATTATATAAATATTAAATGTGCCAGTTTAGTCAGCACTAGCCCACAAAATTCCTGAGGCTTAGCAGACACTTTACAAAGCATGGAGGATGCACACATCCTAAGACCCCTGCCTTCCAGGACCTAGCCCATTTTCTAGACAGGATGCTTTCTATACACCCTGACCAAAACTTGCATTATATTTTTCTTTTTCATCTACAGTATTAAGCATATATAAATGAAGTGACCAATGACTTTTGACAAGCAGAAGTAAGTCCATTTTAGAGTTCTTAGTTTATGACTGTCTCTAGAAACAAAGTTTGAATTGTACTCCAGATTTCAAACATTAATCCTTTCTAGTGATATGAGATTCAGTTTAATATTGCTTATTTTAAGAATTTTTCACACACACACACACACACACACACAAATCTGTTACTTGGGCCCAGATTTTCTGTAATTACATCTTAGAAAAAAAAGCACCTTAATTATCTTAGAAAGTCTCTCTTCCATGATATGTTGTGTCATCTTTGCAATGAAAAGTTAAAACTATTCAAAATTATTAAGAAGGGTGGTATTTACTTCAATTTCAATATGCATAATTATCATTAAATTGAGTCAGACCAAAGATTTCAAAATTTTATGAGTAATAATTACTTCATTAATTCAGAATCTAATTAATGAGTACACACTTAAAAAGATATACAATGTACATACTATACTAACAACATGTTATCTACTAACAATATACTATATACCTAACTAATAATGATGTTAACATTTGGGGAAAACACAGGATCTATGTGTTATTTAACTGGCCAGTTAAACTCTCTGGTATTTAAGATTTTCACCACTTTACAATGGGCCTATCATGAGACTATTATACAGATATAAACCATACATTGGCTATGCTTTTTTTTCCTCTCTTTTTTAACAATGCCCCTTTAAATTCTATGGTCACAACATACCTCATAGGCCTCTTGTGAAATAGCAGTTTCAGAGATCCATACTGCATTGACTTGAACGTCCAGAGATTTCCCTGTATCGGTGAGTACTTGCACAGCGGCGGAACTCACATAGACTGAAACTACTGAGTTTCGTTGCTGTTCTAAAGGATTATAGATCACAAGGTACCTGCAAAAACAGCTGTGTCACTATTATGATCTCAAAATATTTTTTTACTTCTTTCACACTGTTCCTAAGGCCTCAGTGTATATCCAGTCACAGAGTCAACACATGGAGAATTCAAGGGAACATTTCTGGTAGAACTTTCAGAGAACAAGCAATTTCATTCAATAAATACCACACAGTACAAAGGATAATGAAATTATGATTCAAAAGCACTTTCTAAGAATAAAATGTTTAACCAATGGAAGACACTAATAGACTTGTAATTAAACATTTTTTACATCCCAGAAAATGACTTAAGAGAAGTATGGGGTTAGTCATATAAAAGAATCAGCTCTATCTAATAAATAGCCCGATTCCTGCCCAAGTTCACTAAATAAAAATATCCATAACTTGTTTGTTTACAATTTAGCCACAATTAATTCTCATAAAAAATCTGACATTCATTTTAGACCACTAAAACACAGCCAATTATATGGCTATAAATGCAGAATCTCAAAATTCACACGTTTTATATATAGGGAGCCCTAGTGCTCAAGAAAGGTCTGAAAAAAAAAAGGTTACTTGAAGTGAATCCACTTACAATAAGAACCAAAACTTTATAAATATTGGTAAAAAAAAATTTAATGAGAACTTAGGTATAAAAAGGAAAATAAAAAAACTAAGTGGTTTGGGAGTTGTGGCTCAGTGGTAGAGCACTTGCCTTGCACGTGAGTCACTAGGTTCAATCCTTAGCACTACATAAAAAATAAATAAATAAAATAAAGGTATTATGTCCACCTACAACTACAAATATTTTTTAAAAACTATTAAATAAGTTCAGGCAATATTTGTCACTATGTGTAAATTGTTAGTATGAACAACAACAAAAATGAATGAACTGAAATTTTTGGCAGAATTTTTCCAATATTATATACTAGCATATTATAATAACATTTAATTTTTAAATGATTTTAAATATAACTATATTTGTAAAAGATATTTAAAGACTTTGTAACTTTTCCTACAGCCCTTCTAATATTAGTCAATTCTAATATTCAAATAATTCACCACTGAAATATCTAACAATCTTATTTTTTCACTTGCACAACTCTGCCAGATCCTGGCTGTTTCATAATTTTGTCTATAAACAGAAACATTCTATACCATCCTGTGAGAGGCTTCATGTAATCTGCATCCTTTGCATGATTTATTACTTTACTTTATAGTCAGTTTGAATCATATTATCTTCAAATAAATCAGAGTATTTTGAAGAGGATGTTTAAGTAATGTTACTCACTGATTCACTAGAGAATATTTTCATGATCTGAAATATTGTTTTCCTAGAAAAATCTGTAACTGCAGAAACAAACTGAACAGTTAGATAATAACCACCTCTCCAATATTTAGTAGCTAAAGCTAGGAGAAGCTAGCATCTGTTTATTGTAATACATAAGAAAGTCTATTGAGTATTCTTTCATCCTGCTTGTTTCCCATACATATATATTTTTGCTTTTGATTGCACAGCAAACCATTCATAAAGAAACAAAATGTATACCTACAGTGACCATAGTAGAGAAAAGGACAAAGAGAAGAACAAAGCAAAAAGCACAGAATGTCTCTAATCCTATTAGGCTTCTAGGCCTAGGTATCAGGACAAGACCTAACTTGCATCACCTGCATTCACTGAAATTCCATATGTACAGGAGAGATCAAGGAAGTCACCTGGCCACAAATACACTCACAAAGTGCACTGAAACCTTTACCACTACATAAAACCCATTTTATCTACAAAAGCAATTCTCAAGGAGTGTGACTGGTGGTGCCCCTTTGAAAGGTGGGCTCTGAGGGACTTGTCAACCTATTTTGCACCCTGATAGCCCCCTACCAAAGTTTACATTTCACTTGACTATTCTCCCATTATAAAAACACCCTTGTTCACAAAATTAGTGTTACCAACAGGACTGTCCCACATACCTAAGGTGCACTGGGAAAGAAAAACAGCTGATGGACACTCATTCCTTGCACCAAAGATGCTTAAACCAGAACCTTCAAAATGAGTGATTTATGACTGAAACTCATGTTCCCAGAGGTTTATGAAGCCAGTATGTGAATAAATCTAGAAAACCATGGCCTGAAGAAAGGTCAGGCTTCTAATTCTGCAGAAGTCCACAGGCAGACCCAGGCACTTGCAACACACGAAGCCTAGAATAACTGCTGAAATGTTCCTGGGATGCTCTATTACACAGTGCCAGTCATGAAGACCCTGATAAAATACAACATGTGTCCAAGTAATAAATTAGATAGTAAGTATCCAGAAAACTAGTTCCTTCCCATGGAAAACTTAAGTAATGACTCACACTTAATACAAATAATAGTTTTAAACATATATTTGGTTTTGTAACACATTAAACTGCTTTTAGGTTCTGTTTTGTTTCATTTTAGTAGCTAATTAGTATTTGACTATAATGATGTTTCTATTGTACTGAATGATTATGTAATTATCATGCCAAGAATCTATTCAAACACTAAATGTATATATAACATGTATAATGCTGCAGTAAAAAATTAATTTTAACATAATTAAAGATTCACAGCATGTTCTTCAAGTGTATATCACAGTACAAATTTATATGACACATATTCAAACTCCTATTTCTGCACATTTTAAGTACAGAAAAAGTGCAATCATAAATTATATTTCTCTTAGAAATAAGAACATCATCACAAATCAACTAAATTTTATTGCCATTATCATGTGTGGTAGTCAAACATTTGTTATACTGATAACATCCAAACATGAGTTTTGTTAAAACCTTCAGTTATAAATGAAACTCACAGGTTTCAATATCATAATATCATTTATTTACTGAAAATTCACAATACTTGATCCACACTAAAACAAAGAGTTAATTTGTTTTACCTAGGAAGCTCAGAGTTTTCTTTTTGTTTTTAGTTTTCTCCTATTTCCTCCACATTAGCATTAGCTACTCAGATATCATCTAGCACTAAGTTATGTCCAACCTCCTAGTTCTCTCAACAATTTGGTGTAATGGGCAACTATTTAAATTCTCTATATGCAAAGAACAACTGTCATTTCATGAAGAAAAACCACTCATGTGTTACTTGCTAACCAAATTAGTAGACAGAAGATTGATGTGCTTTGGCTGGGAGAAAAAGGAACAGGAAAAAAAAAAGAAGAAAGAAAAAAGAAAGGACACCTATATGCTCATGTGAAACACGTAATTACTTTATGGGAGAAATGGAATTCCAGTGTAAATATGGCTCTATCTTTCAAAATTCTACTGAGGATAAGTATATCCAGAATTCCTTCCCTCCCAAATAATTCATATCATGTTAAGAAAGTATGGAAGTCCTTGAATCTTCTATTTGGGCCAAATCTAATCAGTGCCTACCAAGATGTGAGCAATACAGGAGACCATGTAGGTTTCCTCCTAGGACTGGATGAAGGATAAAATATGCCCCTTGGTCAGTGGAACCTTGAGATTACCATTGAGAGTGCTTCCTATATATCTGAGGCAGTCCTGAAGACTGTATGGGCAATCTACAAGGCATCCTTTACATGCTTCCTATAAGGAAACTTGAGGTTTGGCAAGGTTAGGTATGTTGCCAAGGCCCAACCAGCTAAAGGGCAAAACGTGGTTTAGCAAAGTTCCCTCTTCACCTCAGAGCCATCCTCTTAACCACATCACTCACAGGCCAAGAATATAAGGAGTTTTTGAGAGATGGGGTTTCCTGCGGAGATTCCCTTAGTTACAAATTCGTATATGAAGAACTTCCTCCTCAGCTTCACCAAAGATCTCCACAGAGCTTCTCTTCTCAGTAAACTCAGGATGAACAAAAACCTATTTACATTTTAAGTATATTACATTTGTGAGTGAAAAAAATGGGGAACACCAGAATAGAAAAGATCTTGCAATATATATTACGGAGTTTTTTTTAGGACTTCACTATATGTGGCAAGGAAAAACAATATCTGATGAAATATTTTGAAAACACTACCTATTTTTATAACTGTGTAAGAAGATAAAAATGAAAAATATTTTCAAGACCTCTGTAAGTGCAGTTTAAAATCAGTTAGGCAAACAATAGAAGATTATATGAAAAATAATTTTAACTTCATTTGCCTACCATAGTGTAGGAGCACTCTCCATACCTTCAGAGTCTCCCCTCCCCTTTCCTCACCCCACGCTGATTGACTGTGCGCTTGACACATAGCGATACCCCATTGGCTGTAACCTCAGGTCCCTGATTGGTCCGAGGACTGTATATAAGCTATTACATTTACTTAAGTAAACAGGTTCTGCGTCTTGCTCCAGCAGAGCAGTTTTATCTACCCCCGGTGTCTGGGTGAGTGACTCTGCTACCTTTGGGACCCCATATCACCCTTCCTAAGGGCCCCATACCTTCGTCCCCCAGGACCCCAGCTCGTCGGCAAACCCACGCGAGGCACGACATAAACCACATCATAGTATCACAAGATAATGTTCAATAAATGGTTGATGAATGAGTAATCCACAAAAACACCACTAAAACAATTTATCATTTATAAATACTATTCATGTGGAGCTTTATAGTTTCATCAGAGTATTCTCATTTTGATTATTTTGATTCCTCAAAAAATAGAAGATAATTAACCCCTTTATAAAGATGAAGGAAATGATAGACCCAAGCTCACAGAGAAAGTGAAGAACATAGCAAAGACTATAGTTCATTTTGTTTGATTTGTTTTATTCTGAATCAATGACAGCATATTAAAATATCATTTCAAATGAGAAGATAGTCATCTTCTCTAAGGAACCTCATTATGGAACATAACATAAAGATGTAACTTCAGGATTGTGAATCTGGAAATATATGGATTTATATATTAACAAACATGTCAATTTCTAGATTTGAGGTCCTTTTCTATATTCCAATCTCATTTTCTAAGTTTAGAATACAATCTTTTTAAAATTTTTTTAGTTGTACATGGACACAATACCTTTATTTTATTTATTTATTTCTATGTGGTGTGGATTGAACAGTGCCTCTCGCATGTGAGGCAAGCGCTCTACCGCTGAGCTACAACCCCAGCCCCTAGAATACAATCTTTCCATATTAGTTATCAGGGAAAAAAATTAAGATACTGAAAACAAAGGGAATCTTTATGAGATATTAGTTTTTCAAAAATCACAGTTTTGTGATTCCTGGACTTTGGAGTTAGACACATTCAAAATCAAATCCCCAATTATAATACTTAGAATCTGAGAGGTATTAGACAACCCCAAAACCTAGTATCTGTATGTACAAAATCAAGAAACAAGATTATCATTAGAGGTAAATGAAAAAAAAAAATGCTCAGAAAACCACCTACCCTATACCAGGTACAAAGTAGAATCTCAACAACAATCCACTTCTACCTTTCCTTAATGAGATCCTCACAGAATCCTGACCAAGGTCTCTGTATATTATCACAACAGATGGTCAAATGAATGAACCAGGTCACTGCACAGCTATAAATAAGGCACAGATCTAAATAAAAGAAACTAACAAAATTGCATATAGGATAACATAAATAGCTTGAACCAAGAATTCTGATAACATGATAGTGGCAGACAGGGAGGGAATGCATGCGCCAAGGCAGAGAATACACACACACAGCAACCACATGGCTTATGACTAAATTAAGAAGAAAGGAGAGACGGATTCCTCCTGGTACATGTGGCTATAAACTTACAAATGGGCGTACACAGTCTGTACCAAATGGGGAGAGAAAGAAACAAATTGGTAAATTTAATATGACAGAATAGACAATAAGACAAAGTATGGCACGTGTGGGGCAGTTAGGATAATTAAGAATCAGAAAACAAATTATTTTATAAATTAATTTTATGTCAAATGAGTAGAATGTACATACAGAAAATGACAAAACTTGACAGAGAAACATAAATAAATAAATGGAAACTTACATAATGACCAAATAACCCAACTCTCCTCAAAACAAATACATAAGGTCTTTCTAACATAACAGGAAAATACAACTATGTATAAGGCTGACAGACTTGGGGGGAAGGAAAAACTAAAACTTTTTCTATCTTAAAAAGTAAGAAAGAATAACAAATTTTAAGAAGGAGGAAAACTTGTATTTTTACAGATCAATAGATATACAAATACTAGAATAGAAGGAAATTAATGAACAAAAAAAAAACCAAATGGAAGTTGAAAAGTAAATGATGTTTCTCCACTTCCAGAAGAATTAGAGTAAGCTAGTGATAGACAAGAGTTCTCATTTATGCTAGCCTACTCAACAACCAAAGAACAAACAGTAATCATTTGCTTGAGAGAAAAAAAGAACTGAGAAGAAAGCACCTTAGAAAAGTGAACTGTCTGTAGTCATCTTCACCTGAGGACATGCCCTTTCTCAGCAAGTCAGAGGCTGAAAGCTCCATGCAAAGCCCAGTGCAGAGCCTGGAGGAAATCACTGGGGGCCAGGAAGCCACAAGAGCATTTGGGTTAGACTTGGAGGCTTTATGTTACACAGATGATTTCCTCATAATGTTCCCACTACTAGGGCTACACAGAAAGGGAAACTTAAAATCAAAACAGAAAGCCTCTGAAAAGAAAAGCAGAGGCATCTCATAATATTCTAGGGTCTACCAGGAAGTAGGGCCTACAAAGTGTATCAGGCTCTTAGCTTAAAATTTAGAAGTAGCTACATTAATAAGAGATTGTGTGAATCAGTCTCAGTTCAGCACAGTCCTTGATTAGAATAATATCTTCCAGGAGTAGATATTTTTCTGGACCTCTATACATTTTATATACAATGTTTAGTACTCCCTACAAAACTATTAGACATCACAAACATTCTGGTTTTGATATGAAGTGTCCCCCCAAGGCTCATGTTTTGAAGGCTTAGTCCCCAAGGCAGCAATGCTCAGAGGGGATTTTGGGAAATGAACTGATTATGAAGGCTCTACCCTCATCAGTGGATTAATCCATTGATAGCTTAATGGACTACTGGGAGATGGTAGAAACTGTAGGCAGGTGAGGCAGGCTGGAAGAAGTAGGTCACTGGGGGTTCCCTTGTCCCTGGTCCTTTCTCTCCCTTACCTTTCTCTCTCTCCCCTGCCTTGCCAGTTTCCATGAACTATGCTATGCCTTTCTGCATGATGTTTTGCCTCCCCTCAGGCCCAAAGCAATGAAGCCAGCTGCTATGATCTAAAATCTCAAACCATAAATCTCAAACCATAAAACTTAAAGAGTTTTCTCCTTTAAGTTGTTCATGTCAGGTATCTTGGTCACAGTAATTATAAGCTGATTAACACACTAGAGACATAGGCATATGACTAAATACCAAAGCGGGTAGGATCAGAACTACATATGATCCAGATATTGAAATTAGCTATTAAGACCTTAAAATAACAATATTACCAAAGAGAAAGACAAACATGAATAAAGTGATGAAAATATAGACAATACCACCACAGAAATTAACACTATATGATAATCAAATGAAATTCTATAAGAATAAATATTTGAAATTAGCAACTTTGAAAATTCTTCAACACTAGAACACAGTCAGAAGAAGATAGGTCAATAAAGCATATCCAAGCTGAAGGGGAGATAAAAAAAAAGGTCAACTCAGTAAAAAGCTTCAATATGTGAAATAAAATGCGCATAGATGGAAGCATGGAAAAAAATGGCATAATACAAATACTTGAACATCTAAGAATTTCCCAAAACAAATTAAAGTGACCAATCCACATATAAAAAACTGTGAGCCCTGAAGAAGAAAAAATACACTATAACGTATCATGTTATATCCCCCTCTCAAACCCTCAAAAAATGCAAAATCTCAGAAGCAACCAGTAAAAATAAGATACTAATGTGAAAGAACCAAAACAAACGTAATTACAAATTTAAAGCTGTTCAGAAAGTGCAGGTGGGGTGGGGATGCCAACTTCAAAATCTATACCCAGCAAAAATTTCTTTAGAAAATGAAAAAATGACTTTAAACAAACAAAAATTGAGCATACTGGTTCCCAGCAGACTTATACTAAATGAAATACTAAGTCCCTCACACACAAGGAAAAATCTCAAAGGGAAACAGGGAATTGTGGGGAAAAAATGAAGAGCACACAAATAGTGGGAAGATATGTGAATACTGATCATACAATATAACACAAAAGTAATAATGTGAATTATTAATAGCAATGTGACGCTACTAAATCACCCATGCCTCTCTATGGTAAACACTAAAAGAATAGTAAAATCATCTACTACTAACAAGTTAGGATAGAAAAAATGTAGTAATAAAAACTTCAACCTACAAGAGGTCAAGAAAAGAGTAAAAGAACTTGAAGGACTTACCAAAATATTATTAGCAATAGCTATTGTTACGAAGTGGCATTATAACTCATTATTTTTTATATTTTCCAAATTTCTTATATTTAATCTTTGTAATTCTATAATTGGGAAAATTATAATTTAAAAATAGTCTCTGCCTTTTAATCCAATAATCCCACCTTTATAAATATAAGGAGCTAAACAAATATAGATTAATAAAAAATTCAAAATATTATATTTCACATCTAAACAATCTAAATATTTTTAAAAACTATATAAACATTATATTCATTAGCTAATCAACACAATGATTAAATTGAGGAAACTTGTTTAATAAGTAAAGGTTTACTTATGGGTTGGAATATTAATAGCCATAAACTATCTATGAAGAATTCTGTGAAATACTAGAAAATGTATTATTAAATATAAAAGAATATTCTGGATTATATGTAAAGAATGACCAGTAAAGTATAAAAATAGACAACAATTTAAAAGGAAAAAAATTCTACTCTATATTTTGGGATTGCTAGGGAGTGTTCTGCATCCTTTTACACTTCTGTATGTAAAACATTCTATAAAAAGTACATACTTTTAAAATCACTGAATAAATAATGAAAACAAACAACTTTATAAAAGAACAGGAGGGGGGAAGGTGAGCAGGCAAAGGAAATCAGAGACATTGGCTCCAGGTAGAGTGATTGTAAGAATAAAGGCACAATATATGAAAAAGGATGTTGTTTTTAGGATGTAAAGGCCTCTAGAATCTACACAGTAAAGTGGACCTCTAAAATGCCAATCTACTAAAAAGGTAGAGAAATTCCAAGTCACAGTGAGGAATGGGCTGTTTTTAAATTCATGTATGGAGCTTAGATCTTATGTAGCTAATGGAAAGTGACTGTAAGATTTAACATGGTCAAATCTGCATTTTAAATACCCATTTCTAGTTTCCAGGTGGAGGATTTGAGGGGAAAAGACCCACAGAAGAACAGCTTCAATAGTTTTTTTTCCCCCAACTAAGCAATAAATGCTTTAATGTCCATATTTTTAAATGCTTTTATATAACCTTAATGCCATTATTAAACTGAAATGAAATTAATAATTTCTTAATTTTGTATAATATTGAACCCATTTTTCAAATTTACAGTTGAGTTGATCAAATAAAGACCCAAGTAACAAATAAAAGCCCTGCATCGTAACTAAACAGTTTTCATGAGTGTTTTGAAGCTTTAGCTGGGTTGATAAGCGTGGCTTAGAAATGTCACACACACACACACACACACATACACACACACACACACACACACAGCTGATCAGCTGATTCTTCTCTTAAGGAGCTCAGGTCAGTCCTTGAACTTGAAGCTCTGCACTTTGAGAATGGATCCAGAGCTTGTGTTAAACAGAAACTCTGCCTAAGTAATGACACAGCAGCTTCAATAGTTGACACCTCAACAGCCCAGGTAGGAAAGGTGAAGACTTAAGTTAGAGGAACAAATTGAGAAACACATAACATGTCTTATCAGTATGATTTTTTGGATTTCTTCAAGAGAAGATTAGATGACAAAAGAGAAAGAACTATCTTCTACAACTTCCTGTTTACAATTAGGATAAGGGAGACACAGTGTTACCATCAACCAAGATTGAACATCTACAGAATGGGTGCTGGGAGGAGGTTTTAAGATGAAGATAATAAATCCAGGTTTAAATTTCTTGCAGTACAATGTCAGTATGCCTGAGAACATCTGCACAAATTGATCCCAATGTTCCTAATCTATTTTTCCATAGAAAATATAAAAGTCAGGTTTCCATGTCTAATAGGCAGCGTAATGGCCCTCAACTTGTCTATACCTCAATCCTCAGAACCTATGAATGTTACCTGTTGTAGCAGAAGCAACTCTGTAGATATAATTAAATTAAAGATTTTGAGATGAAGAGATTATCTTGGGTTATCTAGATTTTTTTTTTTAAAGAGACTAAATTTGTTGGTAATTTGTTAGAGCAGCAAAAGGAAACGAATACATCACATTACACTTTCCTATTAAAAATGGAGGCTGTTTCAGTTTCATACCACAGACTAAAGTCTTTTGGGAGGAACACTGAATATACATAAAGGAAAATCTTGAGTCCTGAAATGGGGGTGGGTGTGGGTGAAAAGAGCAACAGGAAGAGCTTGGGGTCTTGGGAACCAGACCCAAACAATGATTGAAATGAAGTGTGTCTAGTCCTCTCACTCTCTCCCCGACAGGAGACTCCCCCATTCTACTTCTGCATCCACTGGCTAACAGGCCTGACTGCACCCAAGATCCCACTGTCCCAGAGCAGGTTATCATAACTATCAATAAGAAGAAACAAACAAAAACCCAAACCTATACTTTCAAAAAAGCAAATGACTTATAGTCCCTTACATTGGTTTTTCTTTTTAAATTCTATTTATTTAAAAGTATATATATATATATATATATTAAATTCTATTTCTTTTTAATTTTTGAATATCTTATGTAGGACCCTATTCACTGGAGACATGTATATATGCACAAGGCTTTTCACAATTTCAAGACCTCCAGGTTTAAAAACTTTCTATTCCTATAAAATATGCCTTCTTTAACAGGTAAATGTTTGTTTTCCCATAAAAATCCTTCTAGAAACTATACACCAACAATCATTCTTATCTTCATTTGTTAAATACTGAAATTTATATGTTCAAGAGGAAAAACTAAAAATGATGGTTTGTGGGAATCTCTAGTTGACACAGAAAAAATATGGCCTGATCTAATAAGAATAAAGTCCAACCTTAAGGTACAGAATACTTTTTTTAATCAGAAGTGAAAATTAGGATTTTGCTTGATTTAGTGTATAAATGTTATGCGATCTTCCTAATACATGAGAGTTTATTTCACCATTTTTCTATACATTTAGGAGAAATAACTCTTAAAAGTTAATATTATGAATTTATTATCCCGTGGAGTCATGTCCAAGGATAAGATTCAAAAGGAAGGTAAATGAGCACACTGCATGTGTGATCCAATGGAAATATAAAGCTGCCCCTCACAAGACAATAACATGATAGCTTCTAAAACTACTATGCTGTCAACTAAATGATTCCTGCAAATACTTTGCTCTCCTCAAATTTAGTAATTCCATAAAGTAGTACTAATACAAGTTCCTAGTTTAAATAATGAATAAACAGTATGAATTACTAAGTAAGCATTCTAGGAAGCTATATTTTAAAAATATTACTTAGGTAAAGAATTCTGTTTATTCATATTACTAATAAAGCAGTAAATCAAACGCAGAAGTATATTAAAGGAACATTTTTGTTGTTTTTAACAGTAAGTAAATTTGACTTAGCTAGCAGTAGAGAGTTTTTCAGATGTTATAGTAATAACAATAACAATATCAACAGTTATCCCTTAATGAGCCTTTAGTACAATGCTAAGCACACAGTATAAGCTTTACTTGAACTAACTTGTTTTGGCTTTGTAATGACCCTATGAAGTCCTAAAATCATGATCATTTTACAGATATGAAGGGTGGTTCTGTATCTGGCTCTCAATGATTATACAATGATTGTATAATCATTCAAGTGGTAGATCCAAGATTCAAACTCCATCAGTAAGGCTCCAGGGCAGCCTGGAGGCAGGGAAGGTGGCCTGCTGTCCTGCAGTAGGTGAGGTGCTTCTGATGCATGTGCTAGAGCAGATGCCCCATCTACACATTCAAAATCCCATCACCTCTCCACACCCATCTGAATATGTTCTCTTCAGATTGCTCCCCACCCCCACCCCCAGTAAAGGGTTCACTAAAGTAGTGATGAGACTGGAGCAAAGGGGTTTTCTTTGAGGGGATGAAGATTATGCTATTTCTTCTGGTTTCTGGGATAAAAACACAAATAGTTCCTTCAACAAATTCCTACTTTTTATAAGAGGTGGTAAGAGAAAATTTGTTACATAATAGGTCTTCATTTTCCAACACTGATGATACTCACTAATAGTTTCTTAGTCCTATGAATCAATTTTTGGATGTATTAGGTTATTTTCAAGAGTTGAGTTTTCTATTCAAATGAATGCTTTAAAAATACTGCATACTTTAACAGGGCATGATTGTGGAGATCACCTACCTCAACCTCCACCTTTCCTAAGACCTATTGCAAATGAATTGAAGTTTCAAAAACATGATACTGGTTAGTGATAGTATGGGACTAGAATCCATCCCCTAATTCTCAATTTACAATACTGTGTTCCTTTTAGGCTTCTGAGAGATGTGAGATCTGCCCCAAAGCTCAATGGCATGAAAATGAGTTAAAATTATAAATGTCATTACAATCTGTAACAACAAATACAACTCAATACTATAAAGGGCTAACCATCAAAAGTACAACAAATTTCAGGCTTTCTCCACATTGTAAAAAGTGTTTCTAAAACCCTAAATGTGATCAGAGTAGAACCAACATGTAGTCTTACAACTTCTATAAACAAAAATGGACTGAAAAATATTTTACCTACATCCAGTGTACAACAGAAAACAGTAAGTCAATTAAAAGTACAAATATTTCTGCCAGGTACAGTGGCTCATGCTTGCAATCCCAGCACTTTGGGAGGCTGAGACAGGAGAATCACGAGTTCAAAGCCAGCCTCAGCAATGGCGAGGCGCTAAGCAACTCAGTGAGACCCTGTCTCTAAATAAAACACAAAATAGGGCTGGGGATGTGGCTCAATGGTCGAGTACCCCTGAGTTCAATCCCTGGTACCAAAAAAAAAAAAAAAAGTACAAATATTTCTTCCAAAAGAAATATTTCTTTCTAAGTATTCTAAAACTTTTGATACTGAAGCAATAAAAAAGAAAACAGACAGAAAGATTGTACATTACTTGGCTGACCCCAGGAGTCTTGTCACCAATTAAGTTACTTTCACTGAAAGAGTTTCACCTAAAACAAAAGTACCATCTGTTTTACCTAAAACATTAAGATGTTCTATTTTCTTGTCAATTCAGAAATCACATCTGTAGCTATTTTCTGAAAAGACAGTGAAAGACATTATATTTATGGGTGACTGCATAAGGAATGATTTTCAATCAAAATGTAATTTTCATCTACTGGAAGAAAATTTCATTTCTCCAATGAATAAAATGCTTTAACTTGGGAGAACATATAGTACATAAACAGAATGATTTTCACAAATAAAAAAGGCCTTGGAAGTTAACACAGTCAAATAAGGTTGTTTTGTTGTAAAACACAGAAATGGCAAATACATTTGTATCCCCTTGGTATATTTCCATTGACAAATGAAATCTATTTTGAGCAAGATTTCCAGGTGAATAGAGGAGAACACAACAACTTTTATTGGTACCACATCTCTTCATGTTAGTGAGCCATTGTGCAAGGGGTAAAAATATGACAACAAAACACCAACCACTTTCTATTTTCAAAACACTCATAGAAACAACATTGGTCCAAGGAAAGATTCCCTACTAAACAACTCAATGAACCAACTGAAGATACAGAACACTAGAGAAGACATCACTCACAGAGAATGTAAACACAATGGCACAAGGGATAAAGAACACATTTCGAAGAAAAACACACAAGCCAACCAACTACCTATTTACTCTGGGTAAAAATTAGGTACCTAAAACAAATCTGAAACCCAGGTATGTCTTATTTTGAAAAGCAGCCCAATGTTGTCTATGATTTTCTTGCCTAAACAATTTAAAATTAAAAAATAAAGCTACTCTCCAAATAAGGATGAAATAAGTAAGTCCAAAGGCTCTATTTAAAATTTTTCTTTTACCACAAAGTTGTGAAGTGCTCTGAAGTCCAAGATGGGCTTGAAGCCCTTCCTGACTTTTTCAGGATCAGGATACCTTCACTAAAATCCTTTTCCTTGTTCCTCTTGTAGTGCACGCTTTATTAATCTGCATTTAGAAGGAAAAAAAATCTGGTTCAGAAGAATGGAAGACTTTGAAATATGCCACATCACTTCAGCCTATGCTCTGAACTGCTTTTAGTTAATTAGTTTTGTGTTAGTAATTTCAGAAGACATGATGGACACTAGGAGAAACAGTTTTGAAGAAGACCAGAAACTGGATAGAGACCTAAGTTTTCAAGAAACTAGAAAAAATAATGACCAAAGAATTGTTCTCATATAATCATCAATAATCCCTCACCCCAATAAAAAGCACTTTAAAAATCACTCATATTCCAGATATTTAATTAACTTGAACACTTTCATAGTACATTATATAACTTTAACTCGTGGCAAAAAAATTGGCACTACAGCTAAAACAGAAAAGAAACATTCAAAATTTACAGTATCTGGCAGACACACCAAAATTAATGCCAGGTCTTCTTTGGCACTATCTCATTTCCTTTTCAAAGTTTTTCTTAGGGTCAATGAAGTCATGTATTTCAAAATCTTTTAACAAAAAATTACTGAAATCTTTCCTGGATTATAGGTGGTAGTCTTCATGCTAACTCTGCCTTCATAGTATAAGGTATCGAAACATCTCATAATATCCTACATATATAGATAGACATATATTGTCGCTCTCCTGCATTCCCTTGATGATGGTCACTGATAGGGGTAACTGCAAGAGTTGTAAGTCCCATACAAAAGCACTTTAATTTCATCAGACAAATCACACAACTAAAACACACTGTGTAAAAACTTAACTCATAGCACAAACTCTGATGATAAACCAGATCTACACAGCTAGGTAAGAAAGCTTGATTAAAATATGCAAAATAAAAAGACAATTAAAACAGAAACTAATCAGGTAATTTAGCAGGTGTTGTCTACTTTGCCATTGCTTTTCAAGAAATAAAACTTAAAACCATCATTTTAAAGTGCTACCAATTTAATCACTTCCACAAATAAAATCTAAAATAATTTTGTACCTAGGAACAAAATCACAGCTGACTATAAGACTGTGGGAAGGAAGATTCTTTTAAATTTCATGTGAAATTGATGAAAAGAATGAATACCATGTCTTGAAAGCATTAAGGAGGCAAACTCCACACTGTACCTTACTGAAAAACTAATGTGTGGGTCTGAGAGTAGCCTACTGACAAATATTTTCTTCAAACTTTTAAATAACAATACAAATTTACTAAATATGCAATTATATTGTTTAAGGCAAACTACCATAAACTTTAAACTGTTAGATAGAAGAATTGTAAAAAATATCATTTCTGGAGGTGCGAAAATGGAATAAGAAATTTAAAGCGAATCAAACAATGGATTAAGATAATGAGGAAGTTTGAAGTCCAGCCAAGAAGCCAGGTACACTAGGTAGAGTCAAGGCAAGGACTACTGTCAAGTTTTTAAAGTCAATTCCTGAATACCTGTGTGTTTAGGGAATGTGGTACAAAGGGTAAAGAGTCAGTACTGTTTAACCAGCAAAGATTTCTTGAGACTCAGATACTTTCCAACAGGCTTTGTAAAGGCACAAGAATCTAGACAAGAAGAAAATTAGGGCAACCAAGCATGGGTAGCAGTTATAATTCAATGACATTCAGCAGAGTCAGGTTGGTTTTTTGCTATATCTTTTTAGGGAACTTGTTAATTATTGTATGCATTTTCACTATTCTCCTAAACCATTACTCTACAGATCTATGGTCTCTATTCTGTGAAATCCAAAAAGCTCTGAAAAAAATCAGAAGATTTTTCATGACTAATTTAGTGGTAATACCTAAACTGAATTGACACAAAACTATACAGAATCTTTATTTTCCCATTTGATTTGGATATTCATAAATTTTAAAGCAGACCCTGCAGTATTATACCATATATGTAGATTTATTTCTTAAAATTAAAAAATCTGAATTCATAAGGTACTTTGGACTTGTTTTTAGGATTACTCTACACAGCGGATTCTAAGCCACAAACTACCTGAAAAGGCAGCCTGCCTGTGCAGATTCAGGAAGACTAGTCATAGGTTGCTGCCATAACTCAGGGGAGAGATAATAGTAGCCTCAAAGAGGATAGTGGCGTTGAAGGTGGAGAGGACAAATTTGAGATACACTAAAGTAGAATAAAAACACTTATGTATTTTTGCATATAAGCTGAAAGTAAAATTGAAAAGACAAAGATAATCAGGGTAAACTTACAATTTATTATCCAAACTAATATATTTTTGACAGTGAAAGGCACTGTGCATGAAAAACTCTATTACATACTCTATTACATTACTTTATTATATAGTTAGTCTAACTGAACAAGTTTGGGATCACAGAACAGGTTCCAGTGGGAGAAATTCTGTTTAAACAACTTGTGGTGTGGGTGCTAGTAGGCCATTCCAGTTCAGCTATCCACCTCACGTGTGGGCATACAGCTCTAGAAATCAGAATACTTTTCTCAGCGTATCTAACAGTGCATTGTAGTAAATGAAGGCACTGGAGTAGAAAGTATCACTTTCACCAGAAGCTGGCATCTGCTCAAAATTCCCAGGGCAACACAGTTATGCCTCTTCATCTCCTTCAGGTGTTAACACAATCTGAAGCTATAGACTTTATGATACTGTGAACAAATTACTTTTACATTTTAAAGACTATCAAAAGTAGATGGACATTTCTACCTTCAATTTGGTAATAAAATTTACAATAATACTTTGGATCTCTCTGTGTTTCCAATGCCCTTTTTAATGTATTTTTTATATCTTTGTTTTTATTTATTTTTATGTGGTACTGAAGATAGAACCCAGTGCCTCATATATGCACTAGACAAGTGCTCGACCACTGAGCTACAATCCAAGCCCTCCAATGCCCTTTTAATTCTTGTTTTTGAATTCTTAATTTTGATTCATCCATCAGTCAGCTGAGTTGACTTTATCAAGGAACACTTTGAAATGTTTCTTTTTAAAAAGGAAGAAGAGGTACATTTTATAAGTATTTTGATACTTGAAAATATCTTTTTGTGGCTTTCACATATGAAATCAAAGATAATGTGGAGGTGCTGGGGATGTAACTCACTGGTTGGGCTTTCCTAACATGCATAAAGCCCTTGGTTCAGTCCTCAGCACTACAAAAAAAAAAGAAAGAAAACTTTGAGCACAAAATGATTCAAATTTTCAGTATTATCACAGAGAAGCCTTAAACAGCTCTTGTCCCATATTATACAATATATATCTTTACCAGGCCACCTCTGAACTGAACTGTTACTAAGTGCTCTAGGATGCGACTCTTTTCATTTATGCTATCTACAACTTGGCCCTTTCCATCAGGAAAGTGAGGCCTCTGCTTAGAAAACTTTTCATCAATTATATCTTTGATCATTCCTTTTATTATATTTTTTTTCCTAAAAGAAATCCAATTCTTTTGTTGGAATCTTGTGCCCCATGCCTATCATTGTCCTCCTCGTTTCCATTCATCTTCCTTTTTTCTCCATTCCTAACATCTCATGGGCTCTTTTCATGTCATGGACATCCCTTGCCCAACACCAGCTTCAATCATTAGATCCCTGGTAGAGATGTTGTTATTGTTTGTCCAACAATCTTTCCTTATCTCACTTCTCCCTTTTTCCATATCATCTTGCCAACTTTTCATTTCAGCTTTATACTCTCTGATGTGTACTTTTTTAGAGACCATGAATTCAAACTAGATTTTCTTTATTTTCTTTTGTCTTCTGGACTCAGACAGTAATAGCTCATTTTAAGAAGAAAGTTGTTTTTCTGAGTTTCATACTACCTCTGTTTCTTGTCATTCTGTAGGGCTCTCACACGGTTTTCCTACAATTACTTTCCATTCATGTATCCTCGTATAAGTAGAAATCCACCCAGACCCTGTGTTTTCTTTCTTTCTTTTTTTTTCTTTTCAATGTTTTTTAGTTGTAGATGGACACAATATCTTTATTTTATTTATTTATTTTTATGTGGTGCTGAGGATGATAGAATCCAGTGCCTCACGCATGCGAGGCAAGCGCTCTACCACTGAGCCACAGCCCCAGCCCCCCTGTGTTTTCTAAAGCTACCCTTGGGTTATAAATTTTGGCATTGGTTGAAGTCCCTCTCTCATCTAGAGTTAGTTTATTTGACAAATATTTATTGAGCACCACCAGTGTGCCAAGTATCTGCCAGGTAATTCAAAAGCAAACAAGTCCACTGCCCTTATGGAGCTAATAGTTTAGCAAGGGAGATGGACAACAGGAATAAATGAAAATAACCAGCTCGTTTAATAATACCATGAAAGATGTAAAGAAGATGCAGTGATGGAGAAAAGAGTGAGTGATAATAAGCTCACATGGATAGATTGAGACTGATTGCAAATTCCCCAAAAGGCTAACATTCAAGATGGCTGTACTTGATTGGTATTCAATCCTGTACATCAGATCTCATGGTTCTGAACAAAAGGAGGGCTTATCTCTTCAACAAAGAATATCATAGTAATATGGCCCATGATGCCACCAACTGCAATTTCCTTGAGCAAATACTTCTCTAGATTGGTGATCTACCATCAGTCCCTACTTGTTCCTAACTACTTTATATCTGGTAGATTCAGTCTCTAGACTCACTGCAAAATAAGCAGAGTGAAAGCCCTCTTTTCAATGTAATCAAGGGTGGGCAACAGATCTGTTCAATGAGAGTTAAAACTGACCTGGAAATAAAAGTCAAAGTAAAAAATCATTATGATAAATAACAATTATTGTCAACATTTTACTTTATCATAAAGTATACAAATGTGCATAATACTCTAATCTACTGATATAAGAACAAAGGCTTATGGGACAACTAAGACTGTGGGATAACTAATTCGAGTTTGTCACATTTTCTGCATAAACAAACACATGATAAATCATCTGTGGTTTTAAGCTTAGATTTCTCTACATATACAGAAAGAATTTAAACTTGCAAATATTAAGCAATCTGAGTGAGGATTCTTCCTACATTTTTACGATTTCTTTCCACATTTTCTGCAGTTGTCTCACCAATATCTATCAGTGACTCACCTTTGTTGAATCTTTCCAAAGCAGTAGACTTTTTAAAAAGGGATCTTTTCATGTAATTCATCAGTTTAATAAAGAAACAAATTATGAGGGGAAAATAACGATAAAAACCTGATTCAGGAATAAATAACTGATTCACAGTAATCACACAACTGTGGTGTATTGACTGTCAGTCCAAGGTTTTGGAGGTCCCATGATTATTCATCTTCTATGTTTTCATATGTGTCTTAATGGGAAATTACATCAGTCTTAGGGTTCCTAGTCAGCCATCATGTAAACTGGAAGTTCATTTTTTAAAATAAAATAGTTATTATTTCACATAAGTCAATGTGAGGCTGAAACAGTGTTTCAGGAATTAATGTTCATCATTCCTGATGATTCAAAATATTTAACAATGGTAAGGGTGGAGAGAACATAGTGGAAGAGGTAGAGTCTTTCCTGCTCATTTCAGCCTCCAAAGAATTTTATATTTCTCTAAAAAATTAGGCCAAGTGAAAACCTGCATAATTAATTTAAAATAACACAAACTAAGTAAGGTTACTTTATGTTGCTCTAAAACCACATCAAAACACTAGTCAATGCAAAGAACTTCTGAATATAAAATTTACTTACCATGTTGAAAGTACTTTCAATTTTCTTAGAAACTTCTTGAATTTAAATATTATACTATATTCTATTCGGTCTTTTTATTTTTGGTTTTTATTTTATTTATTTATTTTTGGTCCTGGGGATTGAACCCAGTTATTCTACAACTGAGCTACACCCATAGTGCTTTTTGTTTTATTTTGAGATATGGTCTTGCTAAGTTGCCCAGACTGCCCTTGAACTTGCAATTCTCCTTCTCAGTCCCCCCAGTAGCTGGCTGGGATTATAGGTATGTGCCACTGTGCCTGGCTAGGGTAGGTCTTAATCCAACCTAATTGGCATCCTTATAAAAATTCCAGAAACAAAACAGAGCACAGAGGAAAGAGGATGTGAAGTCACAGGGAGAACAGCATCTACAGCTAAGGAATGCCTGAGGCTGCTAGAAGCTAGTAAAGAAGCACTGAACAGATTCTCCCTCACAGCCCTCAGAGGGAAGGCATCCTGATGCCACCTTAATTTTTCCACCTTCTGGACTCTAGAGCTGTGAGACAATACATTTCTCTGGTTTAAGTCACCTAGTTTGTGGTACTTTTTTGTTGTTGTTATTTGACCCTCCTCTACCCCTGCCCCAGAACAGGGGATTGAACTCAGGTTTGTCCTAGCACTGAGCTACATACCTAGCTCTTTTTTTTTTTCAATATTTTATGTATAGTTATTTTTAAATTTTGAGACAGAGTCTTGATAAGTTGCCCATGCTGGCCTCAAACTTTCAGCCCTTCTTGCCTCATCCTCCCTAGAAGCTGGGATCACAGGCATGTGCCACTGAATCCAGCTATTCTATTCAGTCGTTTAGGAAAAGGATCTGTTCTAAAATATTCCAACAGGTTACAAACAGGATTAAATCTGTCTCTAGATCATCAAAGAATTAATCAAACTGAAAAAGTTAAAGTTAACAAAACATAATGCAGATGGATATAGATAAAAATCACACAAATACTTTCCTAATCAAATTATGATTAAACACAAAAGCATCTCACAAAGAAGTCTATGAGCTCACCTCTTAAACTCAATATAAATTCATAAACTCACTATACCATTACTGCCAAGATAGACCTAGACTAGATTAGTTCAGATTTTATGTTTTTAAGGATCTCTAGCACTAACAGTTAGCAATTCTCCGACAAAAGAAAATTTCTACAGCAGCTTTAAAAGGTAAGGAGTTTCAGTTGTTCAGCCAAATACAACCTGTTGAGGATCTAGGGTATGTATTCCTAGTCAAATCACATTTTCTATTATTGCCTTAAATTTCCTTGGAATAATTTTTCATTGCAGCCCATCATTTTTGGGGTTGTTTTTGTGGTGCTGGGGATCAAACCCAGCGCCTTGGCAAGCAGCTCTACTACTGAGCCACAACTCTAGCCCTACAGAACATCATTTTCAAGAAAGGAAACCCTTTATCTTCCTGACTTTCTACACTTATTTTTCTGCTAATCAATGTGAAGCCATTTCCATAATAGTTTTCTAGTACATGGTAAAATTTGAGGGAAAACCATTATAAGCCAGGAGCAACAAGCACAGTTCTTACACTAATTATCACTGCTAGCGCTCTTTCACCTCCCCACAGTCAAGCACTAGGCAAGCTCCATCTGGATATTTACAACTCTCATCATCAGACTCATTTGTCACACCAGAGATACCTTGGTTCAAATCATGGAATTTCAGTTCCATCCTTAGGCTACAAATGCTTCTACCAAATGTATGTTATAATAAAATTGCCAGAATCTGAGTGATTAGAATTCTGTTTTCCTACAAGTCCCATTTCCAAACAACAAAAATAATGTTTTGAGCTTGGTTTCTTCATTTAAGAATTACATTTAAGCAACTGTTTAGATACAGTATAGATACCTTCTCAGATACATTTTTATTTGGTATATAAATGCAGTGATGACAATGACAACAAATGAAAAAAAGATCATCTGAAACCTTGAATCTCATTATGCTAGTAGATAATTATTGCCAGGACAACTGTTTATAACAACATTAAAGACATAGAATTGAGCAAATGCTCCACGTTATTAACAAAAGTCATGTGTTAAAACTCATCTGATGAAGTCAACTCAATCAGCTAATTGAGAATATCTTTTGTAGCCCTCATTATAAAGAAACCCTCAACATGAAATCTTGATGATGTTAATTCTCTAAGAATGCAATGATGCTTCGATGAAACCTAAACATTTTCAGGTTTATGGTATAAAACTCTAAAATCTCAAATATGTACCTCTACAAATTCAAAGCTCTACTGACTTGCAATTTATTTTATTTGAAGTAGTATTAATGAGTTCATTCACTAGGAAGGTTGGGTGCACTCTCGCACCCAACCTCCAAATATCATCTGGGAAGAAAAAATATCAGGATGCCACATTTTCACATACACAATGAGCCACATTCTATGCATATTTGGTGTCTAAAGCTTCACATTCTCTTCAATCAATAATTAAATGTATTCAACCAATTTTTATATTGAATTCTTACTATGCTGAGTATAATACCACAGGCATAGTGGTAGAAATAAATGAAATAGTTTTTACCCTCAAGGAGGTTTCAATCTAGTGGGATTAACTTCAATTAATTACACTGGCAGAAATAAGCCAGCATCAAATGCTAGCCATGCGAAGTGAGCTACTCAATTTAGATGAAAATTTGAGGTCAGCATCATAATGGGATAGGCATCCTGGAAGGAAAGTGAGTTTATTTTGCATATGGGAAGAATGTAAATCATGGTAGCCAGTGGTTCAACTGTGATAGACAGTCTCCAAAGATTCCCTCTGCTTCTCATTCATACATGATCCTCACATCAAGAAATAGAGAATAATTCCCCTCCCCTTGTGTTCTGGCTAAACTTAGTGACTTCCTTTACCAAAAAAGTAGTAGAAATGACCTCTAGGACTTCCATGTGAGGTCCTAAGAAGCCTTGCAGTTGCTACCCAGGTAAAAACTCCCAGGTATTTAACTCTCATCCTTGGAAAGTATCACTATAGTTAAGGAAGCCACATCATATAAAGAGCCCATGTGTGAGCACGAACGGTTGACAGTCCCCACTCAACTCAGCCAATAAGCAGCAGCAACTTACAGCAATGTGAGAGAGTCCTCTTGGACACAGCCCTGTTAAGCATTTGGAGAATTCCAGTCCCAACCTTTGATTGACTGTAACTGTTTGAGAGACCCTAAGCAAGAACTGGCCAGCAATTCTAGAGAATCCCAAGAGAGATAATAAACTGTATTTAAGACATTAAGTTTTGGGATAGTCTGCTAGGCAATAGACTACTAAAGCATTTGACTATCAGGTCACATGTTCTTCAATAGGCAATAATAAGTCCCTGGAGAATATTGAGATAAAAAATAACTTTCTCAGAGCTCTGACTTTGGGTAGATTCCTCTGATAATTACATGTAATAATTAGGGACATAGAGAAACTGAAGACAAAAGGGCAAGAAGCCACTGCAATCATCCAAGCAAAGCATAAAGGATGTCTGAGAACAAAAGAGTAAAGGGAAAAGAGAATGGATATCAGGCACGAGTAGGGGTAAAATCCAAAAGGTTCCAACTGGTGAAATTTAAGAACTAATAGAAGGCAGAGGTCAAATTGAGTTCTGGGGTTACAGAACTGAGACAACCAAGAAGATAATAATTCTACTAATCAAGATTGGCCAAAAGGCATATAAGGAGAAAAACAGAGGAAATTAAATTTTAAGTGCTGGGAGGTCAATGAGGTAGAATCATTCAATAAGCACATGGCAATGGGGCATGGAGTGCCTTTTATGAAATTAAATACTTTTTATATCTGGTTGATAACTGAAGTCACCCAAAGTCCAAAAAACACTGACTTCCATTGTGTCTACATAGTGTTACAGGTTTCTTTCATGTTAATCTCTTCTCTTTTCTTGGCAGGACAGATGGAAGAAGGGAATGAGGAAAAGAGAGGGAAGGAGGCAGGAAAAGAGAGATGTAGGATAGCTGTCCAACAAATACCTTACTAAAAATCAAAAGCACTTAAAGGCAAATTTATAATCATTTGAACGATTATAAATTTAAAATAGTTATATTGAATATTTATATTCAAAATAATATAAAATTAGTTTGAACAAATTGATCTCAAAGTGAAACAGCTTGCTATGTTTCAAATGTACTCCTCCACCTTGCAATGTTCATGTATTGAAAACTTAATCCCTAATGCAACAGTGCTGAGAGGTGAGACCTTTAAAAGGTGACTAGGTCATGGGGACTCTGCACCCCCCCATAAATGGATTAACGGTTATCACAAGAATGGGTTAGTTATCTTGTCAGTAAGTTCCTGATAAAAGAATGGGTTCAGATCCTTTCTCACCCTTTTCCTTCTCCAGGCTCTCCTGCCATTTCACCTTCCATCATGGGATGATACAGCCAGAAGGCCCTCGCCAGATGCAGCCTCTCCATCTTGAACTTTCAGCCTCCAGTACCATGAGCCAAATACATTTCTGAACACTATAAATTACTTAGCCTGATATTTTATTACAGTAGCAAAATCAAACCAAGACAAATTTTCTACTTAAAAATTAAATTCTTTCAAGTCCCCAATCTTGCAAGTCCTTCTATTAAGTTGTTTTTTTTTTTGTAAATAGTTTCTATAGAAAATTATGAATGTAAAGAAACAAAAACATCTACGTTTAAGGATTCTTTAAGGCTAGACAATTTATGACTTGCTCAAGGGGGCCTAACTTTAACTCTTAAGGGTAACTGCATGTTTTATACAAAAACTATGAAATTCACACATTACATAGCTCATATAACCTTGTGAACTAAATACAAAGATCTGTCTTAACATCACTTTCAGTAGATTAAGTGCTACATTTTAAATACAAACAAAATTATACTAGGTTATAGCTATAATTGATGTTGCCAATACCATGATCAAATAATTTACACCAATTTCAATCCTATAGGTTTAAATCAGTGTTTCTCAATCTTTTTTTTATATTATCATCTAAGAACTCTTTTTAAACATTTGCTTTCTAATCAATCGTCATATAATTTTAATACCACACATAAACTCTTCATCTGTTTTATACTGCATTTGTGCTTTATTTTAACAAAAATAAGATATTTTTCAAATCCCCCAAGATTTTTACCCTCCTGGAGAGGATATCTCTGTCATTGTGAATACATGGTTTATTTAGATTAATAATTT
Organism: Xerus rutilus; assembly: GCA_028644305.1. NCBI lineage: Eukaryota > Metazoa > Chordata > Mammalia > Rodentia > Sciuridae > Xerus > Xerus rutilus. Next base: position 79,867,571 of record CM053405.1, on the reverse strand, counting down.
GATACCTAAATAGAAACTATACTTATAATTAAAATAAAGCTAAGCCCTTGAGCATTACAGGAGATTTAAGAGTGTGAGAAAGACTCATAGCCACACTTTTAAAATCTCCAAATAATAACTGAGATCAGCAGTTATTTAATGTGCAGAGCACACTAAATAAAAATATCAAATTCTTCCACTTGGAAGGCCACTACCATTATTCTTCATTGATTTTACTAAGCAATCAATAATAAAGTCATTTATGGCTAATAAGTTAAATGTAGATTTTATAACCCAAAACACAAACTTCTATTAATGAAGTTCACAAGTACAAAATGGACAAAACACATAAAAATAAGAATGTGACCATCAGAAGAATCCCCAGTTTACCTAACTATGGAAATGGCAGCACTGACATTTGACAGAGAGTACTAAAAAAGAAACAACAGTAAGAGGAAGAACATTACTTAAACACAAATTGTTTTACAAAAAAATATTAAAAAGCAATCATTTTACTAATACCCTTTAAAACTCCATTTGTTTATCTATAATTAAAACTCCTCAATACTGAGGTTCAAAGATAGTGTTTCTCTTTAATTATGCCACATTTCCTGAATTTCTTCCTGTAACATAACTAAGAATAAATTATCAATTATTGCTGGCCAAGGTTAGAACATTAAAGGAAGGAAAAAATAATTACAGGGAATATATTTCTTTCTCTAACCCATTTTGGCCCCAGCCCACCTCATCCCACCCACACTAATATGCACCTAGAGATGGAGTATAAATCACTTATAGTAAGTATTTATTCTTCTTTCAGCCAGCAAATTTAAGATATTCCCCTCACCAAAACATAAAAAAGAAAAAGCTAATAGGAGGATTACGCCTAAAGCCAAACAGGTTACCAACACTACAGTTTATTAGGGATATAATACAGACATAGAACCTCATATATATTGATACATTACTTATTTTAAAATTAAAGATATATTTTAAAATTTTATAATTGGTCTTTCTTTCAGTGTCATTATTTTTGCAACCTATAATCTCACAACCTGAAAGCTTTTAAGACTTCAGTAATGTTGCTGATAATGTTAAAATTACTAAAAATCACTTTTCTTGTTCTAAGGTGTAAGTTGTTTAAGTCTTAAGTTTCTACTGAAAAAAATTAGACAACTAAGGCATAGTCTATTCTTAACCAAAATCTCAACTTTACTAGCAGTTGCAAATTTTCTCCAATACTTTCATTCCATTTATTTTGAAATAATTTTAATAGAGCATACTTAATTAAAATCATAAATTACTCTTCAAAATTATACATTTTCCAAGCCCTAAAAGACAATGGATGCCAACCAAGAATCCTATATCCAGCAAAATTGACCTTCAGATTTGATGACGAAATAAAAACCTTCCATGATAAACAAAAGTTAAAAGAATTTACAGCAAGAAAGCCTGCACTACACAGCATTCTTGGCAAAATATTCCATGAGGAGGAAATGATAACCAACAATGGAAATTTACAAAGAAAGGAACTACACTAGAAGAAAGACCATTCAAAAGAGAAAACAACTAAAGGTAAAAACCGAAAACAAACCAAAATGATTGGAATTTACTTATCCTTCAATTTTTAAGAGGTGACAATTTCTCAGTTAAGATAGTAAAAAGTTATACTACAATACCTGCTGTGTGTCTGGACCCACTGCATAATGATAGATTAATGTTTGGTCACTAAAACTAGATACCTTGGTGGTGTAAGAATAATTAATAAAAACAGAGCACAATTCTCTATAAATCAGAGGTAGCCAATTAAATGCACTAGTTTTTTAATAAACAAATTTACCACTTTCTTTAGCATAAGTCAATAGTGCTAAAACAAAGCAGTTTAACAAAATGAGTTTTCTAGTTAAAAATTTAAAGGAGGAAACTTGACTGCATTTTATTATATACAATAATAATATAATATACATAACAATAATATTAATATATAATTGATATATAATATATAATATGTAATATAATGTGTGTGTAAAAACAAAGTAGAATCAGGAATTAATAGTAACCACCTAACTACATAAATGTTTAATCATAAAAGGATATAATCTAAAAGTAATCAAAATTACAAAGGGCATTTTTTAATCACAAGCTACATGCCATACTTTATATTTAAGAAAAATATTCTTCTAATAGTTTATTCAGCAATGTACCAACCACTGCGTTAGCTATTAGCATTAAACATAAAACAGTCAAGGAAGAAAATCTATTTCTTCAGAAAGAAATTTTGTAATTAATGAATTGATTAAATTGAATATTAACTCAAAATACATGCTGACTAAAAACCAAAAACTAAAAGCATGAAATCCAAAGAAAGTCAGTCAGAAAAGTGGTAAAAATTTATAAGAAATTACAAATTTACCTTGGCTCCTTTGTACTCAGGCTTATTACATGGTTTTCTGGCAGAGAATCTTGTGATTTTTGTATCAAATTCTATAAAAGTAAACAATTTTTATTTTACTTTGAAACCTTAACTTTCAAAATTAGCTATGAAATAGTACTTTGCAAGCATCTTAAAAAGGGTACAACAGGAAGAAGAACTTTATTTCTAACTACATAAAGTACATCAAAATTCAAAGCCAATAATCTGTGTGAATATGTGTGTGCATGTGTACACAAATGTGTTCAGACTTCAAGCACAACATACATGACCAGAGCTAGAGTCTACAATGAATCATTCCACTTAGGAACCACATCAGAATTCTAGGTAAAATTCTGCAAAAAGCTTGCTATTTTACTTTTGTATCATATTTATATCTATAAGAAAAATATGTCCATTTCTTATATTTTTACTTTAAAATGAAAATGTATAATCACTGTTTGATTATAAGCATCAGTCTATAAAAATATTATAGCTGCATCCAGGATTCCAGGCATGTAAACTCAAATCACATATAAAATTCAAAGACGCAACATTCATCACAGAATCTAATGGTAAATAAATTTCAATTAAAAAACATCTTATGTCAGGTGCAGTGGTACAGGCCTGTAATTCCAGCAACTAGGGAGGATGGTAAATTTGAGGTCAGCCTGGGCAACTTAGCAAGACACTATCTCAAAATAAAAAGGGCTAGGGATGTAGCTCAGTGGTAGAGTACCCCTGGGTTCAATCCTAGTACTTCAAAAAAAAAAAAAAAAAAGTAAATAAAATAAAAATATCTAAGTTAAATGAATTTAAAAGAGGGCTGTACTCAATCATATTCTCATTGTCTTTCCTGCCACAGAACAGCATGTTTTACCTTTCAGAACAGTTTGTTATAATATTTTTTCTGATCCTAAAGACAGACAAGGCAAGACAGACATTCCCATTCTATTTTACAGATAAATGATTGAGGGCCCACAAAAGGTAAGTAACTTTTTCAAGGACCATACAACCAGGACTGAGGATAATAGCTAATTTCCTAATCCCTTTAACACTGCTCTACTGCTAATATACTTAACGCACTGCGCATAGCACTCATTGGACTTATCCAGAAACCAGAATACCATTCAAACCTCAAGTTTATCAGGAATAGGTTAAGGGGGTAGAGTTGTAGCTCAGTGGTACAGCACCTGCCTAGCATGTGTGAGGCACGAACAAACAAATAAATATAGTGTTATATCTGTCTATGACTAAAAATATTTTTTTTAAAAGAAGAAGAGTAGGTTCAGGACTTACAAAAATTTAAATGTGAAGAAGTTTCTAATTTAGCCAAGCAGAATAACTAATTACATTGCTCAGTTGCCTTACGATATTACCTTAAGTGTGTTTTAAAAATCTGTTTTTTTCCTTCCTTGAAATAAGTTCATTGTGTTATTTTTCAGGCTAAGATTTAGTCAGAACAAAATACATATCAGAAGTCAAATGCAGATACACTTATAAAAAAGAAGATTATACAGTTAACTTGTATCAAGTGATAAATTCTTTTAAATAATGTGCAAAGTAATCATTTGAGTTCAATATCATTTTTCATTGAGCTTCTCATTCTGTTTTCCAATCCAAGAACAAAAGAATCATACATTTTTATGATGAGAATAAAAGAGATCAACTAACCATCTCTAGGGAGGGTTCAGAAGAGTAAGACTTATACTTGTGTTTTTTCTTCAAAATAAGAAGAAATGCAGAATCTCCGATAATCTTCTCCAAAGCAATTAATGAATGAAAGAGTCTGTAAACCAAAAAAATAATTAGTCTGAGAATTCAAAACCATGCAGACATTGCTTTCAGTTTCTTTACTAATGGTCACACCACCAGTACCTTCATCTTGTGTTCACAAGATGAAACCTATAATAAATATATAACAAAGTGGCTCTTTGTTCCCCAGAACTGAGACTTGGGGAAAAAAAATGGATGGTTAATCAGAAGCTATCACTTATAAACATTCATTTAAAATAGAAAACATTTTGTTCCCATCTGAAACACATTACCTTATTCAAATCTTTTATACTTTCTTCAACTATCATTTCAAATACTAAGAATATCCAGTATGATCACCCCAAGAACTATAAGGTAGTCTATAAAAAAGCAATACTTTGCTCCTTTACTTTGAACTTCAACAAAGTTAAAACAGTGATGAAAGAAAACATTAGATTAACTCTCAGTTCACAAGAAAACTGAATCAATATACAAACCATTCCCCAAGAATTAAAGGTGATATTTTGTTGACCTTAGTTTCATGTTATTGTTCAAGAGAACTGTGAAGAAGAGTTTCTCATGAATCTGGTTTTGGTATTTTTTTGGCCCTTGAAATTAGTGTCTTCAAGTTGTATTTTATGTCTGAAGAACCAAAAGATCTTAACAGTCTATGAATCAGGGCTTGGATTGTGGCTCAGTGGTAGAGCACTTGCCTTGCATGTGTGAGGCATTGGGTTCGATTCTTAGCACTGCATATGAATAAATGTATAAAATAAAGGTCCATCAACAGCTAAAAAAATTTAAGAGTCTATGGATCTATGATCAGCTCAGGAATATAACCTCAGTATATCACCAACCATTGCTGAAGCAATGTATACTGGGAAAAAACTTGCTTAAAGTTCTGTTTTTTGTTTCAAAATCAATCATGCTTCTTTAAGGCTTCATAGATCAGGCATCCTTAAATAAATGCATAATAAAGAAATCTGTAGGGAAGCCTCATTGTGTTCCAATCAATCATTACAATGCATTTATTATCCTTACAGAGTCATCATTATCATTTTCTCCAATACAAGAATCAATTCTTTCATGGATTTTTGTTGTCGTTGTTGTTGTTGTAATGTAACAAAAACAACAAAAAAGTTAATAAGATAATTAGAAATAGCTTCTTTTTTGTAGAAGACTAAATTTTCCTTCAGGATCTTAAGTGTCCAAGATCAAGAAGCTATTAATTAAATACATTTACATAGTAAATCTATGACTGTAATACTAAAATCTTACAGATTTAAATTCATGCCATTATCTAAAGTTTTCAGTATATTCAAATGTTTTCCAATAATATTAAGTGTTTTCACCAGACTAAAACACCACACAAATGAATACAGATCAGTGATAGAAACAACTCCCTCAGCCCAAGTTTGTTTCTATTATCTACATGGTTATCTTCATTAGGCAGACTGAACCTACAGAGTAAAATCATGTTCTCCTACAGCTAAAACCATACATACATCACAATATATTACAGAGTCCTAATTAAACTGAGGAAAGCTACAAATCAATGTGGTACATATGCAGCTTTCTAATGAGATGAGCACTAAAAACTACAGCACAGCATATCCCAAATGCTTCCTCAGGATGCATAAAGATGTTTTGTTTAAAACCAAACAAAATGGGACAGTAAATAAGTTTTAAAAACACCGGATGAAACAAAATTTTAAATATTAAAACATTTCATTAGTATGGGATTTCTCAGAGATTCTAACTTTATAACATGCACTTATCCTATTAATATGGAACACTATTCAGGGAAAATCACTTAGGAATCACAGCTTACTAATTTGCTGTCACTGCTGTTGTTTAAACAGATGCCATCATGTTTGTCATTCAACAGTTTGATCTATATGTTTAAGACCTTCATGCTCAGCTGTTGTTCAGTTTTTCCAACCTATATTATTTACAACTTAGGAATAAAAAAGTGGAAGAATTCTAAAACCTTCTGTAACTGGCCTCATTACCATTTCTTCTCTCCTTCCACCTAAGCCTCACTCTCTACTTTTAAGCTGAACATCCATTATAAACACTGTCTCTAATTTATATTTTCATGCCACAATTTAATTAACCTCAAAATATGCCATGATGTATTCTTGTCCTGTAGTTTATAATTATATACTACTGTTGAGAACATGACTGAGTCACCCTGGAATGGCAGAGGAAAAAGCTAGAAGGGCCTAGATCCCCTCTGACATTAAGGAGCTGTCACACTTGACCTAGTTACCTGCTAACTTCTTTCACATAACATACAAACAAGCAGGACAGGATTTCTTTTGTTTGGGCTTACTATTAGTAGCAGCCAAATGTAATCCCTAACTCATATACTTGTTCACAGGGACCTTTCTGCCAATTTTTGAATGAGCAGTACTCAACAGTTCATGTGCAAGAGAAAATGTTAGCTGCCTACCTGTAATTCTCTTAACTTGTGTTTTGAATTTCCTCCTTAAAATGTCTGTGCTAATGATCTGATAACTGTTTAGGACTTTTCAATTGAAGTGTGAAGTACTTGCAAAGCAAATTTACAAATTCAAGTACAATTTGAGAATTACTGTACTTTTTTTTTTCTCCTCTAACATGCAATTCTGTATAGGGCTGGGTGTTTTTTAAAGCTACAAGCAATAAAGAACATATTTAGGAACTAATGACATGCCTCCCAGAAAGGTCATGAGACAGAACATGCTCTGTATCAAAACTCAGTGACCTATACTCAAATGTCTTTAATATGGCAGCCAGAGAGAGCGAGTATCAGTGTAGTAAAGTGACTTCTCCACATCCTTTTAGGAGCTCTGCCCTCGTCTGATTTCAATTCCGACTCTCAATACAGAGGAGGCAGAAGCCAGTGAATAGGAAAAATAAAGGATATGACACTGCTTTCAAAAATGTTTTCTATAGCAGGAGTACCAATATCACCATCATCAAAAGAGTGTTCTACTTTAAGACCAGCTGAACCTCAACATATACAATATACTGAAGAAAGTATATTTGCCAAAAAAAAAACTGTGAAAATATTCTAGATATTATGTTAAATTTACTTTTGAAGGCCTCAAGTGGGATAATGAAGCCTCAGTAATATCTCTCCCACCCCAATTTTTAGAAAACCAGTAAAATATTGTAAGTAAAAACTCATAACTTAAACACTTATGATTAATAATATCTGTTGTGGGTCAATTTTTTAATGTTGATTTTATGAGCTCTGTATATTTTTCACAAAAGCAATCCACTTTTTAAATCTATTTAAAAAATCACAGCATATTTTAATGATTTTAATATATTATCAAAGCATACCATTGTTGATGGAAAAAAAATCTGGAAGAAATAACATTCTATGCTATGGTGGAATGCGTTCAAACATGCATGCTCCATTATAGGAATCCTCTCTACAGTGTTCCAATGAACAGTGATCCAAACTCTAGCATAACAGAGATCTCACTATCACAAAAGATCAGCTTTTCCACTATGGGGAAGCATTGTTTCCTAAGTCCTCTGCCTTTCCAAGCCAAAGTCTGTCCTCATTGTTTCTAATTCTTTAATACAGATATATCTGAGCTTCTGCTTACTTTTATTTTAAATATATTTATTTTTCAGTTGTTGATGGACCTTATTTTCTATCATCCATCTATCTATCTATCTATCTATCCATCCATCCATCCATCCATCTGTATGTGGTCCTGACAATAGAACCCAGTACCTCACACATGCCAGGCAAGTGCTCCACCTATGAGCCACAACCCCAGCCCACTCCCTTACTTTTCTGTAGCTCTTCAATGAGTGGAAGATAGCTCTGATAAAAAAAATCCAAGCCACCCTTCTCATTCCCAATTGATTATGTCATCCACACAGGACACACTTTTTAGATCCTCTTTCTTGGCTATGTTCCTCATTTCTGTTTTTCTGTCACTGTGCCTCTAAAAACAAGTCAAATATGCAAGAACAACAGGATATGAAATAGGATGAGATTAAACTGCTGTACATACAATGAAGAGGGGCTCTTTATCTCCCTGGATTTTAATGATAATTTATTTGATGCCAAATCCTTGATCAAGAAGATAATCCCAATGACCATGCTGTACTTCAGAGAAAACAGGATCAGCTTTATAATAACATTTTACTACTCTACTTGGAGAAATGCACTGCAATCAAGAGTTGAGGCAGCTAGATTTTATGAACCAAATTTCACAACAGATTTTGTGAAAAATGCCTTGAAAATTTTGCAATAGCATCACTTGGAAGGAGTATCATTATTATGTTCTGATATGCATTAATAGCTTCATCTCAAGATATAATTTTATACTCAAAATTTCAAAAGATTTTTTAGAGACTGTTTTTCTGTAATTACATTACCTGGTACCATAATCCGCAACTACCCAATCTCTAGCAGTTCCTGTGATAGCATCATGATGTTGAAACAGTCCCAAATTCCTTCTGGCTTCTGTCAGTGCCGTATAATGTGTTGAGGAAAGAAATGTATTTATCCTGTATTTCTGAGCTTGTCTCAGGGCGAAATAGTAAAGAATTTCAGCAGCCCTACACACATAAAACAATCATTAGTTTTTATTTTTATTTCAAAAGAAACATTTTAGTTTATAATCTCAAATATATGACATTGATACTTTCTCTCTCTCTCTCTTTTTTTTTGTTGTACCAGGGACTAAACCCAGGGGTTCTTAACTTCTAAGCTACATCCCCAGCCTTTTTTCTTTTCTTTTAAATATTTTATTTTGAGACAGGGTCTTGCTCAGTTGCTTAGATGCTTAGAGCCTTGCTAAATTGCTGAGGCTAACTTTGAACTTGTAATCCTCCTGCCTCAGCCTCCTGACCTGCTGGGATTATAGATGTGTGCCACCCTGCCTGGCCTACGTTGATACTTTTTAAATGTGTTTTTTAAAAAATCCACAATCTCAGTACAAACAATGTATACAAGATACTAATGATAAAAATTGTTATAAAACCATCAATTATTTAAATTTTCAATCATGAAAGACCAACATGTTTACACTGATCTTGGAGGCCCTTGTTCTAGAGAATCCTAGAAAGAAGTCAGCTCCTGTTGGTAGAAGGATAGGTTGATTTATATAACATAGTGGGAATAAAATCTCTGAATACAGCAGAAAGAATTGATAAATATCTCTGTCCTTTCTGTTCTCCAAGACATGGACCAGAAACATCATCAGAACATCATTTATTCTTTTTTTTTAAATTTTTTTTTAGTTGTTGATGTGCACAATGTCTTTATTTTATTGCTTTATATGTGGTGCTGAGGATCGAACCCAGGGCCTCACGCATGCGAGGCAAGCGCTCTACCGCTGAGCTACAATCCCAGCCCCTGAACATCATTTATTCTTAAACCTGTACAATTAAAAGACAAGTAATGTCCCACTGGCTCAGGAGGCTGAGGTGGGAGGATCACATGTTCAAAGCCAGACTCAGTAAAAGCAAGACACTAAGCAACTCAGTGAGACACTGTCTCTAAATAAACACAAAAAATAGGGCTAGGGATGTGGCTCAGTAGTTGAGACACCCTGAGTTCAATCCTTGGTACCAAAAACCAAAAAAAGGGAGAGAGAGAGAAGAAATGGTAGGAAAAACTGCATGGTACCAAGAGTTAAATGCTGAGAGAGGCAGGAAGTGATGGCTCAATAGCTCAGGGACAAGCGCCAGTTTCAGTTTTGAATAACATAAAATAAATGAGAAATGAAAAATGATAAATAGGATGTCATTTCCCATTTACCCTATAGGGGAAAAAATTTAAGAATAAATTCGGGGCAAGAATATAGACTTTATAGGGCTGAGATTGTGCCTCAGTGGCAGAGCGCTTGCCTCGTGTGCGTGAGTTCGTGCATGGGTTTGATCCTCAGCACCACATAAAAATAAATAAAATAAAGATATTGTGTCCATCTACAACTAAAAAAAAAATTTTTAAAAAGAATATAGATTTTATGATTTCCAATTTTTATTTTTTACATCAGAAGAGATGGTTCAAGATAGGTTTTGAAAAAAGTGTTTTAAAAGGAGATATGGCTTAATAGAGCAAAAAAATAACAGGATACTATGTGCTAAACATCTTAAGGACAATGAAGAGAAAAGGCAAGTTTGAAAATGCATTAAGATTCAGGAAAAAAGGAAATATTAGAAGTGCTTTATAAAAAGTGATGGATTTCTCTAAATTATAGAAATAAATAAAAGATAGTAAATAACTTCCACTTTAAAATTCTATCCCTTAAAAAATCATGGTATAAGAATCAATAGGTGGAACTAAGTAAAGGTTGCATGTATATCCATATATGTTCATGGCAAATATTCTTGGATTTGAAAGGATGACATACATATATAGAGATAGACCAAAATATTAAACAGATTTTCAAAATACTCTTCTATTTTTATCCAATTTTATAAATGATAATGAAATATTGCTATTTTCAGACAATAAATTTATTTTCAAATAAATTAATACATTTGGAAATTCAAAACTATTGTACACCTTTTTGCTCTGTTTTGCTTAAAAGCAGAATTTTCAAAATACACTTGTAGCTTTGACTATATTTAATAATTTTATTTGCAACTCTTTTCCACTAAAAAATCCTTCACATTTAAAAATCGCTAATTCAGGGGCTGGGGCTGGGGCTCAGTGGTAGAGCGCTTGCCTAGCATGTGTGAGGCACTGGGTTCGATTCTCAGCACCACAAATAAATAAATAAAGATCGACTGACAACTAAAAAATATTAAAAACAAAAACAAAAAAACCCCGCTAATTCAGTGGTCTGAAAGAATCTACATTATTTAGCACTTATTCCATTTCATTATGGAAAGTTTAGAGTAACATGACAGATAACTGATAATTTTAAGTCTCTAAAATTTATGAACACTATTTTATTGTAAATATAGGATATATTCCTCTTTCATATCGCAAATACCATTGAAATGTTGGGCTTGTGAAATAATGTTCACAGAAGCATGACAAAAACAGACGCTGATATACCAAGGTACAATTCTTGAAGAAATTCACAATTTTTATTAAAAGGCTTTCTAAAAGCAGAATTTCATGAGTATATAAAGGAAGGTAGGTAAAATCTAACTTGCTGGGTTTTTGTTTTGTTTGCCATGCTGGGGACTAAACCCAGGGCTTCACGCATGCTAGGTAAGCGCTCTACCAATGAGCTACAGCCTAAGCCCTTTTTATTTTTATGTTTTTATTTTGAGGCAGGGTCTCTCTAAATTGCCTAGCTAGTCATAAAACAAGCCATTTATCTATCTATCTATCTATCTATCTATCTATCTATCTATCTATCTATCTATTTTTAAGTTGCCCAGGCTGGCCTCAAACTTGCAATCTTCTTGCCTTAGCCTCCTGAGATGCTGAGATTACAGGAGTATACTATTGTGCCCTTCCTAATTTGTTTTTTAATACCAAGATTCATCATAAAAATTAATTACTGGGTTAACAGTCTTGGGAGCCTCTGGGGTAATTTAATTTTACCAAAAAAAAAAAAAAAGTCAGATTCAATTACTCAGAATTATACTCCCTAATATGGTAGCCACCTGGCTAAGCAACTTAGAGAGACCCTGTGTCAAAATAAAAAATAAAAGGACTGGAAATGTGGCTCAGCCATTAGGCATCCCTGGGTTCAATCCTCAGTATTAAAAAAAAAGAAAGAAAAACAAAGAAATTTAGAATTCACAGAATTCTTAAAAATCCTGTCACACTGGTCACATTTCAAGTGCTCCATAGTAGTTACGGCATTGTGCAGAGTAGAACCTATCAGTGGAGACAGTTCTACTAAAAAGTGATTCAAAGTTCTACTGGATGGTGCTATTTTAATGTTTTAATATTTTCTATTGACTTTTTAAATCTTCCCTGAATCAGTTTATTTTTTAAACCTATCCCTCTGCCTCTCCTATCAATTCTCATCCCTTTCAAATTGTGTTCTTCTGTGTAGAAAATAATACCTATAGAAATATGTTTCTACAAATAAACTAAAATAGAGCCTGTATAGTTCTCCCGCATACAAAATACATCACTTTAGAGTGTATACGTGGAAGCCCACTTTAGGCTGCTGGGAGGCCCATTTGCTTATCTGATGCTTATCTATGTTTCTAAGAATTGAGTCTGTCAGATCACTGGCCTGCAAACACATATGATGGTGCCATGAATACTAATGTGCCATGCAAATAATACAAGAAAATTAATTAGAAAAACACAAAACACAGAATTCAACTCTAAGAAAATAGAATAATATAAATACTTTTCCTTCCAGAAGAAAAATATACTATAATAACTTGATCACGCTTTGGAGACATATTTCTGATTGCACTAAAAAAATTTTTAATTAGATTAAACACATCATAACACTATATAAACGACATATATTATACAAAACTCTACAAAAAGGCTATGATAATGTGAAAGAAATGAAGTTAGTTGAAGGAAATATACCTTAAACGGGATTCCAAGATTCTATCCATTCGCTTGTAAAAGGGTCTGGATGTAAAATAGCCACTCCAATAATGATCATCCCGGTCAGCATAAGTGAAAAAATCTCCACTTAGAACAGGGAACACTGATTGGCCTTTGTTTCTCAAATCTGCATCTGCTTTATCCACAGCATCAAAATAATCTGATAAAGTTCCAAATTTTATCTAGTAAAAATGAAAAAAGTTATAATTTAATTATTCATTGATACCTTAAAGTTGTTTACTTTTATACTGAAATGAAAAGTTAATAATCAGTATTTAAGCTGTGTTTCCAAAATGAGCATACACAGCTCAGATTTTACAAAAATCAAAAATGGAGAAAAATACTAGTGACTCTTTTACTTGCATCAATTCCCAAATTTATTTAAGAGAAAATGTGAACATCTAAGTAGTTAGGAAATTAGGAGAACTATTTAGATCTACAAATTTGTGGAAATCAAAACTCCTTAAATATCGTCAAGGTTTTGAAGTGTTTAAGGATCCAGGAATATCCATTATATATTTTTAAGAATTTGAGTGTTCAAAGATCCAGGCATGGAGTAATCCAGATGAATCAAAGATGGATCACAAAAAATAAAAGATACACGTTTTAAGTAAATTGTTCCTGAAGTCTCGAAAAACAGTTTTGTTAGCCACACAAAGTATTTCATATATCATACCCTCTCTTGACCCTGAGGCCCCCAGTATCAGTTCTAATAAGGAAAAGGAACAGACTTTAAGAACAGCAGGTCATTTAAAAAGTGTATTTTCTCTGCACTGAGTAAAACATTACAATGATAAGAATTGCAAGGTTGACTGCTCAAATGAACAGGTGATTCTAACTAATGATTTAAATTATCAGTACACAAATCCATTTTTATGAGTTCAAACCACTGTACAAATCAAAGGAAGGAAAATAATACCAGACCTTGTAAACAGATATTAGAAAGGCACTCATGTTAAAAATAGGTTATTCAACAGAGAATGTGTTTTTAAGTACTAAGATACTGATCTTATTATTTCTTCCTTATACACACACACACACACACACACACACACACACACACAGAATGAATACAGCAATGACAAAGTTTTAAGTCCTGTCTCTACCACTTATCTTACATGTGGCTTTAAGCATATTACATAATGTCTCTGTGTTATGGCAAATACAGTTCTAAGTAAAATGCTTAGAATTATGACTGGCAAATAATGGTGTAGGTTTTAGCTGTTATTTCTGTATTGCCAAGGCAGAATTTCAACTGGAAACATTTACAACACGATAGTAGTAAGAGATACAAGTTGGTACAACCTAATTGTGCCACAATAAATTTCATCAGAGCAAAATAGATGATTCCTTCTAAATCTTTATGTTTTTATTAAAGACAAGCATTTTTCACCTATATCATCTATTCCTATTTTGGTTTCACCAAATGCAGCGTTATCTTGGGCAAGTTAATAAATTAGTGCCTCAGTCTCTTTACCCCGTCATGGGAATAATCATGGTACATATCAAAATGTTCAGAGAATTAAGTTAAAATGAGGGGCTGGGGTGGTGGCTCAGTGGTAGACCACTTGCCTAGCATGTGTGAGTCACTGAGTTTCAGTCTCAGTACCACACAAAATTAAGTAAAATAAAATAAAGGTCCATTGACAACTAAAAAATTAAGTTAAATGGGGGCTGTGGCTGTGGCTCAGAGGCAGAGCACTTGCCTCACATGTGTGAGGCACTGGGTTCGATCCTCAGCACCACATAAAAATAAATTAATAAACAAAGATAAATTTTTTTTAAAAAATTAAGTTAAATGAAAATAAATAATAAAAGCATTCAATATATTTTAGCTCATATGTATTATTGCTCACTCAACAGAATTACTAAGAAGCAGAATATAAGTATGTAAGCTTAACCATACAAGAAATGAGATCACAAATACAAGGAATTATAGCATTAATTTCCTACCTAACAAGTGGAGATGAAATCAGGGGTATATACATAATAATAGTGGTAAAATAGTCAATGATCTAATACATATGAATCTCGCTTTTCTAATCTAGTAAGAAATTGTATTTAGATAATAAAAATCCCTTTTTTCAAACTTTAGGAATTCATGGCATACCACAAACCTGATACTAACATTAAACTACACCCTTTTTAAATCTCTCAATTAATTTTTGGTAAGAACCAGGATGAAATATTTTCTACTTGACAATTTCCCAAAGCAATGTTTAAAGGTTTAGATAAAAGCATTTGCGCAGGAACACAGGAACCCCTCCCACACAGGAACCCCTTCCACGCAGGACCTGCAGCATCAGCACCCACACAACTTACAGGACCACTGGTCACCTACCCACACAGGACTCCTGGCCAGAACTCCTCAGCAGGATGCCTGGCTGCTGTTCCCATGTGGACCTCCATCTACCAACATGGGGCTCCCCCAGTTGCCTCCATCTTGGGACACTGCAACAGCTGCAAGAGTCCCTTCACACAGTAGCCTGCAACTGGGAACACTGGACAGGATCTGGAGACAGCCACCAACAACAACAGATGCAGCTACAGAGCTGTATCTCCAAACACGTTGTCCAATGCTCCTGACTGGTCCACCCCAACACTCCATCTCTGAAAGCAACAGCCTCCTACTTGGGGTACCTTTGTCACCATCTTAGACTATCCTCTCTACAGCCATCCCCATCTTTACTCGGGGCAACTTCCAGCTTGGGACACTGGTTGGGGCCCACAAGCAATACCAAGCAGAGGCACTAGAACCCTGCAGAGAAACTATAAGCCTATAGGATAAAAATGTAACACCTCGGATGCGCACTGTTAGAGGGGAAGACACACGAACGACAGGAAAAAAACAAAGGAACAAAGTGCACCAAACAAACCAGGATACTTCATTATTAAAATCCATGGCCAACATAGCAGGAGAAATGTCTGAGAAGGAGTTCAGGATATACATAATTAAAATTTTCTGTGAATTAAAGGATGATTAGAGAGAGCAAAAAAAAGCAGCAAAAGCTCATGTCGATAAAGAGATACATAGACAAATACAGGAAACAAAGAACTACTTCAATAAGGAGATATTCTGAAAAAAACAAAAAACAAAAACAAAAACAGAAACCCTTGAAATGAAAGAAACAATAAACCAAATTAAAAACTCAATAGAAAGCATTACCAACAGATTAGATCACTTGGAAGGCAGAATCTCAGACAATAAAGACAAAATGTATACCTTTGAAAATAGAGTTGATCACACAGTGAAGATGTTAAGAAACCATGAACAGAACATCTAAGAATTATGGCATAACATGAAAAGACCAAATTTAAGAATAATTGGGATAGAGAAAGTCATAGAGTTATAAACCAAAGGAATGAATAATCTAGTCACTGAAATAATATCAGAAAGTTTTCCAAATATGAAGAATAAATTGTAAAATCAAATACAAGAAACTTAAAGGACACCAAATGTACAAAATCACAACAGATCTACACCAAGACACATTATAATGAAAATGCCTAGAATACAGAATAATAATAGAATTTTAAAGGCTTCAAGAGAAAGGAATCAGATTACATATAGGGGGAAACCAATTAGGACCTCTGCAGATTACTCAGCCCAGACCCTCAAAGCTACAAGAGCCTGGAATAACATATACCAAGCTCTGAAAGACAATGAGTACCAACCATGAATCATATATCCAGCAAAATTTAGCTTTAGATTTAATGACTAAAAAAAAATCTTCCAAGATAAACAAAAGTTAAAACAATGTACAGTGAGAAAGCCTGAACTACAGAATATTCTTGGCAAAATATTCCATGAGGAAGAAATAAAAACAATGAAAATCTGCAAAAGGAGGAAATGCACTAAAGGAAAGGCAAATCAAAGGAGAAACCATATCAAGTAAGAACCAAAAATAAACCAAAATGACCAGGAATACACACCATGTCTCCATAATAATGCTGAATGTCAATGGCCTCAACTCATCAATTAAAAGACATAGACTGCCAGACTACATTTAAAAAAGACCCAAAAATATGCTGCCTTGAAGAGATTCATCTCATAGGAAAAGACATCCACAGATTGAAGGGGAAAGGACGAGAAAAAAACATATGACTCACATGGACCACGTAAATAAGCAGGAGTTTCCACTTTGTATCAGATAAAGTAGGCTTCAAACCAAAGTTAGTGAAAAGGGATAAAGAAGGTCATTTCATACTGCTTCAGGGAATCATATATCAACAAGACATAACAATCTTAAATATCTCTGCCCCAAATAATGGGGCATCTATGTATATCAAACAAACCCTTCTCAACTTCAAGAATCAAATAGACCACAACACAATAATACTAAGTGATTTTAAGACATCTCTATCACCACTGGATAGATCTTCCAAACAAAAATTAAAGAAAGTACAGAACTCAATAAAAAAAATCAATAATTTAGACTTAACAGACATATATAGAATATTCCATCCATCAACAAGCAAATATACTTTTTTTTCAGCTGTACATGGATCCTTCTCCAAAACAGATCATATGTTATGCCACAAAGCAAGCCTTACTAAATACAAAAAAATAGAGATACTACCATGCATTATATCTGACCATAATAGAATGAAATTAGAAATCAATGACAATTTAAAAAATAGAAGCTATTCCAACAGTTGAAGACTAAATACACTATTGAATGATGCATGGATAACAAAAGACATCAGAGAGGAGATAAAGAAATTCTCAGACATAAATAAGAACTCTCATACAACATAAGAAAATCTCTTGTACACTATGAAGGCAGGACTAAGAGTGAGAATGCACTGTTCTAAGCTCATTCATTAAAAGAAGAAAAAGTCAACAAATACACGATGTGACATTACAACTCAAAAGCCCCAGAAAAAGAGGAACAAACCAACACCAAAACCAGCAGAAGACATGAAATAATTCAAATTACGGCTAAAATCAAAGAAATTGAAACAAACAAAACAATTGAAAAAATTGACAAAACAAAAAGCTGGTTCTTTGAAAAAATAAATAAAATTTGCAAACCCTTAGCACCCTAACAAAAAAGAGGGAGAAAACGCAAATTACTAAAGTTTGTAATAAAAGTGGAAATAGCACAACACACTATTTGAAATACAGAAGATAATTAGAAACTATTTTGAAAATTTGTACTCCAGTAAAATAGAAAATCTTTATGACACCAACAAATATCTAGAGACAAATGATCTCCCCAAACTGAATTGGGAGGACATATACCATTTAAAAAGATAAATTTCAAGCAAGGAAATAGAAGACGCCCTCAAAAACCTACCAACCAAGAAAAGCCCAGGACCAGACAAATTCTCAGCCGAGTTCTATAAGACCAACAAAGAAGAATTAATATCAATACCCCTTCAAATTATTACATGAAATAGAAAAGGAGGGAACCCTTCCAAACTCATTCTGTGAGGCTAGTATCATCCTGATACCAAAATCAGACAGAGACACATCAAAGAAAGAAAATTTCAGACCAATATCCCTGATGAATATACATGCAAAAATTCTTAATAAAATTTTGGCAAATCACATACAAAAACATATTAAATAAATAGTGCACCATGGTCAAGTAGGGTTCATTCCAGGGATGCAATGTCAGTTCAACATACAGAAATCAATAAATGTAATCCATCACATTAATAGACTTAAAGATAAGAATCATATGTTGATATCAATAGATGCAGGGAAAGCATTTGACAAAATACAGCACTCTTTCATGTTTAAAACACTAGAAAAACTTGGGATAGCAGGAACATACTTCAACATTGTAAAAGCTATCTATGCTAAACTCAAGGCACTATCGTCCTAAATGGAGAAAAATCACAAGTATTCTCTCTAAAAAGGAACAAGATAGGGGTGCCCTCTTTGACCACTTCTATTCAACATAGTCCTTAAAACTCTAGCCAGAGCAATTAGGCAAACAAAAGAAATTAAAGAAATACAAATAGGAAAAGAAGAAATCAAACTATTATTATTTGCTGATGACATCATACTATATTTAGAGGATCCAAAAAATTGCAACAGAAAATTTTTATAATTAATAAATGAATTCAACAAAGTAGCAGGATATAAAATCAATACCCATAAATCAAATGCATTTCTATACATCAGTGATGAATCCTCTGAAAGAGAAATTAGGAAAACTGCCTCATTCACACAATAGCCTCAAGAAAATAAAATACTTGGGAATCAATCTAACAAAAGACGTAAAAGACCTCTACAATGAAAACTACAAGACACTAAAAAAAGAAATTGAAAAAGACCTTAAAAGATGGAAAGTTCTCCCATGCTCTTGGATAGGCAGAATCAATATTGTCAAAATGGCCATACTACCCAAAGCGCTATACAGATTCAATGTGATTCCAATTAAAATCCCAATGTCATTCCTTACAGAAATAGAAAAAAGAAGAAATCATGAAATTCTTTTGGAAGAATAAGAGATCCAGAAGAGCCAAAGCAATCCTTAGCAAAAAGAGTGAAGCAGGAGGTATCACAATACCAGATCTTAAACTATACTACAAAGCTATAGTAACAAAAACGGCATGGTACTGGCACCAAAACAGACATGTAGACCAATGATACAGAATAGAAGACACAGGGACAAACCCACATAAATACAATTATCTCATACTAGATAAGGTGCCAAAAATGTACATGAGAGAAAAGGTAGCCTCTTCAACAAATGGTACTGGGAAAATTGGAAATCCATATGCAGCAAAATGAAACTAAACTCCTATCTCTCACCATGCACAAACACAAATCAAAGTGGATGAAGGACCTAGGAATTAGACCAGAGACCCTGTGCCTAACAGAGAAAAAAGTAGACTCAAATCTTTATCACATCTGTGATCAAGTCTGTGGCCCTGACTTCCTTAACAAGACTCCTAAAGTGCAAGAAAGAAAAACAAGAATCAATAATAAATGAGATGGATTCAAACTAAAAAGCTTCTTCTCAGCAAAAGAAACAATCAATGAGGTGAAGAGAGAGCCTACATTTTGGGAGTAAAATTTTTGCCACATGCACACCACATAGAACACTAATCTCCAGGATATATAATGAACTCAAAAAACTTAACACCAAAAAAACAAGCAACCCAGTCAATAAATGGGCTAAGGAGCTGAACCGATACTTCTCAGAAGATGATATAGAATCGATCAACAAACACATGAAAAAAATCTTCATCATCTCTGGCAATTAGAGAAATGCAAATCAAAACTACTCCAAGATTTCATCTCACTCCAGTCAGAATGGTAGTTAGCAAGAACACAAACAACAATAAGTGTTGGAGAGGATGTAGGGGAAAAGGCACACTCATACATTGCTGGTGGGACTGCAAATTGGTGCAACCAATCTGGAAATCAGTATGGAGATTCCTTAGAAAACTCGGAATGGAACCACCATTTGACCCAGCTATCCTACTCCTTGGTCTATACCCAAAGGACTTAAAAATAGCATACTATAATGATGCAGCCACTTCAGTGTTTACAGCAGCTCAATTCACAATAGCTAAACTGTGGAAGCAACCTAGATGCCCTTCAATAGATGAATGGATAAAGAATCTGTGGTATATATACACAATGGAATATTACTCAGCATTAAAAGAGAATAAAAGCATGGCATTTGTAGGTAAATGGATGGAGATGGAAGATATTATGCTAAGTGAAGTAAGCCAATCTCAAAAAACCAAAGGCCGAATGTTTTCTCTGATTAGTGAATGCTGATCCTTAATGGGGGTGGGGGGTGGAAAACATGGGAGAAATGAAGGAACTCTGGATAGGGCAAATGGGAGGGGCAGGGAGGAGGCATGGGGATTGGAAAGATGTTGGAATGTGATAGAATTACCCTAGGAACGTGTATGAAGACACGAACGGTGTGACTCTACCTTGTGTATAACCAGATAAATAAAAGAGTGTGCTCCATATGTGTCCTTTGAATTGAAATGCACTCTGTTGTTTTATAAAAGTAAAAAAAATTAAAAAATAAAAATAAATTTTAGATAAGTGGTCAATAGCTTTATCGCAAATTTCATTCAATTTTTTAGGACTAAAAACTAATCCTCTACCTGTGCTAGAGTAGTTTCAAAAGTAAAACTTTCCATAATGTTTCCTGGTAGCTCATAAAAATAAATATACAGGACACCTAAAAATAATCAAACAAAAATATGTAAATGATTTTTACATCGAAAGGCAAAACAAATTCAATATTAAACATAGGACATTTCTATCAGAACAAAACACAGGAAAAATAACGTAGATTTTTTAATAATTATCAATGGCAAACTAACTGTCTTGGCTAGTCCCAGTATCAATTTTTAGCCATTTAAAGTCAATTATTTGGTTTTTCCTTCCGTTAGAAAAAATATTTGCAAAGCATCCCATAGGTATAACTAGATAAACTATGTGAACAAACAAAAATTTCAAAGATGCCAAAGAACAACCAAACCAGTCAGGACTTAAGGGATATAAATTTTGGAGGGAGTAAAAATGCATCAAGATGAATCCTACAATCTCTCCATTTTTCATCTTGGGGCACTTATCCCATCATTACACAAGACATAAAGGTCTAATAGAGAAAATTCCCTAAAGGAAGTAATTAATAATATTTAGCAACTAAGTATTAAAAAAAACACTTTAAATGAGAAATACATGAATTTCTAAATCTGCTAAGGGAGTCTATAAAATCTTACAGTAAACATCATGATTGATTAAGAAATACTGAACGCGTTCTCCCTTAGAAAAGTGTCTTCTCTTACCACCTCTATTCAACAGGAATAGAAATGGAGGATACAGTATTTGCAAAGGCAAGAAGATAGACTGAAAGTTACAAAGCTTTGGAAAAGTATATAAAAATATGCCATTATTCACACATAGAAAATTCAAAAAGAATCCACAAATAAACTATTAAAATTTAAAAATAAATCTACCAATTATACTGGATATAAAAGGTTAAAGTGCAAAAGCCAATTACATTATTATGCACAGAATACACTGTGCTCTTGAAGTTAATTACACTCAAATTGAACCACAGATCCAATGTAATCCCAACTAAATGCCAACATTTTTGGTTTTTAGTAGCAATTAAAATGGTGACCTCAACCTACGTAGACTACAGAGGACTAAGAATAACCAATGGCATTTTGAGAAAGAGAACTAAGTTGAAAGATTAATACTATCAGATACTAAGATCTGTTACAAAGCTAGTAATAAAGACAGTGTGAGATTAGTCAAACAGACCAATAACAATGAAAAGGAAGTCTAAGCACAGATGCATACGAATGTAGTCTTGCTTATGATTGATTACCAAGACAATGTTGCAGTACAGTGCAGTAAATTATGGACTTTCCAAAAAAAGTATACCCTTATGAACAAATATGCATCTTGAGTTCTATTTTGCATGATGAATAGCACATTTCAGACAGACTATGGATCTAAACGTTGAAAGCAAAATAATAAAGCTTCTAGGAAATAACTTCATAAGAAATGTATTTTTGTAACCCTAGCATAAATAAATTTTTCTTAAACAAGATATAACAAGCACTAACAATAAAGCAAAATATTGTTAAAACAGAGTTAATTAAAATTAAGAGTTTCTGTTCATCAAAAGACAGCACTGAGAGCGTTAAAAACAGGTTATTTAGTAGGAGACAATATTTGTGTAACTTTTTATCTGAAAAGAAGACTCAATCCAAAACAGATAAAAGAATTATAAACAGAAAAAAAAACCCAGATAACCCAATTTAATTTTAAAAACCATCAAAAGACTAAAATAGGTACTTCACAAAAGAGGACACACAAATGGCAATAAACATGAAAAGAGGGTCAACTTCATTATTTTTCAAGGAAACATAAAATAAACCTTCACATCTGGCAAAAGCATACAAATGAAAAGAAAATATTATGACAATACAAAGTCTGTCATACAATGAAACAACTGATATGCTGAAATATTGTTTGGAATTATCTACTACAATTAAACAGGCATACACCTAATAACTGAAAAATCCTACCCCGTTTTACACCCACATAAACTCATGAACAAGTGACTAAAACATGCCCAATATGTTCAAACAGCTTTATTTGTAATAGGCCAACAAACAAACGAAAGGACAAACAAAAAAAAAAATGGAAAAAAACCTACTTGTCCAAAAATAGCAGAAAGAATAAAATTTGATATACTCATCAAACAATTTAGAAAGAGTATAAAGTGTTAAAAACAAGTAAACAGCCAGACAAGGAAAGGAAACACTGATGAGTCCCTTCAAATACAACTTAAGAACAAGTGATATGAGTGACAATAGTAGCTACTATCACAGCAGTTGATGATGATATGGTGGTTTAGAGGGATTTTGGAAAAAAATATGGAAAAATTATCTACACATTTAGAGTTTGCACACTTCTCCTAGGTGTGATACTTTAATTTTCAAAATCACTTTAAGAAGTTGTTATAGTGAACACACAAAGGCGGAAATAGTAAAATAAAACTAGGATCTAATTCTTCAGAGTCAGACAGAGCTGGGCCTTTCTACTGAGAAGGTAGATAACTCACACACATACCTCCTGCTCTGATCAAATATTCATGTTTGAACTTTGCCTTTGAGAAGAGTACAGAGATGACTTAAACAGAGTCCCTATGTTCAGATCTCAAAATCTGGTAGAAAATTGGCTGTAAATATCTTGAATAAGCTTGATATTTAAGTTTATCTATTTGATATTATGTAAGTTTATTTAATAAATAGAATTCTTATTACATAAACTATGGTCCGCATCTAACTTTCTAATTTTCTACATAGTAACAGTGATTCCTTTCTATAGTATTTTCACAGGTCTTCTACTGTCTTATAGGTAAATATGCAAATACAATAAACATGTTGAATAATTAATTTTCTCACATAGGGTCCTAAAATAAAAAAAACTTTAAGCCGGGGGCGGTAGTGCACGCCTGTAATCCCAGCACTTTGGGAGGCTGAGATAGGAGGATTGTGAGTTCAAAGCCAGCCTCAGAAAGGGAGAGGCGCTAAGCAACTCAGTGAGATCCTGTCTCTACATAAAACACACAAAAAAATAGGGCTGGGGATGTGGCCCAGTGGTCGAGTGCCCCTGAGTGCAATCCACAGTACCAAAACAAACAAACAAACAAACAAAACCAAAACTTTAAAAGACTTATTGATCAAATGCAAATAAATGTCTTGTATGAATTTTGATTCTAAGCATTTTTTAATGAAATAAGGAAAATATAAATCTATCCAGATATATTATCAAATTACTACTAAATTTTTTAGATATGATAATGGCATTGTGATTATAAATTTTAAAGGAATCCTTTATCATTAAGAGATATTTACTCAAGTAGTTACAGATGAAAGAAACTACATAACATGTGAGATTTGCTCCAACAGGATCTTGGGAGCAAGCTGAGACAGCGGTGGGACAGAGGTGAAACAAGAGTGGTCTTGAGTTGATAGATGCTGGAGTTGAGCCATGGATATGAAGAGAAGGAAACTGTCTGTGCTATTCTCAAAACTTAAGGTGCATTTCAAATTTTCCACAAGGTTAAAAAAAAAGTAAGAACCACAGGCAAATGGTTAATTTTAGAAATCTTCTCACTTAAGAAAATGGTAGCGTATTTTCTGGACATGAGACATTTGCAAAATTCATGATATATTCATCTACAAATGCCAGTCACATTACTAAATCAGAAGGAAGCAACTATCATAGAGAAACAATCAGTTTTGAATGCTGGTAGGAAATAGGGCATTTCTGAAAAATGGAAACCAACTTCATAGATGTACACTTTGAGTCACATAAAAGCAATGCCTCTGTAATTCCCAAGGAGTGATAAGAGTCAACTTTAGAAGGTGAACTATGGTACATGATAATTTTCCTCTTAATGAATTAAATTTTTACATAAGAATTACATAGTCTAAGAAATGCCAGGATACAGTACAAATAAACTAAGAATAGGGTGCTATAGTCTCACTGAACACCGAAGGCTTAACTTTGAAAACAGTATTATAAATAAATTATCTTCTCATTACCTTTACTCTCAAGTGAGGTTGAGAATTCATATATTTAAAAAGATACTCATAATTCTTGAACTGTAAGTCCCATTCTGCATATTCATAGTAGCGAAAATCATCTCCAAGTGGGACCAAGAGAACTTTAGTACGGAAAAGCTTTGACTTCTTTCGGTACTGATCTAGAATCAAATTAGCCCTATAAAAGAAGAAGAGAAAATACGAATTATATGAAGAAGAAGCCGACAGAGCCACTTAATAAGGAAGTATCGAAATTCAAATGTATAATACATTAAAATAAATTATTGAATATTGTATGTTTTATACTAATATAATTTACAAGGCAGATTTGTTAAAACTCACACATCCACTTAAAACATTTGTAAATTCTTATCCTTGAGGAAATCCCATAGTTTTCCAATGAACTATCCTTATAGAAATATGGTCCCAACCAGGCTTGGCATGTTAATTACTAGGGCAGGAATGTCTTCCTGAAGCCCAGTCACAGCACCAGGCTCCCAGATAGCCCATGTTTTAAAATAATTTTGTCCAAGAAGACATAAAGGTTTCTCATCCAATCAACTCTGAAGTTTGCTTTGCTTTAATATCTTTTCCCCAATTTAATGGAAAATCTTAATAGTCTAATTAAATAGAAAAATTACATTTCAAATAAGACTAAGTAGCATAGATCTTAACTTAGAATATCCTACAGAACAGTATTTCCTCTTTTGAAGAAAGAATAACAACTCAACATCTGCCATCAATAAACTGATTATCTGTCACAGTGTCCTTTTCAATATTGTTCACCAGAAAATGCACAGGACTTTGAACCAGCTATTTTGGTTTCTAGCTCCTTAGGACTCAAGAGGTCAGTCAAACACACTGTGCTGATGCGATCAGCCTCTATATTTCATATTCTTGTATTCTGCAGAAAATTGGGAAATGCTGAATTAGGGAACTGTTTGAGGAAGTTTGGAAATTCAAGGGAAGAGGAAAGACTTGTAAAAATGAAATTCAACAAGCAGATAACACAGAGTAATTCACAGTATTTATAAAGCCAAATTTCAAGAAATTAGTACTGAAATAACAAGTATTTTTTTTACATTTCAATTTTCACTTCAAAGATTATCTAAAAGTGAATTCTAATTCACAATATAAAAGCCTATGAAAGCAACTCAAAGAATATCAGAAATAGAGCCATTCTATAAAAATTATGAAAAAAATTAAGTTTATAATCTCATATGGTCTTTTGAAAAAATGTGGCGTCTCTGATACTATTTTGTAAACATTAAATTTTAGCAACAATTTAGGGCTTGGCCAGTAAAAATAGAACCATAATGTCCTTATGTAACATATAATGTTTAGTTTTCTAAGTTTAGCATTTGGCACCATATTTAATCTTTACTACTAACTTACTAACCTTTCACACTTTTCAAAACCAACTTTAGATTATTACTTACAATTTGTAAAAAGACACATGCATGATGAGATTAGCCACACAGAAATAAGACCAAAAGTAACAAGAGTAAAAAAATCAAATATAACAACCACAGATAAAGTATACTATGATTGGGCATGCAACTAAATTCTTGAGGCAGTCAGTATAAACAAGTTTACTATTATATTTACCACAATTTCTATATACAGGTGCTTTGCATGTATACAGAAAAAAGAATATAAACATTAATGGTGTCCTTTTTACATCTGACATCCATCCTAACTCCCAAGCTCCTTCCCAGAAAGTATCAACAGTAGGAAAGACAAGCAACCATTCTATACCACTTGGCATGTAGTATATGCTCACTAAATGCATGACAAATGCTAAATGAATTGACCAGTACTACATTTGAAGACATGAAGATACTATTCGCTCTTGACTTCTACTAAATAAGAAATGTCAACTTAACTCTAACCAACAACCTCCCCCCAAAAGTTCCTTGAAACATCAAATTATCTGACATTCAATGGAAAAAGCCAATTTAAAATATGATACTAGATGAAAAAATAATGAAGAATGGTATTTTCTTATCTGCAAAGTAGAGGAACCTGTTGCACTGAACATATCAAAAGATGCCACCTGTATATTACAGTTAAATCTCATTTTCTTTAGGGTATTAAAAAGTTAAGAAGTGTCACCAAGTTGGAATGCATATGTTATCTTCATTCATCACCAGGTCAAAAAGATATATCTGGATATGAAGTAGACAGTAAAATTATGATGTAAGAACTTATAAAAGGTTAAAAAAAAAAAAAAAGCTACCAATTCATCTATATGTCCCTGTTGCACAGAAACCACCTTCAGAACCACTGGAACTGACTGAGCACAGACATGCTCCTGGGGAGCAATTTGTGAAGGTTAGATAACATAGTCAAAGGATTACACAAAATGGCTTCTTTTCTAGCAATGCACCAAACATAAGCACTCTCAACAGCACCCAAGAAAGAAAAGGGGCTCACACTACTTGTGGATACACTGGACTCCCCAACTGAAACATTTGGCTAACCTTAAAGTAGCTCCC
The DNA here is from genome assembly GCA_028644305.1 of Xerus rutilus. NCBI lineage: Eukaryota > Metazoa > Chordata > Mammalia > Rodentia > Sciuridae > Xerus > Xerus rutilus. The sequence goes on along the minus strand of CM053405.1, from coordinate 79,840,369 downwards.
CCTCCCTGACCACTTGAGCTGGAAGGAGTGGTATCAACACCTGCAAATACAGAGGGCTATATGTTTAGTGCTCCCACCCCAGCCCTTCCTATCACATCACAGACCGGCTTATTCTCTTATGCCTGACCAGCCTAACCCTAGAAAGTAAGTTGATCATAGTTCTTGTTTTCATTGCTCTAGGATCTAAGAAAATGAAACCAGATCGGCCCTGTCTTGAAGAGTTTTTCAAAAGAACTCTGAAGTCATATTTTGATAAAAGGACTTCTTGGCTTCAAGAAGACTCCCATGCTAAAACACCATGCCACAGTGAGAGGTTCACACTGGAAGATTTTCTTTCTGCCAAGAGACTCAGTCAGGGTAAAACCATCTGATCTCATTTTATTCCTTATGTGCATTTTTTTAAAGTAACTTCTTTTTTAATGCATAGATTTGACAGCACAAAGATCTTAATGCATTTAAAAGGCCATATTATTTTCCTAACAGAGTTTGGTGTTTTTATGTTATGATATAATATTTTATTCAATGCATTATACTAATTTTTAAGTAATTACACTTTAAAAGCATCAAAATTAGAAACTATAGGTAATTCGGTTTAATGAGATGCTTCCTTCATTAGCACAATTCTTTTTCTAAAGAAATGGTTCATCCTTTTGATTATTTTACTTAAACAATGTTTAAGTATAAATATTCCTAATTAAAGTTTTCTATAAGTCAAAAACATCAGAAAGATGCAAAGTTGTATATTCATCAGAGCTGGGCGACATTCACTATTATTGAAATTGTTATTATAGGAAGATAATTACACTCTTTATGTGTTCCATTTCAATAAATGTGTTTTTGCAGTTGAGTTGCTTTTCTTACCAATTTATACAATGGAAACCAGAAGTTTTATTATCAACAAAAGTATATGAAATCAATCAAACACAGTAGAAAGCTTTTATAAGGAGAGTAAAGGAGGTGGTGGTAATAGTGCATTATGGGTTAGCCACTATATATTAATCTTCTATTGTTCGATTTCCATTAAACTATAACACATAAAAGGGATAGTCAAATCTGGCATTTTTAAGTTGCTTTAGATCTGGGTTGAATGAATACTTGGGATAAGGATAATGTTGGCTACTGAAGCTATTTATTCAACCTCAGCAACTCACAGCTAAGTAGCTACTTTATTCACGATGTTGTCTTATGAGATACATGTTTTCATACCTTTTCTGGACATTTTCAGAAGATACTGCTTCTGAGGGGCGTCCCCAGGGACATTCAAAGCTACCTCCAGGAAGCCGTTTAAAATCAAACTGGCAGCATATTTTAGGATCAGGTCCACAAGTGTGAGGGATGTCATAGCTGTAGAAAGGCATCATGTGGCAAAAAATATCTGTGGCAGATTCCAGATCTAAAATAAAAAGCCGACAAACAAACTTGCATTTACAAAATATGTTTTCCCCTAAACTGCTCAATGATGCCATTGTTTCATACATATACAATGCAAGCTCTACCCTAAATCATCACCCCTTTAACTACCACTACATATACCCAGAAGCATTTTAATAGCATGAATCTGAAGGAAAATATACATCTCAGCCTCTATTTACCTTTTCTATTTAAATATAGCGTGGGCAAAAAGCCCCATAAAGAACCAGCATCTGCTGACCTGGAAGGATACCAACTGACCTGAAGTTAAAATTACAAGTGGTTCATCCAAACTCATGATGCTGTCTCCTAATACTGGCTGCTAATACCTGCCATATCTGTCCCTTCCCAGGCAAGAGAACACACTAGGGGACCAAGACATTAGCTACAGGGCCCAAGTGAAAGAGAAAACAAGGGAACTGGAAGAACAAAAGAAGAAGGCTGGGGCAGGGATTGTGAAAACACTGGCCAAGCACCTATTCATCTCCTGCACTGAGGAGAAGTGCAACACAGGAAAGTTCGCAGAGTGGGGGGATAAATTTCAAAAGCAAAAACAAAGCAAACAAAATAGATGTAGAAAAAGAGCACTGATTACTGATGGAGAATAGTTTTTAATTCAAACCTCAAGAGCAGCACGTGTTAAGACCTTGCCCTAGAAAGATCTGATGCCTACCATCAAGTAAGACCAGAGGACTTAAAACAGAAATTAAAATTGGTTATCCTCAGAAGTAAGATTCTGAGCTTTAAACAACTTCCCCTACCTTTATTTATGTATGGATTTCCAATTTCCAGAAATGGGTATATACTGCTTTATAAAAAAGATAAAAGAAAAACAAAAAAAGCAACGTTTACATTTTTAAAAAGTGAAAATAACTGCTTCATGAGAACCAGAGCCAGGAGTGGTACACACTTGTAATCCCAGCTACTCAAGAGGCTGAGGCAGGAGGATTACATTTTGAGGCCAGCCTCAGCAATTTAGCAAGACCTTATCTCAAAAAATAAAAAGAGTTGGGGATGTAGTTTAGTGGCAGAGTTCTTGCCTAGCATACCCTTTAAGGATTATCCCTGGGTCTGGTCCCCAGTGATTAAAAAAAACAAAGCTCAATTTAATTTGACATCTTTCAAAAAGCAACATGTTCAAATGTATCTTAAGTTCTAAAATATTCCAATTTTAACCATTTAGTTAAGATAATGACCACTTCTTTCACAAATTTTTAAAACTATTAAAACTTGTATGTTTCTGTGTATCCAATGGTTTCACTGAAGCCCATTCATAGGTGTGGCACCAGGGATACTGTTCACTAATGATTGCTATGTGCCCAGAGGTTACTACAAGTCCCAGAACTGATAGAAACTTCCTCCTCCTTTCTCCTACAGATGAAGATGTTCACCCTCCTACCTTTCCCTATACCCTACTACTGAGCAGTTTATATATACATTTAATTTTATCTACTGCATTTGGTTGGGCCTCCATTTTATCAAATTAGACAATAACTTCCTTATAGGAAACAATGTTTTCTATATTTCTTCCTTGCACAGCATTAAATATATAAAAGTACTCAATTTCTTACTGACTGATATTTATGGGCAAATTAACAATCCTTGGTTTTTCAAATGATCCTTTGCATTTGATAAACCTACACAGAATATATGTTCTTATAAATTCTTGTCCTCCTTATAGATTTACATTTCCAGAATAAAAAATTACATAGTTAGTTGCTTTCCTTATTGAAAAAACAGCAGGATGTGTGATAAAGTTATTGTCTAGATTTTTCTGAAACACCTAAGAGGTATAGATTACACAGGAAAGTAAGTATGATGTAATGTAGAAATTTCCTAACATTATTTTAGCAACAAAATCTTGTTTTCAAGATGAACTCTTACTGAGAAGTCAATGCTGGGGAGTTAGGAGCTTGGGCTTCAGGATTATACATAATTAGATCTAAACCTCTTTTATCCACTACCTGTCTTTTAGCAAATGGTTTTACATAGTTAAACCTCCATTTCATCACTATAGAAAAGGGTAATAATGAACCTAACTTGAAGGATGATAATAAAGGCTAAATAAGAGAGCAGATATAAAGAGCATATAACATAAGGTATAGCCTACAGTAAAGAGCTGATAAATAAAAATAAATGAATGATAAGGTAATCAGAATTAATTGGGGATTGGGAAAGGCAAAGGCCTCCCAAGAAGCCAAGGTTCTGTCTCCTCTGCCTCAAGACACGCCAGCAGAAGCATGTCCTGAAAACACCTGCATGCCCACAGAACAGAATGAAAACAGACACTATCGACAACAAGAGGGCTCTTCCAGGAGGACAGGATTAAGGTTTCCAAGGGCAATTCTTACAAGGTGCAGAGACAAGAGAGGCAAAAGGAAGGACACAGGCTGAATATGAGACAAAAGACTGGCCAGCAGTTCTCAGGCATGTCCAACTTTGTGATAAAGCATGTGCTTTTTAAACCAGAATGAGAGCAATGCAAATGATAGCATTATCGGCCCAATACTACTCTTTGTATTTATATACTTCCTTTAGTTTTTATTTAGACATAATATTATGTCTTTATTTAGACATAATAAAGACTCAATAATCTTTAAATAAACATCAACGACACTGCTTAAAAGACTCTGGACACAAATACACTGGAAAGTAACTGTAATAAAAGAATGACTATCTTTAGTCAATCTGAATTTCAATACTGACACTGAATAAAAGCAGCAATGTCATGAGTTCATAACCCTTGTGATATAACATCTAGGTCAAGTGGGAGTTTCAGCTTTCATCAACCCCACATACCCCAATTCTGTCTCCAAAAAAACTCCAATGTTTTACGCAATGCGAAGTGTTTTTTAACTGCATAATGAACTCTCTGTATAACCATGTGTGAAAATCCAGCACGTTTTAGAAGATAAGCCATTGTTGGTGAATGTCCAAAAGGGTCAATGGACCAACCAGAACGAGGTTTCACGCCTGTTAGTAAAGAAAATAAGTGTTATTTTCTGAAATTGTTAAGTGAAATGAAATAAAAAGAAGGCATGACACATTCAGACACATCAGAGTTCTATGGTCTCCTGGGTTATAAGATAGAAGATCTACTTGGCATTACCCTTTGCTAAGTACTCGCAGCAAGACTTCCCACAGGGAGGATGCTGCCACTTTATGTCCCCCAAGGTAAGGAGATGGTCACTGAAATTCATTAGCTTGAACTGAAATAAGCCCTCCGCCATCTCATAGTTATTATAAAGCCACTGCCATTCACTTGAGTTGGACAAACAGGACCAAAGCTCTACCCTCAAGGATCTCAGAGTCCTGCCATCTGTGGAGGAAGACAGCCTAAAAACACACCCATCTGTCATTTCAATTTACACTTCCCAATCTCCATATTAAGGAATTTTCAGTCTTTCTTTTATACTTTATGACAGCTACAAATTATCTTAGTATATAGTAGTAGAATTGATCAGAATAATTATTTACCATATCTCACTAATTCTTAAGACATTTTGAAGCTGGTGCTTTTTCTCTACCTAAGAGGGAGGTCAATGGTAATTTTCACACCTGGCTCACATGATCATAAGAGCCTTCAAATAAAGCTATATGTTTCACAGATTATAAAAAGTAAAACAAAAAAAAATTAAATGCACAGGTTACAGTTGAAATTTTTATTCACTGACCATTATACAAATCTGATCTTTCACTTATGTAAGATTCTCAAATGAAGCTTCTACTCATGTAAATTAGATACAAATAGTATCAATAACTGTGGAGAAATTTTTAGCATTATCAAAAAATTTACCTCAAACAAAAGGCCCTGTAGGCATGGAATTTTATCAGTAAATCCTTTCAAATGTCCATGAACTTCATGAAATATAAAGAAGAATACAATACTATCTAATTATTATATTAAGTATCATAAACCAATAAATAATTCATATAAATGTAGCACATTAAGAAAGAAAACTAATCTCACTTATGAAAACAGATATAAAAATCATAAACAAAAAACACTAAACAGATTGAACTGAATAGTACCAAGACCAAAAGGGATTTATCCCAGGAAGTCAATGACTTTTTAATCGAGCAAACAGCTATCATATTCATAGAACAAACTAGACAAACCATATAATGTTAATAGATGTCTGAAAGAAATCCAGTAATATTCAATATGCACTGCTAATTGAAAAATACAGAAAAGAAATTTCTCAATGCTACAAAAATAATAAAATAAAAATAATAGATAATATATTTAGTAAAGCCAAGCAATTGCCTTTAAAAATCTGGAACAAGAAAGGCAAATATCATTATTATATGTCACTATTACACCTGATTTGAACAACATAAACAGATACACAGTATAATCCTAGCAGTATTAATAAGAGACATAATTTTCACTTTTGAAGATATTATATACTTACCATAACCAATAGTAAATTATATAAAATATTAGTAATGATAAAAAGTGAACTTTCTAGGAGATTTATACATTTACACACATACATACAATCAAAAGGAATGAATGTGCAATCCTACTGGTTACCATACACAAAAATTAACTCAGAATAGATCACAGACCTGATAACTAAAACCATAAAATTATATGAAACTGATTTCTAGCTATGATATTAAAAGCACATGTGCAAAGGAAAAAATAGGTAAACTGAACTCCGGAATTAAAAATTTTGCCAGGTGTGGTGGTGCATGTCTGCAATCCCAGTGATGAGGCAGGAGGATTGCAAGTTCAAGGGCAGCTTCAGCAATTTAGCAAGTCTCTAGACAAATTAGCAAGACCCTGTCCCAAAATAAAAAGTAAAGAAAGGGCTGGGGATGTGCCTCAGTGGTAAAGCTCCCCTGGGTTTAATCTCGAGTATCCTCCAACAAAACAAAATTTTTTTCTAGGCATAATGGTGCCTGTCTACAATTCCAACTACTCAGAGGAGGCTGAGGCAGAAGGATCATTTGTGCCAACAACTTTGAGATTAGCCTGGGCAACACAGAAAGACCTCATCTCAAAACAAAATAAAATTTAAAATTATATACATCAAAGAATACCTTTAGGAGTGAAAAGATAATCCACAGAATGGAAGAAAAAATTTTTTTAAAATATTTTTTTAGTTGTAAATGGACACAATATCTTTATTTTATTTATTTATTTTCATGCGGTGCTGAGGATCGAACCCAGTGCCTCACGCATGCGAGGCAAGCGCTCTACCACTGAGCCACAGTCCCAGCCCAGGAAGAAAAATATTTGCAAATCATTATCTGACATTTTTATCCAGAATATAAAGAACTTTTATAAGCCAACAATAAAAAGACAAATAACCCTACTACAAAATAGGCAAAGGATCTAAACAAACATTTCTCCAAAGAAGATATGTAAGTAGCCAATATACATATGAAAAGATTTTTAACATTAATAGTCTTTAGGGAAATGCAAATCAAAATCATGATTATATATCATGTCAAACACACTAGCATGGCTACAATAAAAAAGGCAGTAACTGATGCTGTTGAACATAATGGAGAAAGTAGAACTGTCAGACATTATTGAGGAAAAGCTAAATGATGCAGCCCTTTTTGAAAGAGTGTCACTTTCTTGAAATGCTAAACATAGAGTTCCCATAAAACCCAATAAGTCTACTTCTATTTATATATCCAAGAGATATGAAAACATATATATATATACAATAACTTTTACACAAATGTGTATTGCAGCTTTAATCCTAGTAATCAACAAGGAGAAAAAAACTCAAATGTCCCTCAACTGAAGAATGGACAAACTAATGTGGTAACACAACAAAGTATTATGGAGCTATATAAAAGAATAAAGCACTGATATATGCTACCACATGAGGGAACTTTGAAAACATGTCAAGTGAAAAAAAACAGACACAAAAAGTCACGTACTGTATGCGTCCATTTATGTGAAATGTTCAGAACACTCAAATCCACATAATCAGCCCTCTGTATCCATGGGTTACACATCTGTGGACTCTACCCACCATAGATCAAACATATTTGGGAAAAAATAATTATATCTGTACTGAACATGTACAAACTTTTTTCTAGCCATTATTCATATAAAAATTATTTACACAGCATTTACATTGTATTGAGAATCAGAAGTAATTCAGAGATGGTTTTTAAAGTATATAGGAAAAAGCTCATGCAAAGGTTATTTTATTTAAGAGACTTGCATTTTTGTATCTGTGAGGAATTCTGGAACCAATCTCCCACAGATATTAAAAGGAGACTATCTTCAAAAAAGTGGATTAGTGGTAACTTAGGCAGGGAAAAAAGGAATTAGAAAGATGATGGGTATAGGTTTCTTCTGAGGATGCTGAAAAAGTTCTGAAAATAAGGATCAGGGTCCTGGTTATATAACTCTCAGAATATACCAAAAATTACTGAACTGTGTACTTTAAATAGGTGAGTTTTGTGGCCTATAAAGCATATCTCAATAAAATTGTGAGGGGAAAAAACTAAACTCAGCAAAAGAAACGAGATCCAAAAGAGTATACACTATTTGAGTTCACACATGAGTTCTTCAACAGGCAAAACTCCCCAGTGATAGAAATCAGAAAGCAGGTGACTTCAGGGGAAAGATGAAGAGATGAGAGAACTTTCTGGGGTGATTTTTAACAAGTGTATCAAATGGCTATATATACTTGTCAAAATTCACTGAAAGTCACGTTTAACATTTATATATTGTACTGCATGCAAACTACACTTCAATAAAAGCTAAATATAAAGAAAAAATCTGCAACTGAGGTTTATAAAGTAAATCTTCTTGGCTTATGACATAGTTCAGTATTTAATAAAAGGAACCATTGTGAAGAGGGTCTCTAAGACCACCCTTAGAGACCCTTACTGATTTGTTAAGAAAACTTACAGGTCTCAGTATATTGTCCTGCTCACAACTATGATTTACTACAGAGAAAGGATAAAGAATAAAATCAGCAGAGGGAAAAAAGCACATGGAGAAGAGTCCAGAGGAAACCTGACATGGCTTCTAATGGTCCTCTCCATTTGGATGCACACAGGATGTGTTTAAGTCTTCCAGCACCAAACTGACAAAATGTGCAAAATGTCATCAACCAAGAAAACTCATTAGACACTCGGTGTCCATGGTTTCTATTAGGAGCTGGTCACTTAAGCACCCTCTGCCTAGGACAGTAAGATTCCAGACACCCAGAAAGAAAGAATGTTAAGCATACAGTACATTGTTTGCAGTTTAAAACCAGTGAGCCACTCTTTCCATTTAGGAAATCCATATCCCCAGTGAAAGCCAAGGACCAACTTGTTGAGCAAGGTCTAGATTACTAGATATTAGTCTTAGAACTGTTATTTTAACTGTTTCTTCATAGGTATGATATCTGCAACTTATTCTCAAAGGTGGTAATAATAGTAATAATAATAATAATAATAATAGCAGCAAAACCAACATGTCAAAATGATACTCTGTGAATCTGCATAAAGGGGCAATTCTTTGCAACATTCTCACAACTTTTGTTTAAAAGTGAAAATGTCAAGATAAAAAGTAAAGTTACTAGAGTGAGTGGGAGAAAAAACTTCTAAATAACAAAGTATCTAGCAATAATTTCAGTAAAAACATCTATGCTTACCATAAATAAAACTATAAAATTACAGAGAAAAATATTTGAAGAGTCATATACCATGTTACAAAACGCAAATATTAGATTTCAAAAAGACTTCAATTAGTCCTAAGTTTTTATGAGATATAGTGGACATCTGACTTTATCAGTCCAGTACCCTGTCTCACTTCTTGTGGTAGATTTTTTCTAACTAGAACTCTTCCATGAGGTCATTCACATGGAGGACATCTGCCTCCAGGCCCTCACAAAATGACTAGGCCTCAGGGATTCTAGCTCCTAAGCCTCTAGACACAATAACTGGCTCAAGAATAAGCCCTGACCCAAGCTGAACCAATCAGATAAAAGATTAAAAAAAAAAAAAACTTCTCCTTGTTACTAGCCTGAAAAATGAGTCTTAGGTACCTAAGGTCATCTTACATACCATGCAGGAAAAGTCAAGGAGAAGACTGAAGCACAAACAGGCATACCCAGAGATGGTACCCAGAAAACATAATTTTAGTTCCCAGATCCAATCTTACCCAAAGCTACCATCTCTGGAATTCCCACTGACATTATTAATATCTTTATTTTTTTGGTTTAATAATAGGTTTTTGCCTCTTATGGTAAAATCTTAACTAATATATAACAAAAAATTCTAAAGAACAAAATTAATATAGGTTATACAAAATAGATTACACTAAATTAAACAATTATGTATCTATGGCATAGGTACATAATATATATACTATAGACCTGTACACAATACACCTATACAAAGAAATATTATGAATTAATGAAGGATAAATCATTCAACAATTATCAGTACTAAAAAAAATTATTTGAAAAAATAAAATGAAGGCTCATCTCATATTCCTCCAATTTCATTACCCAAAATAGACCAAATGAAAGGGGAAAACACCAATACACACCTAGATGTTTTTCTATCCACTGATGCCCTTCAATTAGCTGGTCAATTAAGGCAAAATAATGTGAAGTAGCTTCATCTGGCATAACCCAGCCACCTGTCACAACTTCAAACTGACCTTTTTGTAGTAACCTAGGGAGACAATAAGACATTAACAAATATAAGTTCAAATAAAAATTAAAGTAGAATAAACATTTAAAAACAGGCTTTAAATGTAGCCAGAATTTATGCTGTAAACAAAAAAATGTAAACCAATGAATGAATTTCAATTTTAGGGTTCCAGTGATAAAACATCCCTAGTGAAGTGTCTTAGTCAACCATTCCTTCCCTAGGCTAGGTCGTGCAGGACACTTGGAAGTTCCTTTCCCCAAGGGTATAATTTCCTACACAGCTGCAAAGACTTCTTAATCTCAATAGCCACATATGGTTTATCTCTGAATCCTACAAAGCACCTAGCAAGGTGCTTTACTCAAAGTACATGCTTGATAAGTGTTTGCTGGAGGGCTATTTTAAGGATAGAACTTGTTTCAATACACCTATACCAAAAAAATTAATATTTACTTTAGTACTTGTGACACTGAGGAGTTAATGAAGCAAACTACTTAAGAATAAGCTGGGTGCAGTGGCACACACCTGTAATCTCAGTGGCTCAGGGGGCTGAGGCAGGAGGATCACGAGTTCAAAGCCAGCCTTAGCAACAGTGAGGCACTAAGCAATTCAGTGAGACCCTGTCTCTAAATCAAAAACAAAGTAGGGCTGGGGATGTGGCTCAGGGGTTGAGTGCTCCTGAGTTCAATCCCCAGTACCAAAAAAAAAAAAAAAAAAAAAGAATTAAAGCACTTTGCTCCAGATTTAGTCAAAATGTAAGCTAAATAATTTATTTTTCCTTATTGGATGAAAAGCTCTAATATTATCATTATTTGTCTACTGGCCTTTGCCACAATATCATACAGGTTAAAGATTCCCAGTCTTTGTAAAATTGAATTGTTATAAGATACCTTTCTGATAAGGAAAAATATCAAACTATTAAAAATCTGAAAAGTGTCAAAGTATAAAATTAATAATTTAAGCAAATATCTTAAGTGTCACAGATTTGGTTTGCAATAAGATGGTTTGGACTATGGTAAACTTTCAGGATGAAGCAAATATTTACCTCACGGGATGGGATACACAAACTCAACATTGAAATACCAAGCCAAGTTTAGTGAAAGCAGACCAAAGGCACACACACAAAAAATATTAGAAGCCCAACATTAACACAACATCTGATTTACTCAAGTATATGCAGGATCATTTAACCAGTGACTGAATAGATAATGGACACAGTTCCTAAAAATTAAAAAAAATTATATCAAAAAACTCATTGCATAAAATACAAAGAAGTGAGTTAAATTTGCATTGTCATCGGGATCATCAACTAATTATTCCACATGAAGAATATGATGACTCATTATAGCATCTAAAGAAACCCAAATGTCCAGACAACTTTCAGAATCTCAGAGACAAAAATCAAGAACTTCAAAAAATGCTGGAAATTTCTAAAAATTATATTTCTTTAAGAACACAACTAAATCCAAGGTTACTGCATCCCACCCACCCTTACTGCCTTTGCTCACAATTAGTTCTTTTATGTATCATTATGATGACTGACTGATTTAGCCACACTCTAGATGCCATGGACCTAAGTTATCCCTTAGGCTTTAGGACAGCACTGGTAACCTGAGATATCAGCATAGTTTAGGATTTAATAAGACCATGAAATGTGGAAACTCAACTTCATTATTTTTTAAGTTGCTCAAAAACAAATTCTTTGCTTATCTGGAAGAGAGAATAACTATAGATTAAGAAAATTTTAAAAAATGGGAAAAAATCACCCTAAAAATGTAATTTTTTTTCACCTATATCAACTTTGCTACATAGTTCCTGTCCCATAGACACAAATGGTTTCCAAAGAACAGTCAGCTGAGTAAAGAATAACATTATATTCTGCAACTAGTTTTCCCAGTTCTGCTTGTGAATACTCCACCCTTCTCCTTCCCCATGATGCCTGAGATGCTTTGATGGTATGTCATATGGTTAAAGACAAAGACTCTAAGATGTTTTTCATTATTTTCATCTCTATCTTTCCCCAACTGACTGGTTTCAACTACATTTATGTCTCAACTCAAATAAAACTTACTCAGAGAAGTCTCCGTAAGCACACAAGCCAGAACAATACTTCCACTGTACCCCCCAAAACCCTGTCACATCATGGTTTGTATCACAAATCAGTTTTCTGTTATGTTCATTTACATGTCTCCTCTCTTCTCTTCACTACTATTGTCCATTAAAACGTAAGTCTAAGAGAGCAGGGACTGGACATGCTGTTTGGTTCATGTCTGCATGCCTGGCACTGAGTTTACTTTGAGCAATCAATGAATGAGACTCTCAGTTTAATATTAGTAGTTACATAAAGTTTTTTATATTAGGCCAAGCTCACAGACACATGCAAAATAAATTAGAAAAGGAAGTATCAGTTAGCATGAAGTTGTTTTTTTTTTAAACATTTATTTTTTAGTTGTAGGTGGACAGAATATCTTTATTTTATTTTTATGTGGTGCTGAGGATCGAACCCAGTGCCTCATGCATGCCAGGCGAGCACGCTACCACTGCGCCATAACCTCAGCCCCAGTTAGCATGAAGTTTTAATAATCTAAGTATGAGGTGAGATTCTCTGGAATGTGACAAGGTAAAAAAATATGGAAGAGAAAGAAGACAACAGAGACATTTCATGAAAAAATATAAAGAGAAATTATGGAAGGATTGGAGCTAAAGAAAAGGAGGATTACAGCAAATATGACTTGAGGTTCCAATGCCAAGTGTCTAAGGGAGCAATGGTATTAATAAACAGACAGTGGCGTAGAGCTGAGAAGGAAACTCACTTTGGAATAATGAATATAAATTTGGCCTGGGTTATTGATAATAGGGGGACATCCAAAAGGAACTACTCCAATAGAAAATCAAGCTTATGGGAATAGGAAAGTAGAATAAATCGGGCATCAATTTCCTATGTTCATATATGAATACACCACCAGTGAAACCTCACATAATGTACAACCACAAGAATGGGATCCTAATTAAAGTAAGTTATATTCCATGTATGTATGTCAAAATACACTAAACTGTCAAAAATGAATTTTAAAAAGAAAAAAAGAGAAGCAAGCTTAGGAAAAGGGGCCATATAAATTTGTTAGGGGGCTGGGGTTGTGGTTCAGTGGTAGAGCGTTTGCCTAGCATGTGTGAGGCACTGGGTTCAATTTTCATCACTGTATATGAATAAATAAACGAAATAATGGTCCATCAACATTAAAAAAAAATTTAAAAAATTTAAGTTAGGGCTCTGGGTATGGTGGTACACACCTGTAATCTCATCGATTCAGGAGGCTGAGACAGGATTGCAAAGTAGAGGCCAGTCTTAGCAACTTAGAGAGACCCTGTCTCAAAATAAAAATGACTGGGGATGTAGCACAGTGGCAAAGCACCTTGGGTTCAATACATACTAAATAAAAAAATAAGTTTCAGGAGACTGAAAAAGGAAGAAATAGGGAAGGATGGGAAATCTTAAAACTAAAAATCAAAAGGAAAGTCAAAGATCAAGTAGAAAGATAATATGTAAGAGAAAAAGGAAGTGATACATGTTAAAATGAATACATTTGTGAAAAATTCTAGAAAAGAGTAATATGGAGAAATCTATCCCTGCAGTTGGTAAAAAGTGTTTAAAATTACCCAAACTGAACCATAGAATAGACACATCTGTGGGTCAGACTTAAAAGTTGAGAAAAATCTTCTCAATATAGCCATCAAATTCATGGAGGAAAGAATGGATTATTATAGGTTCTCTGATGTGGTTTCTTTTCAATCAACCAGACTGATTTTAAACATGCTGATAAGAAAAAGCTAAGATATGTCATGGAAGCCAGGGGACTTTAGAACAGCAGGGTTTTAAGAAAAATTGCATGAGTAGGTCAAAAAGCATAGTTTTCAGTGTTTTCTTGGCATAGACTCTAATCAGAACAAAACAGCCAATGGAAAAAAAACAACACAATTTTAAATATGAAGCAACAGCCTATATAATGTGATACCTAACAGGAATAATAAGGTTAGTTCAGTTAACTGAACTGCCTATTATTCCTACTGTGTGACCTTCTAAACTATCCATAAGCATGGTTAAAAAAAAGAAAGATCATGAAGATGGAAGGACCTCCCATGCTCCTGGATAGGCAGAATCAATATAATTAAAATGGCCATACTACCCAAAGCGTTATACAGATTCAATGCAATCCCAATTAAAATCCCAGAGTCCTTTTTTATAGAAATAGAAAAGGCAATTATGAAATTCATATGGAAAAATAAGAGACCGAGAATAGCCAAAGCGATCCTGAGCAAGAAGAGTGAAGCAGGAGGCATTACAATACCAGACCTTAAACTTTACTACAAAGCAATAGTAACAAAAATGGCATGGTACTGGCACCAAAATAGGCAGATAGACCAATGGTATAGAATAGAAGACACAGAGAGTATTGCACATAAATACAACTATCTCATACTAGACAAAGGAGCCAAAAACATTCATTGGAGCAAAGATAGCCTTTTCAACAAATGGTGTTGGGAAAATTGGAAATGCATTTGCAGCAAAATGAAACTCAACCCCTATCTCTCACCATGCACAAAACTCAACTCAAAGTGGATCAAAGACTTAGGAATTAGACCAGAAACCTTGCATCTAATTGAGGAGAAAGTAGGCCCAAATCTCTATCACGTTGGATTAGGCCCCGAATTCCTTAACAAGACTCCTATAGCACAAGAAATAAAAGCAAGAATCAATAAATGGGATGGACTTAAACTAAAAAGCTTCTTCTCAGCAAAAGAAACTATCAATGAGGTGAACAGAGAACCTACACCCTGGGAGCAAATTTTTGCCACAAGCACATCAGATAGAGCG
>CM053405.1:79800711-79824961 GCA_028644305.1 Xerus rutilus | reverse complement strand
TTATGGCATTTGCAGGCAAATGGATGGAATTGGAGAACATTATGCTTAGTGAAGTAAGCCAATCCCAAAAAACCAAATGCCAAATGTTCTCTCTGATTAGTGGATAAGAATACATAAGGGGGGCGGTGGGAACGGGAAACATAGGAGAAATGCAGGAACTCTAGACGTGGCTGGGGGAGGTGGGAGGAAGGAAAGGGGAATGGGCATAGTAATGATGGTTGTTCGAGATGGTCATTACTACCCCTGGCACATCTATGAAGACTCTAATAGTGTGACTTTATCTGGTTTGCAATCAGAGAAATGGAAAAACTGAGCTCTGGTTATGTACTATGACTTGAAATGCATTTAAATAAAACAACTAAATTAAAAAAAAGAAAAAAAAACAAAAAAAAACAAAAAAAAAACCATAGACTAGCATACTCAGAGAAAACCTGCTATCAGGTCTCCTCTTGCACTGCAAGAGCTGTTTCTGTTTCTATTCTTCAATAAATTCTACTCTTACACTCACTTAAAAAAAAAAAAAAGAAAGAAAGAAAGATCATAAACCAGAAGATTCTTACAGGCAATAAAATTTGGTCTGATATAAAATACTTACTATGTAAGACAAAAACACTTGCCATGTGACCATTCAATACCAAAGACAAAAGCAGAAACCTGTAAGTATACAAATATACCCTGTATTCCAGGCCATATGTGATAAGTCCTTCAGCATCTGAGGGATAAGAGAACAACAAATGGTACCCTTCCCCCCAAGAAAAGGAAAGCCGTTGACCTAATTATTGAGAAACATAGCAGTGATCATCCTCATTTAGTCATTTAGTAACAGCCACAAAAATTAGAACAGAATATCTTAGAGAAACAACATATCAGGAAATACTTCTAAAAATATAAGCAATAACAGAAAAGCTATGTATTCATATAAAAAATACCACTTAAAATCACCAGTTAGAATAATTTAAATAAAAGTAATGGGAAACAGCTATGTCCAACATAAAAAAAATGGTGTGGGGAGGAGTTATTGGGGATTTAACCCAGGGGCAATTTATTACTAAGTTACATTCCCAGCCCTTATCTATTTATTTGTTTGTTTGTTTGTTTGTTTGTTTTTATGTTCAGACAAGGTCTCACTAAGTTACTTAAGGCTCACTAAGTTGCAGAGACTGGCCTCAAACTTGCCATTCTCCTGTCAGCCTCCCAAGCTGCTGGGATTACAGGAGTGCACCTCCATGCCCAGCCAGACAATTTTATTTGGAACAAATACATGCACTTCAAAGTATTTCATTCCACTTCATGTTCAAAAAATCAAATAAATGAACCATTTCTAAGAAAGGCAGAGGAGAAAAACACATATCCAAAAACATGTGCCCCTCCCCTAAGGTTCATTGCTTTGTTTCTACCAAGACCCTGTCTCATTTCTGGCAAACAATTTTTACACGTACACTTCACAATATTTTCTAATAAACAAGAGATTCAGGCAAAGGTGAAAAGGAAAATGAAGGAAACAGCCCACATATGTAGCAAAATTCAGAAACTTAGGCACTCTGAGAGTAAACAATACTAGTGTTTCACTTTTTACAGTACTGACTTGATCTGTAACTAATTAATGTACTTCTGTGTTTCTATTTCAATGCTGGGGGATTTGATATAAAAAGCTTAAGGAAGGAAGTAACTGATCAAAATTAAGCTGAGCATTTCTGTCACTGTTCATTTTGCCTAGGATGCAGAATTTACACTTAAGAATTTAGTGGAGAGCACAAGAAACAGTAAATCATTTTCTGCAAATGTTACTTCTCTCCCTATGTAGACTCATCAGCCAATTGGAATGTGGTCACACACAGGAGGACACACTTGAAGAGCCTTTCTCCCTAATGGTGGAATAGTTACAGACAACCTAGTAGCAAACAATGCATTATCTAACAAGCTTCAAAGAATCACAAATTAATTTCACATAAGACAATGAGTTGAATTTGTAATCACACATTTGGGGAATGTGAAATGATAAAAGATGACATACAGAGTTTCATTCATAAATTAAAAAATAAGTTAAAAACTCAAAAAGATAGAGGCTCCCAAAGAATTAATGCATGCCATAAAGATATGTGCTAATCAGATTTTTTTGGGGGGTGGAGTACTAGGAACTGAACTTAAGTGCACTTGGCCACTGAGCCACATCCCCAGCCCTATTTTGTATTTTACTTAGAGACAAGGTCTCACTGACTTGCTTAGCACCTCGCTTACTTCTGCTAATCAGATTTATGGGGATTATCTTATTTATGGGTATTATTTTACTCTTAAGTATAAGAGTAAAAATAAGATTTTTATTTTTAAAACTCCTCATAATTGTAGAAACTTGTATTTCTTAATATTGATGGCTATTAAAGATTTTGTGTATGAGGAAAAGAAGATAAATGAGTTAGATCTCATTATTTCTTCCCCATTTCACTCCAGATTTTTACCTTCTTTTGGCTCAGTCCATGCTTTCAATCTGCCTAAAATATTTTCCTTTCTAGTACTTGCCTACTTGCAATTATGAATCCATAAGAAGCCACTACTGACTATCACTTCCCACCCAAACTTCACTTGTTTTATTTTTCATAAAATCCCCAACTTCTCTTTCATAGCATTCATAACAAAAATGAATTATACATTTGTATTTTGTACTGTCTTTTTCCTCCAACAGACTGCAAGCTCCATGAGCACAGGAATTATGTCTATTTCATGCACCATTTACTAAGTGTTCCTATTTATATAAAAGTGTAAGAAAAGGGTACCAAAAATGCAAAAGAAAAACAAAGTATATGAAGCAGGTATTTCAGAAATAGTGGTCCCTAAAAATGAAAAGAAAGGAAATGAAAGTTGAAACCTCAATAAGATGCCACTTTTCACCCATCAAATGCCAAGGTTGTACAGGAGTAGGTATTCTTAAGTACTGCTGACAATATTAAATTGCAAAATGCAAAGATACTTTTCCATGTTCTCTCAAAAAAGTCAGAAAATATTTAAAAGTTAAAAAAAAATAAAAGTACTATATATACTAAAGATAAAAGATACACTCTATGCATGAGCAAGAGACCAGAAATAAAACTACATGGTAATCAATTGTAAGTAAGTAAGTCTCATTCATTAAATAGACTTTATAAAATGTTCTCCAAGAAATATGTTTAAAAATGCATGGTATAATATCCATTAGGATAGCTATTATTTAAAAAACAAGTGGATATGATGAAAGAACTCTGTACATTGCTTGTGGGATCGTAAAATGGTACAGCCACTGTGGAAAACAGCACAGGGCCTCCTCAAATATTTAAATGCAGAATTACTATATGATCTAGCAATCCTACTTCAGGGTATATACACAAACGGACTGAAATAAAAGACTCGGATATCTGAACACCAATGTTCATAGCAGCATTATTCACAATAACCAAAAAGTAGAAACAACCCAAATGTCCATCAAAAGACAACTGGATAGACAAAATGTGGTCCATACATACTATTGAAATGTCATGCCACCTTAGGGAAGAAAAAAGTTCTGATGCGTGCTGTAACAGATGAACCTTGAAGACATCATGCAAGTAAAATAGGCCAACACAAAAGGACAAATATTGCATAATACCTACTTATGAGGTACCTAGAATAATCAAAAATATAGAGACAGAAGAAAGAATGGTGCTTGTCAGCAGCTGGCGGTGGGAGCAGAGAAATGGGAATTACTGTTTAATGGGTACAAAATTTCAGTTTGAGATGGTGAAAAATTACTAGAAATGGATGGTGGTAATGGCTAGACAGACAATAATGTGAATGTTTTAGTGGCATGGAACTGTAGACTTAAAAGGATACAGTTTATGTTATGCATTTTGCCACAATAAAAAAAAAGACCCACTCAAAAAAGTGCAGCACAATGTGCCTCGCATGCTATCATCTGTACAATACATGTATGTCTATGAACGTATTTGCATATTCACCTCTTTCCCTGTGCACAAAATAAATGCATCTAGCCAACTATCTCCAGTGAGATGAGTTAAAGGACAAGGAGACAGGAGTGACTGAGTACTTTATCTTTCATTGTATTCTTCCTATACATTTGGGCTTATATTGTAAAATAAATGAAAAATGTTTTCTAAACTTTAAAAGCCATATCTTGATTTTTCCTAAACACTGAAAGCAAAATTATAGCTTGAAAATAGTCATAATATTTAAGAATATTTCTCAGATGGTTCAATGAATAATTTCTGCAAAGTTTTAATAAATAGGGGACGCAGTCTAATTTAAATATCTCAATGTATAATAAATATTCATTCATAAAATGTTCATTCAAAATAAATTGGAAAACATGTAAGAGGTTAAAGAATAAAATGTTAAACCTCATGCTTAATACCTTACTAAACATGCACAGAGTTGTGCTTGGCACAGTTTAGCATGAACCTATTTCCATTTTGGTGGGGATATACATCATGTTTGTGGGTATACTATATTTTCTGAAGTATTTTAAATTGAGATCTAACAACATGCAATATGTATGTTCACTGGCAAATTTTGACAACTATAATCACTATTCAAAATAATACACAGAATATTTCCACTAACTCATGAGTTTTCCTATGCCCCTTTCCAAAGTATGTCCCCCTTCTGCTCCTCTCCAACATACAATTCTGACATTCTAATTTCTATCACAATAGATCAGTTTAGCCTGCTCTCAGATTTCATTAAATGGGATCATGCAACATTTTACTCATCTGTGTCTGGATTTTTTTTTTTTTTTTTTTTGCTTAATGTTTGTGAGCTTCATCCATATTACTGTATATTTGAGTAATTCATTATCTTTTATTGCTGCGTAGTATTCCATTGTGTGCCACATTTTTTAAGCCATCATTTTATTGATGGACATTTGAATTCTTTCCAGTTTTGAACTTCTATGAAAAATTATACTGCAAAAATGTCTATACAAATCTTTTTTTGAGGGCTGAGACCAGGTCAGTATTAATCACCTGTTATTGTTGAATGAATGATAAAGCAAATGAGGGAAGGTTTTTGAGATGAAGTAATATTTCCGCTGAGTTTTGGGAAATTAAAAGGACTGAAATTATGCAGTTCATAAAAGGAAAAAGAAAATCCAAAAGAACACATGGGCAAATTCCCAAGCAGCATGTATACAAGGTACCCACGTGGGTGGCTCAGTACTCATCCTACTGAGGAAGAAGGTGTGAGGCAGGAAGTGACTGGAGATAAAGGTGGACAAGTAGGAGGAATCTGAGAAAAAAAGTCAGTTTGTGCCAGGCAAAGAAGACTAGTCTACACCTTTTGACACTGAAGTATAATTGCGACTTAAACCCACAGAAGAAAATCGTCAGACTGAAATATATTAAAAACCCATTGGCGAAGTGGAGGATGCACCGAAATGGCACAACCAGACTCAGGAGGTCATCTGGTAGTCTTTACAACAGTAAGAACAAGAGCAACAGGGATGAAAATGAGGGCTCAGGGGCCAGAGTCACTACAGAGGTGGAACTGACAAGGTATAAGTACTGACTAGATGTGGGGAAAATGGCAGGACAAAAGGCAGAGGACCACAGGATTTAGGAGACCAATTCCACAGCAAGCGTGCCTGGCTTTGCTTCCAACTGCATACTTGTCAGCTGGGTGACATTAGGCATGTTCTTTAACTTCTCGCCTCAGTTTCCCCAACAGGAGAGTAAAGATAATGAAGGAACTTAAAGAGAATGCTAGGAGATTGACTGAATAAATATGTAAGTGCTTGGAACATGTCTTGGGTTAATAGTACACACTCAAATGTTAGTTCTTACCAGTACATTAACCAGGGATGAAGAAAAGAATCTAGTTTGGAGCTTTAGATCTGGACGGAGCCTGAATGCTAAGTAACTGAAACAATAGTGTGAACAAGCATGAAGAGAATGAGGGAGGTGTCACCCCACAGGCAAGAGCAGGACACTTAGCAAATGAGGAGAGAAGGAAATCAGAGCAAGTTATTTTAGACCATGGTGCATTGCTGCGATCCCTCTGATGAAATATTAGGCACCCGTAGGCTGTAAACTCAATCCAAATCTGCACCGACTCTGAACTTCCTAAGACACACTAACTTCTCATTGCTTTGTAAATTTTATAACAGCTTTGGTTAAATACCATGAAATCTGACCTGTATAAAACATACAATAACTTAATCTGTGTAAGAACATTAACAGTCCATTTTTCCAGGAAAATCCAAAATAAACATTGGACAAGTTGGGTTCTATTTATTTTAAAAAGTCACAATAAATATTTCCCTGATTCCAAAAAAATAAAGATAGTTGAGAGCTCAGAGTGAAAAGTTCACTTACATATGAACCTGGGGGAAAAAGATACAAGAGGAAGGTTGTAGATTAGATAAATAAGAAGTCTGTGTTCATAGAAAAGACACGAAAGGCAGAAATGTGGTGAAGATACAAATTCTGCACTAACTGACAGATATATCTGGAGCTTATTTCACACCAAAATGTGGACATAAAGAAGCTGGGCAAGATTTCTGAGAACACATGAAGTGTTCGAGGTTGCACCCATTCAGTGGGTTTCCACAATGACTGGCCTCAAGGACAGAAGCAAATGCAATGTAAAAACTGTTTCAGTGTCTCAGAGCCCAGAGAGAAACAGCAAATGTGAAATATGGTGGATGCTCGTCAAAGGAAATGCTAAGGGTAATGTTTCAGCAGCTTGACTCTGGATAAGGAGTCACATTTTTATCTATTATGAACATTATGCAATATTTAACTGCATTTAGCCAAAAATATCCAAATATGAAGCCTAAAAAGTGAATAAAACAAGCATAGACAGAAAATGTGCTGATTACTTCATGGAAGGCAGTTTCTTTTAAATCCACTGGAATGTGTTACAAGTAGGGACCATGACTATAATTGAATAAATTATTTTGAGTCACCAAAAAAAAAAAAAAAAAAAAAAACTAGAAAAGCTAGATGTTGTTTGCATGGATCTCTCTTTAGTTAACTAGATTTTCATTTTTCAAGGCTTATAAAGCTAAATACTGCTGCCACACAGGGGAAGAATCAAACAAGTCATTGCTAGAATAGATTATGGGGATCACTTGAGTTATGTTTCTGTTAAGTTCCCACAATCAATTGGTATTCTTCAGGGACAATGAAAGCTTAGGTGGAACTCTGCTGGAATTAACAAATTCTGCTCTGCAACAGCTAGCTTGAAAATTCAGGTACAGATATTTAATCCACAGCTCATCTTCAAAAAGGGAAAACCAAGCCATTGTATAAGCAATGCACTAGTTGTCAAAAAAATTCTATTGGTAATGCCCCTTAGAACAAGCTAAGCATTTGAAGTAATGGGAGCAAACAAACATCTAATAAGTTTTCCCCAATACTTATACATATTGCTTACATTTAGGCAACTAATTCTAAGAATGTTTTGTTTAAGTAAGTAAGAAATACAAATGCTATTACCCTAATTCCACAAATAAATGTAATAAATGAACAAAAGTGAATGATTATAGCCAGAAGGGAGAGAACTTTAAGCAAACCTTGACCACAAAAAAAAGCTCTATGTCCTAGTGTGATTATAAAATAAATTTTTATTCCAGAAAAATGGTACACAGTGTACCTTTCCACCCTACACAAATCTTACCATCCTCTATCTTGAGTATTGGGTTGAATCATATGAGGAACTGACATTTCTGTACACCAAAAGTGGTCAAATGTTGGCAACTGTATGTAGCTCAACCTATGTAAAATCGCCAAGAAAAACAGAAGAATGAAAAGAGAGAAACCTGCGCTCAGGAAGAATCAAGAGAAAAGGATCATCCACATGTCATAAAACTGGCAGCATTTCTGACAGAGAGCAGGTGAAGCTGAACAGAATTCAGCAAATACTGACCCACAGATGCCCAATATGAAAATCAGTATGGATTCCCAAGTCATAAATGGAAAAGATTCTGAGAGATTCTGGCTACAGCCTCTAGTTTGAAAAGCCAACAACAGAAGCAAAGCTCACTAACCATAGTTCATACCAGGCAGCTCCCTGATGCAGCCTTGCTGGGAGCAAGCCAAGCATGGCCTCCCCTTATCAAACAGCAGGCAGAAGGCCTAGTTTCCTTCTAAGATGACTAGACTTTGCCCTCTGTGAAGAAGAACCTTCATATCACTAACCTAACCTACAGATCAAACCAAGAGTTAGATGCAGAAAGCCAGCCCCAGGCTCGGCAGTTTCACCAAAGAAAGACATTCATAGACATTCATCATAGATCCTTCTCTAGATCTTCTCACAGCCCATCTCTTCCCCTCCCTCAACCCTATTTACAACCTGGGCTCATTCCTCAACTGCTAGATGTAGGAAGCTCACATACTCCTCCAGGAACTAGTTCTCCAACAAGGGAAAAAGGAGGAATATGTCAGCGAACTTTTTCATTTGGAAGCAACACTAACTCTAGAAAGAAAATGTACTGGGGGATGTTCCTGGGCACAAAGAATTGAGGGCAAGGCTAAAAGTCCAGGCTCACAAAAGGGCTGGAGGAAAATAAGGTCACGCCGCAGGGATAAAAGGGACCACTGACAAAGAACAAGAGTCTCATAAATGCAAGGAGCTCTGAGAAAGGACCTGCAAACTTCTCTTCGTGCCTGATCCCCTCCCTTCTATCCATCAGCTCTCACTTCACTTGGAAAAGATGCAAAATCCTGTGAATTAATATGATGATTAATTGTGTGCAGGTCACAGCTGAGTTGTCTGACCCAGAGCAGGAAGATGGAGGATCCAACTTCCCTGTATGAAAAACCACTTCTCCAAAGGAAACAAATGGAGTGGATGCCGATCCACCAGTAATAACAAATTCAGCAAGAAAAGGGACTGTATTTGGTAAAGAAAGGAAAGGCTTTCAAGCAAGATACATTCTACTGGGGGACAAATTGCAGGCATGAGTCAAGTTGTTTTTTCTCCAGAGCGAAAAGGAGAAAAGACTCGGACTTATGGACAATAGTATAAAGAACACAGAACTAAAGTTAAAACCAAGCATTTAAAGCCAGGTAAGAACAGACTCACTACCATGGAGGAGGGGAATCCCTGAGAAGAATCTCCCAAAAGACAGTAAACATAAGAAATTAAAATAAAACTACATATGTAAAAGAGGCTAAACTCAATAAATAGATAACTGACTTCTAAAACAAATGAAACGAAAGCAGGGGTCAGGAAGTGCAGAAAATATGTTAAGGAAATTTTGAACTGATAGATGGAAAACTGAATGAAAAGTTACATATACCTAAATATATAACTTGGTGAAAATTTAGAACTTCAAGGATAAATTTTTTTTAATCCTAAAAGCATGTGAGTAGAGGGCAAAAAAAGTTATCTTCAATGAAGCATTGTATAAGGCTCTTTAAAGATAAAACAGAAATATAAATTTCAGAATTAACTCTATTAAAAAAGACTCAAGATAACTTCGGAACTACAAATTTCAAACAGTGCCCAAGAAAAATATTCCGAATGAAAAATATCCCAAATGAAAAATAAAAGCTAAAATAACAAAAGCCACTAATATGTGCTGGAGATTTTATGATGTATGTTAAGCATCTTATTTGTATTAATTCAATCCTCACTGGAAAATCAAATAAAATAAACTCCAATATTATCTCCATTTGACAAAATAAGGAACTGTGGCACCGAGGTTAAGAAATCTACTCCAAATTACAGGGTCACTGAGAGCTGCCAGGATTTGAACCTAGGCAGTCTGGATCCCATGGCCAGCCTTTTGAACACTACTCAAAATTGGCTGTCCTTACAGTATAAAGAGTAGCACAGATCAGGCAAACTAAAACCAATGAACAACAACAAAAGATTGGTTGTGATAGCAATATTCACCATTAAAAGGAAAAAAGATGGTAATTTGTCAATAGTGACAGATACAATTTATGATGAAGAAACAGAAATGGCAGCCTGGGAGTGCCCAGAACCTTGCAATTCCTGCCCCATAGTTTACATTCAGGAAATGTCTGTTGAATGAATAAACAAGTGAGCCAGTAAAGATGCAAACAGATCAGGCAAGAAAGAAAGGGGAAAACAAAAAAACAAAAATAAGAGGAAGCTGACAGAACGTTAGTAAAAACTACAGTCAGTTCTGCTAGAGATACTTGTTTTAAAAATGGGAATCAGGGGCTGGGATTGTGGCTCAGCGGTGGAGCGCTTGCCTCGCATGCATGAGGCCCTGGGTTCGATCCTCAGCACCACATACAAAGCAATAAAATAAAAATACATTGTGTTCATCTACAACTAAAAAAAAATATTAAAAAAAAAAAATGGGAATCAATTTCCAAAGTGATTGATTTTATTAGGAAAGAAATTTTGCATTTTTGATGTGCAATGTAGTTCCTAAGAAACACTAGGTGAAGGCAGATGACGACTCAGCTCAACTGAGCCCTTGGGAATACACACATGTGCATGGTGCAAACATCCACCAGCTCCCTCAGTTCAGCAGGTGTTCTGAGTCACACTCCTCCACACCTGCTGTGCAACTTGCCATCAAATTTCAAGAAACAACACTTAAATATCACCATTTCACGGTAACATACAATCTAGATTTTTTTCAACACCCACTTCTACAAACAAATATCAGGTCTTTTTCAAGGTAAACGGATACATTTAGTGTAACATTTGTGCATGTCTTAGTCAGTGTAATACATGCAAAACTGGACAACCATCTTTATCAGGTTTCCTTTTTAGGTTCTTTTATGAGCACATGTCACTGATTAAGGTCTAGAGTGCTATGCCCTAACCCCATTTTGTCCAGGAGCCTTGTAGTTTTACTGCATGACTGTGCATACACAGTGATTTTCAGGATGAGCATGCAGCATGACAGTAGAACCCACTGTAAACAGATTAAAACAATAATTTAAAAATACTGAATTAGCAGATACCCATCAAAATCCACCTTCTACCAACACCTCCTCTTCGAGCACCAGTGGAAGGTTCATCAATATTGGCCACATATTGTCAAAAAGAAAAACTCAAAAAAATTCTAAAGAATTCAAAGTGCATAGTACACACTCTCTGACCATAAGACATTAAAGCAAGTTTTTAATTAACTATAACAGGAAAAAAAAAAAGCACTTTCAAGATAAATATTTTTCTAGCCAACTCAAGTCAAAAGAAAATGGTAAGTACAGCTGCAGAATACTTATGAAAAAAATACAATAATGACAAAATTACATATAAAAATGTAAAAGCTAGTTATAACAGTGCTAAAAGGTAAATACTCAGATGGAGGTACATTTCTTATTAAAATAAATGGATTGGCCTATTTAACATTAGTGAAAGCAGGCAGAAAAAATTGAGTAAGATGAAAGCAGAAAGGTCAACGTTAAAAACCACGAAAATACAAATAGATTCTGAGGGAAGTAGGGGCAGATGAAAACCAACAAAATAAGCGAATGCTTTAGCCAGTCTGTTAAAGATGAAGGGAAAAAATCAAAAAAGAAGTAGCCGAAAAAGCAAAAAATAAGTACAGATTAAATAAATCCTTAAAAATCTAAATAAATCTCAATAGAATTTCTATAAAATTACCTTTTTTTTTAGAAAAATATAAAATGTCATGTGTATCCAAGGAGTAATGTAAGATCTAAACAAAACAGCATTTTATATCTTAAAACTTAGTCAAAGAACAAAAAAAAAAGTTCCATGCAGTTTTACAAGATAGGTTCTAACTTTTAAGATTGCAAACTAGTAGGTAGCTAGAGCTAAACTAAAGATTTAGAAGCCAAGAGCCATGGCACAAGTCTGTAACCCCAGTGACTCTGGGAGGCTGAGGCAGGAGGATCACAAATTTGATGCCAGCCTCAAAAACTTAAACCCTAAGCTAAACAATAAAGACCCTGTCTCAAAATAAAAAGTAAAAAGTTCTGGGGAATGTGACTCAGTGGTTAAGCACCCCTGGATTCAATACCTAGTACTAAAAAATAAAAACAAGGCTTCAGAAATGTTATGATTGGCTGTGTATTTGTGTGTATGTGCATATGCATACACCAATGTATGTTAATTTAAATTAGCTGCTAACATTTCAATTTAAAACATAATACACAATAATTTGGAATTCTAGTTTATCTTGGGTAACTGGAGGAAATATCCTGCTAACACATATCTGGAGTAGAAGAGTGTCTAGCTACTTTGGCTATGGTGGTTACTCAGCTTATCCTGGTACCTCCAGATTCTATATTCTCCAATTAAAGACAGAAGTCAGTTCTCCCCAAAATTGTCATTAGATATTTATGCCAATTTCCAGCAAAATCCAAAGATGTTTTTTTGATAGAGTAGGAAAAACTTAAATTAATTATAAAGCTGTTTGAGAAAATTAAATGGCCATTTATTAAAATCATCTTTCAATATAGAAAGACAAGAGAAGATTTAAAGTGTCAGCTAATGAAACGTATCATAAAGCCACAACAATTTAGAGTCAAACAGAGGAGCTGGTGTTGTGGTTCAGTGGTAGAGAGCTTGCCTAGCATGTATGAGGCACTAGGTTCAATATTCAGCACCACATAAAAATAAATAAATAAAATAAAGGTATTGTGTCCATTTACAACTAAAAATAATATATATACATATTTTAAAAAAAAAGAGTCAAACAGAAAAGTCCATGAAACAGGTCAAGATGTCCAGAAACCAACACATATTTAAACAGGATAAAGATGGTACTTCACATCAGTAGAAAAGGATGGATTGTTTAAATCTTAGGCAGCACAGCATGTAAAGGCACACTTGTCTGGACAGGTAGACAGCCCAGGCTGGATGGAATACTAGTGCTGCCATGTTTAGCAGAGTGACCTCAATGAGTCAGTGTCCTTATCTGTAAAATGAAGATAATGATCATACCTACTTCAAAAAACTATTGAAAGGATTATCAGTTATAACTTGTAAAGTGCTTAGACCAGTGACAAATGTAGTAAGCACTATATAAATGATGTTAAATAAATAAAATAATCCATAATAACATAATTCTTAACTCCCGAGAGCAAGGATACTTGGTGATCAAAGAAATGCTTCTCATATCATATAGAAGTAAATAAATTTGGGGGTTTTAAAAAATGAATGCAAAAAAATGAAACTAGGGGGAAAAAAGGACTATTTATCTAAACCGTAGATTGGAGAAGGTCTTCCTAACTATGACAGCAAAAAGCAATATCACAAAAAAACAGATTAATAGATTTGACTATATAAAAATTTTAAGTCTGTATAGCAAAGATTCATAATCAATAAAAACTTCAGAAAAAATATATATCTACAAGTGAATAAGGAAAAGTACATCAAAAAAGTCACAAAAAATTTAGTTTCTAAGAGAAATATGTAATGCTGTTAGCAATCAAAAATGCAAATTAAAATATCTTTCAACAATCAAATTGACCAAGTTTTTTAAAAATTATATTGTTGACCAATAAGCTGAGAAATTGGTACATTTCTACACAGAAGACTGAAAAATCCTTTCAATCTTCAGATTCAATCACAGAAGACTGAAAAATCCTTTCAAAGATTGAAACAACCTTTCCAGAAATCACTCAATGATATGCTATAAAAAAAATTAAATACTAAGCCCCTTTGACCTAGCAATTCCATTTCTAGGACAAAATTAGAATAAGAATTTCAATGGAAAAATTTCAATTCTTTTTTTTTTTTCTGAAATGAATCAAAATCAATGAAAAAAGGACATAAAGAAATAAAAGTTGTAGAAATAAAGCTAAAAATTCACCTTCTAAAAATTCAATACTTGTTTCACTATACAATTAACCTTTAATATTACCAAATTTCAAAAAAGCTTTAAAACAAACCTTTTAACAGCTTCCTTCTTCTGAGTATCTATAATATCCCACCATTTTGAAAGGTAAGAGATTTCAGACCATATAAATTTCCGCCTTGAGTCTTCATTCAGCTTTACGACCATGTTATTAAAAATATACCGAGTCGTGGTTCTAAAGTAGTCATTGAAAGTCTTCAACCAACCTAAACCAAGACACAAATATATCACAAAGGTCTGATTCACATGTCTGATTATAACTCATTCACATTCCACTGTATTACCTTTGGACATCCTTAGATGTTTCATTCATAGAAAGATATATTTAGAATTTTAACCAGTGTTTTCAATTAATAAAATTCCACTTTAGTTGACATGAGACTCAAAGAACCCACAAACACGAAACAATAAATACTCTCTAAAAATTGCACAAAAATTCTGAAAGAAAAATGAAAAATAAGATGACTTAAGGCCAAAATGTGGTTACTTTATGCCTAACCAATTCAATTAATTATCTCTAGTTTAAGGAATTTTTTTAATCTTAATCTAAACAGTGTTAACAAATTGGCATTACTCTTCCCATAATATAGAATCAAAAAACTGTACCCTCTCATGCCACATCTAAAATTTCCCACCCATCAAGTAAATTAAAACAAGACAAACAAAATCACAAGTATAAACTAAACCTAAAAATTGGCAGCAGAGCAATAAGTTAAAAACATACAGTACTAAAATGATACTAGGAAGAAGAACTCTGCCCCAAACAGGCATTTGTTCCCAAAGGCTGGCCATTATTCATTTTTTGGAAGCACAAAATGTCACTAATCAAACACCAAACTGTACATACATCTATACATACTTTTTCCAAAAAAGAGAATTACAGGTATTGACAACTTGATTCTGAGTTTTTTACTACTTTTGAAATATCCTAGAAATTTAGACTGAAGACATTAGCAATTTCATTATAAGAAACATTTTTAACAAGACCCATAGATCCAAACATAGCCCCATCAGACAATTAAAATGGTCACGGCAAAAACATAACACTGTCACCAATTTCACCTACTGGTGGTAGGCAAACTGGACCCCCTGGAAAATAACGTTTTCTCATCTATGAAATCTTATTTTTTCCAAGTCTATGTTCCAAGACTTTTATTTAATAAGTTTCTTACTTTTAAAATTTATACCTTAAACTGTGGAAAGAGCATGTAACATAAATGATCTATGAAACCTTACAGGAAGGAGTTTCTATACATCCAGGCTGAATAAATACTCATATGCTTCCAAACATCACATATGTGAGAGAACTAAAGGATAAGGAGTCCAAATTACTCTCTATGATTAACAGTCAACATATACTGAATCTGCTAGCAAAAAAATGAGGAACAATGAATAAAAACCTGCTAGGGCCAAAAAGATAATACAAATGTTTTGACAATGCGCACTTTTGAAAAGGGCACTGCAGCTGTGACTGTTGTATCTCTCTTGCTTTAACTCATTCACTCTAAAATTATTTACTGATCACCTACAATATGGCAGGTATGATGTTTGATAAGACATACGGGAATAGTGTAAAATATTCTTCATAGGACCTTCTTGATCTTGTGCAATCTTAAACTGGTTTTGTCACCAAAACAAAGTTCCTGGATAATTTAACTTTTCCGTGTTTAATTAAAAAGCTTATACCTTTAGAAAAAGATATCAAAGATACTGATGAAATAATGGTTTGCAAAGAATTCCATCTTGCTTCATGAAGGTACTAACCTAGACCTCTGCCCCATTAACGGAGCCAAAATCCACATCTGAATTCCCAGAGATGGGCAAAGAAAATCCAAACTATCCTTAAGTGGGGATTCCCTAACTTTTCACTGTCAATGCCAACACTATTGAGTTTAGCAACATCAAGTAATTAGAACTAAGCTTTGGATATAACACATGACAAATATTAGCAGCTATTATTATAATTATTATTTAAATATATGTTTTATTGTGGGTGGCCCTTTATTATTATTTATTTATTTTTATGTGATGCTAAGAATGGAACCCAGTGCCTCACACATGCTAGGCAAGTGCTCTATCACTGAGCCACAACCTCAGCCCCAAGTTGCTGTTATTTTTATTATCAGCATTATCATCATCAGTCTTCAACTGTCCTTTCCCCACTGGTATAATTAAACTAGGTAAAGGGGAAATAACAAAGGCATTTCTAATACCTAATTTTTAAAACTATATAATTAAAATATTTAAATTTTCCGCATCTTATTGGTGGCCCACAAATTTAGTTTACATCAAATTCAATCCTTGCCATTGTTATGGGCTAATTATTTAATATGTTGAAGACCTGCTATCACCTCAGAATGTAACTGAATTTGGAGACAAGGTCCTTAAAGAGGTAAATAACAAAATGATCGGTACCCTTATAAGAAGAGGAGATCAGGGCACAGACACACAAAAGGAAGACCATGAGAAGACAAGGAGAAAATGGACATCTACGAGCCAAGGAGAGAGAATCCCCAAAAGAAACCAATCCTGACACCTTGATCTTGGACTTCTATCCTCTCAAACTAAGAGAAAATAAACCTCTGTTATTTAAGCCACCTCATACCTCATGGTAGTTTGTTACAGCAGCCATGGTAAATTAATGCAGCCTTAGAAGAAATTAATGTTATTACCATTCCCACAAAAAAAGACTGCAATGTAGAGACAATTTATCAAGTACCATCTTAACATTTAATATTCTATATCTACCTACATATTACAAGATTAAGCTGAATTCCAATGTATATAAGCAAATTTATTTCTGTACCATGCTCTTATTACATATGTGTAACAAGGACCATGTAAATTTACCTAAATGACTTTGCTATAATTATCAACTTTAAGACATCATGCATGTCTTTTATCTAAATTTTAGCAAAGGTCAAAACTAATTCCTAATTATTTTGCTATTAACTAAATTAAAGAACTATGAACAGTGGAATGCCTCCACAATTAAGGGGAAAACTTCAAAAATATAGCATAAAAGGCAAATTTAAAAGGGCTAGTCTTTATAAAGATAAATATGAAGTTTTTTTAAAAATATAACTAGTTTCAACAGTTATAATTTGTTACAATCTAAGATCATTGAAGACTCATCAACTCATAAGAGTTTTCATAGAGGAAACACAGTGACTGATTAATCCATTTTGCCTTCAACACTTCATTTGCCCTTCAACAATCATGTAGAAAATATGTCAAAGATATTTACATGAACCAAAATAGAAGTTCAGAGATGTCAACTTAAAAGCCTTCCATGAAACTCACCTATACCACTACAATATAGCACAATTAATGAAGAATGAACTTCAAGATAGCCTCTTGCAGCTTCCAATATTGAGTAATATAACAGTAAATTAGTTTTTATTGCTCTTATACAATAGAGTAATCAAGTATTCCCTTTTACACTGAATTGGTTCTTTCTTTTTCTAAATCACTATAAAAACTACAATTGTATATTAACATGAGACCAGTCAGATAGATAGTATTTTATGAAAAGTTGTATGGGATGAATTCTTGTGACATAAAATTATATTCCTATCTCTAGATTTAATAATCTTAGGACATTGAGTTGCAAGCTGATTTACTTAAGTGGTCAATTGTTTTTTGTCTTTTTTGGTTTTTTCCTTTTCTTTGAGTACACTCAGAAATTGAACCAGGGCTGGAACAGCATTAAGAATACCTTTCAATTTATTCTTTTCACTCTAACCACCCTACGACCCATAAAAGAGCTAATAGGTGTTTTAAATAAGCGTAGGAATGTGTAAACTAATGAGTGAATAATTAGAAGTCCCAAAGAAGGTATAAATCCAAAGTCAATACACCATTTTTAAAATTTAAGTTCTAGAATAAAATACTAATAAAATTGAAAATTCTATTGCCTATTTTCAACGAGTAAAAACAATTCTGTACCTGTAATTATTCATTGATAAATCACTATTTTTAAATTTTGGACTCTCTTGATTATAGCTTAGAAGTCTAGAGATCTGATCTTCTTAAGGAACACTTTTTTGGGGGAGCAGGGGTAACATGGGCATAAACAATATTACCCTGAGTACCTAGGCAAGAGGGTGTCTGACTCTGACCTAGAAGGATCTCCCTATTTGTCCTCAAACCACACCACTTTACACAGGATAAATCCATAGGCTAAAGAACTTGCCCACCCAGAGCCTGTCATGCACTCAAGTACCAGGGCTCAGAAATTCGTGTCCAAACAGCACCAAGCTGGCTTCGTCATCCTACCGGGACCCTTCTGTAGGATCCTCCCTCATGAGTATACTCAGACCTGCAAGTGCAACCTCCCTACCCAAGCAGGGCCAAAAAACTGCAGTTTGTTAGGGTGTGGACAGAGCACTGTGGTGTCTGCAAAGCTCCTCCTGGTTTGGGGCAAGGCCAGGTCTGGGAGGAAAGGGGACTGGACTACTCCTGAGGTTGACTCTACCCATACACACCATCACACCCCAGTGGGAACACAGAGCCTGAGCAGACTGAAGACTAAGAGCACATGTGGTCTTCCAGATCACAAAGAAATTACTATTCTTTCTTTTTTTATTTTAAGCTGTCTATTATTTTGATTTTTAACTTTTAAATATTGAGAAGCAGGTATGTGGGCCTCTTTGTACTTTTGCCCCAGATCCTACAAATTTTTGAAGCAGGCCTGGGCACACTACAACCCAGATTTAAGTCAGTTCTCATGAATCTAGCACCTGCTGCAAACCTACACAAGAGTTCAGTAAATATGTACCTGAGAGATGAATGAAATGTAAGACCGAAAGGACTGGGGGAAAAGGCATGGGGGAACAGAAATGCAAATTTATTACTTCAACTAGAAATGAAACCAAAGGTAAAAGATACTATACTATAGCTTGAATATGTTCACTCTATTCTGAGGTGACCTAATTATCTTTGTCCTTTAAGTTTCTACGATATTAATAATTAAAAAGGCCCTGTCAGTCCTAAGATGATTTAAAACACTGATCCATAAAAAGGCACCCTCTCTCCCCCTAAAAAGCACTCTTATATCATTGTGGTATTGGCTGCAACAATAATGTTTTTTAATGAGAACATTAATTACACTCAAAATTGCAACTTTTGGGAAAGCATGAAAAGATTTTGAGTAAAAGAAAATTATTATATTCAGACAAGTAACAAACTAATAACAACATTTTAAAGCATTGATAAGCTTTAAGCTATTTCCATTTCAATGTGAAAGTATTCTCAAATTTAAATATAAACAAGCTTATAAAGCAAGCTTCCTTACTTTACTAATTGAGGTATTCTCTAGAAGCAAATTATCCACAGGTTTCTTCCATCACTGGTTTAATCCTTCAATATTCAACTGCAACACCCCGTCTTATCCTTAAGGGGTGACCGATAATCTTAATTCGTATTACTATTACTCAATATGCTCCTGATTAATTTTAATTCCAAGGTTTCTCTTGTAAGTTAGGTTTGCTTCTCCCCTCTAATAAACTGTGAAAGAGTTTTAATTAATATTCTAGCTTATTCATTCAAAGATGTACTGAATGGGCAAGTAATAAAGCAAAGCTAACTAAACACAGATTCTATAGTGAAAATATGAACAAAATGCTATGAGGAGAGAGAGAGGTGGGGAAGAGAACCAGAAGAGCAAAAGAGAGATTTCAGTCTTAGTCATCAGCTGGATAGAGAAAAGCATAACCTTGAAAGTATGTGTTAATTTCAGGCGCAGGAGGCAGTTGGGTACAACTGCACTGCAGGACACATGGTGGAAATAAGAAAATTAATAAAGTGAAAAATAAGTGGGGGACAGATATTAAAAATATTTGAAACTATTCTTGTTCTTACAGAAAATTAGGAGGAAGTTAAGGTTTTCAGTTCTTTGCTTTCAAAAATATGTGTACCAAGAATATAAAGCATACAGTTTAAAGGTAAAACAGAAACATATACAGGAAATTTGATCAAAACATCATTTCAAATTGCAGTGGAAATAGACCAAGGGAAATAAGAGACCAATGAAGCAAAAAAAAAAAAGGAAAAGAAAAAAGAAACAAACAAGTAACTGACTTAAGTTTCTGGAGAAGATAAGGTGAGAGTTAAAGATAAAGCTGATGCTTCTAAAGACCTATTAAATCTCTGGAAACCTATAAACCTGCTGATTCCTCTAAATGCTTTTTAAACTCAGGTTTCCAAAATAAGACCACCTTTTTTTCCCCTAGGTGACGCAGTGTTATCTGATAGTTTTCTAAATCTATTAACTTCACTTCCATTAGTTGCTTGAGATACAGTACTTTTTAAATCCGCGTAAGGTGCTGTCACTGAAAACTACACCACAACACAAGAACCTATCTGTATTACCATTAGGACAGCTGGGATTTGCTTCATCTTGCAGCTGTGTATGTCTAATGTCCCGCTGTGATCCCTTACTGTATTGCTTTTTAATGTGTCCTTTAAAAGACCTGCATATACCTGGATATATGAAACCTACAATTGTGAGATCAGCCTCCAGAATAATTTCTAAATCTATGCAAGTCATTTGGTTTCTTTTTACAGACCCCATCTGTAAGCATCTAATAAAACCAACTAAGGATACTTCAGGCCTACTATGTCTTTCCCAAGCAGAGCTTATTTGCTTGAACTAATGAAAAAAGTGTCTATGAGAGACATCATTAGAGGTAAAACAAAAAACAACTTTCTTTAATGAGTTGTGCTCAGGGTACATGAGAGAGACATCCTTGTGGTCAGATAGGCTGCACAAATTACCAGGCTTTCAAGAACTCACTGTAAAAGCTGGAAAACCCCAATTCAAAATCACTTCCTTATTGTAAAAAAATGTTGCAATGAAGAAAACCATTAACACTCTCACATACTAATGTAGTATTTAAGGGAAGAGACATCTATTTCAATAAGAAAAAATTAGAAAAAATCAGGAAGCAAAAAGGATATGAAATGGTGCAGTGAGGTATCCACTTTCACAAGACAGTTAAAAAATCACTTTTACAATTAATACTACTAAAGGAGATGATATTTGGCATGTCAATACTTAAAAGACTTTCCTCCTAGATGCTCTGCCTGTGGCTTCACAAGAGTTACCCACAAATGGCACTATCATATTAAAGAATAGTTACAAGTCCTAGTTCTGGAGCCAAGATCACCTGGGTTCAAATCCAGTTCTGCCACAGATTATTCATCCTCTCTCCTGCCTCTTTTCTTATCTATGAAATAAGGATAATAATAGGACTCTGTCAAAAGTTGCTCAGAGAAGTAATGAATTTAATATATGTAAAATGCCTAGAACAGTGCAGGAAACATGGTAACTTTGTAAAGCATCAGCAATTATTTTTATTACCAGGGCACAGGTGAGCTGTGAAGTACCCAGGCTTGATAGAGTTAACTGACATGAAGAGAATCAATCAGAAGATGTTTAATGACCACCTACATCTCTAGGAGTCACTGAACCTAAGTGCTACTCAAGGAAAAAAGTCTAAAGACAGTCCAAACCATCTGCATTTTCTTCCTCTAAAAAGGAACCTCAAATACACAAATTCTAGATCTCTCTTAAAAACAGAATTCTAGAATCATGTAATTAATTCTTAAATGTTATCATTCTCTTAACAACTAAGGTTGCCAGATAAAATACAGGATGCCAAATTAGATTTGAATTTCATATGAACAACAAACATTTAGCATAAGTAATGTTCCATGTGATCTTTGGAACACATAGATTCACATACTAAAATACTATCCGTTGTTTATTGGAAATTCAAGTTTAACTGAATATCCTTAAAATTTAGTATTTTTATTTGCTAAATCTGACAATCCTATTAATAATACAAAGTCCACATAAAAGTGCTAAATTATTCAGGCACAGTGGCACACACCTAGGAGGCTGAGACAAGAGGACTGCAAGTTTCAGACCAGCCTCAGCAACTTAAAGATACCCTGTCTCAAAATGAAAAATAAAAAGAACTGGAGTTAGAGCTCTGTGGCAAAGTTCCCCTGCATTCAATCCTCATTACCAAAAAAAAAGGGAGGGATGCTAAGTTTGCTAATACCCATAAAGCAAGAAGAAAAGAAACAGAATCATCTGAATTAAAATAAACTATCTTAAGCGACAGTATGGTTAATGGAAAGAACATGGATTTTAGAATCAGACAAACCTGGGCTTCAATTCAGAAGTCTCAGAGAATTTATCACTGACTGACTTTGGAACAAATTACTACATCCCTCCTCAGCCTCACTGCCCTCACCTGTTAAATGAGGCTTAGTTTACCACTTTCTACTCCCCTCACGTCAAACAGGCAACAAAATGCTACCACCTCTAGCTCTTCCTCATACTATGTGAGCTCCAGGAAATCAAATTTCCCAGGGTAGTTGTCAAAACCAAAGAATCCACTTCGTTCTGCAGCAGCTAAACCAAAGAGTGTACTCCCCAAACTGTCTGCACACAAACCTTTCTGGCTACTAACCACCTCATTCCAATTAGTAGCTTCCTCTGACAGCCCAGACTTCTGTCTTAAAGGCCTTCCATCTACGTAGACATTAACCAGCGATGGCTGACCAGAACTGTTTTCAATGTCTATACTTGACAGTACTCAAACAGAAATGTTTGACTATAATATCACACTGTGATTTGCTCACGTTTTCATTCTGTTTTACAAACTTTTTTAGAGCAAGGATTCCTAAACAAATTCATTTCAAATGATTATATAATAATAGAAAAATCTGTTTTCTTAGTTAAAAAAACTGAAAAATCTTTTAAAAAAGAAAAATTCTCACTGTTTCAATAAGCAATTCTTCAAAAGAACTGCAAATGCACAAAAGAAAATTATTTTCCAGTATCACCTGTGAGACTAAGTCTTCCTACTATTTTAGAGTCATACCACATGGGGGATTATTTTCTAATGTTCATTTTACAAATTCCTTAACTAACAATATGCTGTTCAACCTTCCATTTAGCACACCTTATCTTTTCTCTACACACTGTGATTTCTTTGAAGAAAAATTAACTAAATATTTCAGCAGTTTAACTAGTGGGAAGCAAAGAATTAAGATTGTAGATACAAAGGTGCTGTAATTCTGTTTTAATCAGCTTATTAAATACAACATGAACACGTATCAATCAACTAGCATTTAATTTCATGGTCTATGATTCAAAACTTTTCAAAAGCATAACAGTACAAAGTTATCAGCATTTACCTAACAATTCCTTTCCAATTTTGTTTTAACTCACGTAAACCATTTAAATATTGTATGACAGTTGTAACCTGTCCTTACAGACTGGGAGAAGACATAATTAGGAACTTATTATGATACAAAATCTATTTTGAAATTTACCTTTTCTCACAGGATACTACCAATTCAACCCAAAATGAAAAATATCCACATATATACTCATATAAGCAACATGAATTCTTAGGGGACTAAACACTGGAGTCTTTTAAATTTTTATTTCAAATATTTTCATCCCCCACAGGCATAAATCCACTGATTAAAAAAAAAGAAAGAAAAACTATTAAAGTTTGTTTTAAATTGTTACTGCCGAAAATACAAACAAATCTCCATGAATCTCATTTAAAGTAAACTGCCTAACTGCATATTCATTCAGGAGTATATTACAAAGATTTGCCTTTATGGAGCCACATTTTGACTTGGAATGTATGTGCACATACTTTTCTCTTTTCCCCCTATTGAAAAAGTTATTTTCATGATATTTCAAAATAATTTAGTTTATCAATATTCTATTTTTTGTTAAGGAATAGTTAAAAATTATTAAGAAAAGTCAGTGAGTTCTTTTCTCTAGCATTTTGTGAGATAGAAAAAAAATCACTTTAGTTTTTTTTTTTTAATTATTTTATTTAAATGCGTTTCAACTCATAGTACATAAACAGAGCTCAGTTTTTCCATTTCTCTGGTTGCAAATCAGATAGAGTTACATTATTTGTGTCTTCATACATGCACCAGGGGCAGTAATGACCCTCTCAATCAACCATCATTACTACACACATTTCCCTTTCTTTCCTCCCACCTCCCCCCTGCTGCATCCAGAGCTCCTGTATTTCTGCTATGTTTCCCGTTCCCATCCCTCTTATGTATCCTCATCCACTAATCAGAGGGAACATTCGGTATTTGGTTTTTTGGGATTGGCTTACTTCACTAAGCATAATGTTCTCCAATTCCATCCATTTGCCTGCAAATGCCATAATTTTATTCTCTCTTATTGCTGAATAATATTCCATTGTGTATATGTACCACAGTTTGTTTATCCAGTCATCCATTGAAGGGCATCTGGGTTGCTTCCATAGTTTTGCAATTGTGAATTGTGCTGCTATAAACATTGAGGTGACTGCTTTATTGTAATGTGCTTTTTTTAAATCTTTAGGGTATAGGCCAAGGAGTGGGATAGCTGGATCGAATGGTGGCTCCATTCCAAGTTTTTTAAGAAATCTCCAA